>CM014732.1:0-71585 GCA_004329165.1 Spatholobus suberectus | reverse complement strand
TTACAGAGGACCAACTTCCCCTACGAAGGTTCTTCGCTTAACGACTATGAGTCTCGCTCAGCAAATCAGGGTCACTCGCTCAACAACAACTAAAGTCGCTCAGCGAATCTGTTCCCAGGACTTTCCCGAACTCCTCTCACCTACATTTCACTTAGCAAGTCACTTACTTGCTCAACGAACAACCATCCAGAGAACAACCCAAAATCTGCACACTCGTCACTCGCTCAGCAAACTAAATGTTCACTCAGCGATTCACTTACAACAACGAGAGCACCCCCTTCCAGGGCTCCCCAATTCGCTCAGCGAGCTTGGTGTTCGCTCAGCGAATTACTTCCAGGTATTCTGGAATATCCATACTCGCTCAGCAAGCCACATACCTGCTCAACGACCTTGCTTATGGAAAATCTTTAGATTTGCATGATCACTCGCTCAGCAACTCAAGCAGTTGCTCAGCGACTCCCCAACCCGAGAGTCATGCTCCACTCCAAGGGCCACTCTCGCTCAACAAGTACTTCACTTGCTCAGCGACTATTAGTTGACAGTAGCAAGACTCTCTTTGAAAAAGAAAAAAAAAACCCAAAAATCTAAGCTTTTCACTCATTTGTGTCTCAACTCAACCCTACAAAGGTCTAATGCGACCACTCAACAGCCCACAACCACATACTCAACACCAACAACAATCCATGCAACATTTCACCATCAAATCATCAAAATCGAAGGAAACCCATTTCTAACACATTTCAATCAAAAACTCAGTCAAATCACACATTTCAGTTCAATCCACAACAACATGTACATACTACAACATTCATGGAACAAGTATTCAACTAGAGTAAGCTTTCCTTACCTCTTGGAGCTCCAAATTTGAATTTGGGAAAGAGAGAAAATGAGGCGGAACAAATCCTTAGGCTAAATCTCTAGAGAACTAATACTCATCACCAAAAGGGAATAAAAAGGCTTCGAATCTGGCTTCTAGCTTCGTGAATTTGAGAGGTCTTGAGAGAATGAGAGAGTTAGAGAGAGAGCTTTTTGCTAAAATAAAATAGGAAGGGGTCTCGGGTAATATAATACTCCCTTGGGCCTTACAACAGCTTTGGTTCCACTAAATCCCATGGCCCACCTAACCATCTCTCACTACTCACAACTAGCCCAACTCAACTGTATATCTCTCAATAACTCAAACAACCACCAACAACGTACCCGTTTGGCTTAACTTCATTTTCTCAGGTTCCCTAAATTCCAACAAAATTTCCAAAACAACACTCAACAACAACAACTTATATAGTACAACTTATTTATTCTCTTTAAGCATCAAGATCATATTATTCACTTTTTAATTATTAAAACATTGAATCAAACATTAAGAAAACAGGGTTTTACAAGAAATATTCTCTGGCATTATCAGTGTGTAAAATTTTAATGGACATCCTAAATTGATTTTGAATTTCACGTGAGAATCCTTGAAATACATGAAAAACATCAGAACTATTTTTCATGAAGAAAACTCAAGTACAACAAGAAAAATCATTAATAAATGTGACAAAATAATAATATCCTAAAGTTGAACAGACTCGACTAGGACCCCAAATACCATAATGAGCCAAATTAAAAGGTGACACAACATTTTTATTGACGTGAGGACAATAAGAATAACAAACATGTTTTCCTAACTAACATGACTCACGCTGTAACAACTCAAGGGAAGAGAGAATAGAAACCAAAAGGCATAATTTTTCCAAACTAGGATGACCGAGGCATTGATGAGCAAGTTCTAGAGAGGTCGTGGAGACACAGGCAACTGGTGGTGAAAGTTGATACAATTTCCCAAACTCATGTCTTGTTCCAATCGTCTATCTGGTACATCAATCCTAACAGGACAGAATTATTAACAAACAAGACAGAGAAATTAAGTGAACGAGTGAGCTTGCTAATTGAAAGGACAACCACGAACAAACAAAACAGAATTTAAAGAAAGATTAGGAAGTGGGTGGGTTTGACCAATGCCACGAACTTTAATCTGACAGCCCTCTGCGGGGATAATAGACAATAAAGTGTCCGAAAAAGACAATTAAGAGAAAAGAGATTTGTTACCAGTCGTATGATCCGAGGCACCAGAGTCAAGGATCCATGGTCCAAGGGAGGAGGACTAAGAGACAAAGGCAATAGGATTACTAGACTGAGCCACGGCAGTAACAGGCGAGATAGGTTGCTGGGCTGCCTGGAACTGGAGGAAATCATGATACTCAACAGCAGAAATAGTAACATCCCCAGGTGGGGCAGGTTCGGACAACTTGAGATACATTAGTTGATTTTGATTGTTCCCTGACTTTGGTGTGACATTCCGCTTCAATGTGGCCATAACGGTGACAATAAGTGCAACAAAGTCGACTTTTTCCACCACGGCCCCCGCCGCGTCCACCATGATAAGAAAAATAGGAGACAAGGGCGAAGGAATCAGCAGAAGGTGCAGAGGGATGCCCAAAAGCATGCGAAGTGGAGAGGCACAATAGTTATTCACTAATCATTTCATGGATAGGAACAATAGTGCCTAAGCGTATTTGGTTACGCACCGAGTCAAGGTCAAGCGAAAGACCAGCAAGAGCAAGAACCATGAAGAACTGATTACGCTGCCGTAAAAGGTCTCTGCATTTGCTAATGAAAGGCATTAGATTATTAAAATCCAGCAATTAAACGATCAAGCATACCAAGATACGTCTGCATGTCCATATTCTCAAGTTTGGTAGATATCATAGCGGTCATCACACTGTAGAGACAATGGACATCATTGGAGTAGACTTTCTTGGCTTTGGTCCAAACCTCCTAACAGATTGGGAATGCCTGGTACTGAGATTGAAGGTTGGGAGCAATAGAGAACCAAAGGACACTGCATAAAGAGGCATCAATCTGTTGCCAAAGAGCGCGATCCTTTTCAGGAATATCTGCAACTTTAGTGGTCAAGTGGTCGGCATGACCTTGACCATGGAAGCATAGTTGGACAGTAGCTGCCCAAATATTGTAATTGGCTTATCTGCTTAACTTTTCACAGGGGATCAGAGGGACGTTCGTAAACGTGACAGTGGAGCCAAGGTCAACGGAAGAGTTGAGGGAGGCCATGAAAAAGCAACCAAACTAGGGGCTGGGGAAGGTCGCCAGAGGTGGAAGAGGGCTGGGGAGGGGTCGCCAGCTAGTGGGTAGCAACAAAAAAGGCTTCACACGCAGATTTGCTGCACGCGTGTGAAGTGTACACTCCAAATTCAAGTCATGCGTGGGGGCTCAGTGGGCAACGGGCAGCGCAATTAGCAGCACAGAGGTCGTTGGAGAGGGGCAAAGGTGGTCGATGGGGGCTACCTATGAGAGGGCGACCAGGAAGGCTGCCAAACAGTGGCAAAGAAGGCACGCAGTACTGTTCACTAGCGAAGAGTCTCACACACGAAATGCGGAGAGGGGATCGAACCCACTGATACCATAAAGAGTTATAATAACTGTGTGTGTATGTAACCCACACACAAGCTGATTTATTTATAATCATAGAATAACAAAAATAAAGGAAACAATTATAGAAAATCCCTAAGAATCAGTTATACTATAGTTTCCTAGTTACCCTATTTACTGTGAATCAAATTAGATCTTTAATATTTTCCATTACTACCTGTATTTTGTTATACGGATTTATTTTGTTCTTTTCTTTTGTCTTTTAATTTTTTTCTAACTTTTTGTGCTCTATACCCACTATACACTCACAACTATATTTTTCTTTTTTGCTATCTTTTATCTTTTTTAACTTTTTTTCTTAGTATAGGCCTTAGATGCTTAAATTTCTTTGTGTTTCTTGACTTTTGCAGCTACCTATTTTATGTTTTGTTTTGCTATTATGAGTTTTTATTATTAATGATGAATAGTTTATGAATTTTGAGTAATTCTCTTATTTTTGAGCATTTATATTTGTATATATATAACATTAATTATTTAATATATAAAAAAATTAAAATAGCAATCATCTCGCTATCCTGCTATCCCATGTTGGGGTCAACTGCACTGTGTCGCTTTCTAGGATTGACAACTACGATTTTCACAAATGATTTAGACTTAAACCCGAAGGAAACATTGCGATTAAGGCAATGTGGCTTAGAGGCTGGATATCTTTGCTATTAAAATCATGAGCTACATCGTATGATTGTACCATCTTAGTATTGAGCACCCCCAGGCGAGCTGGATCGTGCTTAGGATCGCTGGAGAGTGAGATCAAAGTGGGATTGCAATCTACCATGTGCAATTGTGGGATCGTCGATCCTAGCGAGGCGGAGCACGTACCAAATATATCGGATTGGGTCCATATAACCCGAGCCCAAAATCCCTTCTCTTCCGAAAGCAACTTCCCTTCCATTCACAATGTTCTCTAACCTAAACCCCATTTGAAAATCTCTGAATTCCTTGCCGCTGGACCTCTTCTTCGCAACAGCTGGAGCTCCACCTTATGCCGCCACTGTCGTCGTTGGTCATTGTTGTCATCGCCAGTTATTGCGCTGCCGATTGCACGTCTATTACGCAACATCTTTCTTCTCAAGCTCATATTGTGTTTGGGTCTCTCTTCCTCTTCTCTCACTCAATCACTTGCACTCTCAATTCTATCTTTTCTTTGGCTTCTCTCACAGACGCTGATGCTCTTTTAATCAGCTTGTACAGAATTTTTTTCTTCAATAAAAAACAGTCCTTTTATTTTTTGAGTTTTTCTAAAATTATCTTTGGTTTTCTCTTGTGTGTTATGACTCATTTCACTGATTGGGATTGTTCTCTCGTGAGTTGGATTGTACACTCACAGTTAAGTTGGATCTTATGTTACGACTTATTATTATGAATTTTCAATTAAGTTTGTTTAATGTTGTGATTTGGAGCTTATTTTCTTTATCTATGTTGTTTTTATGCATATGTATTATATATAAGTATTTTAAGTAGGAATGTAGGATGTTACGATTTGAGTTACCATCCCCGAGTTACAAGGTTTCACCACCCTCTCTATTCTAGGTAAAGTCTTGAGTTTAACAACATTGCTGGATATGCAATATGTGACAATGTGTTCTTGATGTTGACAAGAATGAATGAATATCGGAGATCTCCATGTGCATGTTTTACCATGGGATGCCAATTAGGGTTGGAGAACATTGTTGATCCAATGGTTTGTGATGTGGGGTTCCCTGGATGAAGGTAGGTGGGGATCCACTTACTCCTAGAGTAAGTGTTAAAAACTCACTCCAAATCCCCGCCTATTAATTTATTCTAATCCAATGACTTAGATTAGTTTATAATTACCCATCACGTGACCTTCCTTTTTTCCATGAAGTCTGCAACCGAATCACTTAAACGAAAAATGAAGGGAAATGTGCACGAATCAACAACTTTGCATCAATCTCTATTTAAAAAGGGAAAAAATAAATTTAATTGGCCGAACATGTTTACCAATTGCTGATACAAGGAACCCATATGTGCAACAATTGTATTAGAAGAATGTCAACCATAAATAACCAATAAAGAAACAAATGCACATCCTTTAAAATATTGAAGGACGGGACTAAAATCATTGAGTTTCTCTATTTACTTATGACGTATAACAGCTTCTATCGAAAAGCAAGAAATTCACTTAGGTGGTGCATGATCTTGGTCATTTGATTGCTGTTTCAGAGAAAGAATGAGTATCACGTGATAGGTATTACAAAGTAATCTAGGTTGTTGGATTAGAATGAATTAAAGGGTGTAGATTTGAATTCATAGTTACTTGAAGTAAGCGGATCCTCTCTCTACGTATATACACTATTAATTTATACAGCCATGGTATTTGCTATGGTAAACTAGGCTGAAAACATAGTATTGTGTTTTAACTGCTTAGTTTCCTACAGTACTCATGGTTTCAGATAACAGGTGAAATGTACACTGCTGCTATTAGGAACGAGGAGAGTGATTGTTACTGTTAGGACCTAGTCATGAATTATATTTTTGATTAAAATATGTTCATGTGTGTAAATTCCTGCCCAAGTGATGTTGAGGACTGTATTTCGATAGATCATAGAATTTTTCCCACAAAGTCAAGTGATCGGTCAAGTTGTTAAAATTATTATTTTTTTGCAACTTCCCAGGAGTTTACTATGTGGCAGGAATTTATTGGGTAGCTAATTATTATGGGTGTTACAATCTGTGGTTTATATAAGGATTTCTTTTTCTTTAGTGTTAAATGATAGAGAAATAAGGGTAGTATCTGAGTTGTTCTGGTTAGGCTTTGTGCTGCTGCTGCTTCTTTGGTGTAAATGCTGAAAAATGATATACCAGCATCATTTTTCAAATGCATCATTTTGCTGAGTTATATTTACTGCATCTTGCCTGTATATGCAATATATCTGTAATTGTATTCGTAAAATTGTTGGCAATTTAGAAGTTCTTCTAAAATATTATGGTTATAAAACACCTGTCAAATTGTAGTCTATAGCTAATAGCTAATTAGTTGGGAAAAGGAAAAGTAATATAAGAACATTCTTGACTGAGCATAGCGGAATGTTTTGAGTTCTGTAACTAATTAAGTTACATGACTTCCTTTATAATTTATAGTAATTGAAATTACTTATATATAATATGTATAGAAGTTACAGAAACTGTGTGTGTATTAACTCACACACTAGTTGATCTATTTATAATCATAGAATTACATAATAAAGGAAATACAATCAAGATCCCTAAGAATTAGCTATACAATAGTTTCCTAGTTACCCTATTTATAGTGAATCAAATCATATCTTTAACACTCCCCCTCAAGCTGGAGCATATATGTCATATGCGCCAAGCTTGTTACAAATATAGTCAACAAGGGATCCCTTGAGAGATTTAGTAAACATATCTGCTAGTTAGTCACTGGAGTTGACAAAATCAGTGGTGATTTCTCCTAAGAACACTTTCGCTCTCACAAAGTGACAATCTATCTCTATGTGTTTAGTCCGTTCATGGAAGACTGGATTAGACGCAATGTGGAGGGCGACTTGATTGTTGTAGATAAGTTTAGTGTCCTAAGTGTCTCCAAACTGTAACTGCTGGAGAAGTTGCCTAAGCCATGTAATTTCACATGCAGCTGCTGCCATGGCACAGTATTCAGCTTCGGCACTGGATCTAGCAACTATATTATGCTTCTTGCTTCTCCATGAAATTAAATTCCCTCCGATGAGAACACAATAGTCAGAGGTAGACCTCCTGTCTGATGGAGATCCTGCCCAATCAGCATCAGAGTAATAGACAATTTTGGCATTGCCTTTGTTTTCATATAAGAGTCCCTGGCCTTGTGCATTCTTGATATATCTAAGGATGCACATGACAGCATCCCAATGACCATCACAAGGAGCGTTAAGGAACTGACTTACCACACTCACTGCAAATGTGATGTTTGGCCTAATGACAGTGAGGTAGTTGAGTCTACCAACAAGTCTGCGATACCTTCCCAGGTCTTCAAGTGGCTCCCCCTGACCCGGAAAAAGCTTGGCATTGGGGTCCATAGGAGTGTCACTAGGGCGACAGTCAAGCATACCAGTCTCGGTGAGCATATCCAGAGCATATTTCCTCTAGGAAATGGTAATGCCAGAAGTGGATTGAGCAACCTCAATACCCAAAATATATTTGAGTGGACCTAGATCCTTTGTCTGAAACTGATGCTGAAGGTGAGATTTGAGTCAGGGGATACCGGCAGAGTCATTGCCAGTGATGACAATGTCATCCACATAAACCACCAAGTAAATGCACAAGCCAGACGGAAAGTGAAGGGAAAAAACGGAGTGGTCTGCCTTACAGCAAGTCATGCCAAACTGAAGTAAGACAGAGCTAAACTAGTCAAACCAAGCACGGGGAGACTGCTTTAGACCATAAAGAGAATGTCGAAGGCGACAAACAAGGTGAGATTCACCAGAAACAGTAAAACTGAGGGATTGGTCCATGTAAACCTCTTCCTGCAACTCACCATGCAGGAAGGCATTCTTAATATCCAGCTAGTGAAGCGGCCAATGGCGGATGGCAGCCATAGCAATGAACAATCGAACAGAAGTGATCTTGGCCACAGGGGAAAAAGTGTCCCCATAGTTGAGGCCAGAGATCTGAGTATAGCCCAGAGCCACCAAGCGAGCTTTGAACCGATCAATAGTGCCATCCGGTCCAACCTTCACTGTATAAACCCAGCAACAACCAATAGTAGTCTTGTCGGGAGACAAGGGAACTAGCTCCCAAGTTCCACTTGCTTCCAAAGCAGCCATTTCGTCCAACATCGTCTGCTGTCAACAGGGATCAATCATGGCTTCACCTGTAGACTTAGGAATAGACACAGAATCTAAAGAAGAGATAAAAGAGAAATAGGAAGGAGATAAGCAGTCATAATGAAGAATACAAGTATATAATGGGTGAGGATTGCGAGAAGACCGAATACCTTTACGCAGGGCAATGGGAAGCTCATGTGCAGGAGACGTTGGTGGAGGGGCGTTTGGAGCAGGAGATGATGCTGGAAGATCAGTAGGTGGGGCTGCCAATGGAAGGCGTGGGCGGCGCTGATAGGTAATCAGTGGTGGTGGAGTAGAGATAACAACCGGAGTTGGAACAACAGTGGATCATCCAAAGGAGCATCGCTAGTGGTGGGCAGAGAGAAGAACGGAGTAGACTCAAAGAAGGTGACGTTAGCAAAAACAAGATACCGTTGAAGTTGAGGGCAAAAACAACGATATCCTTTCTGGAGGCGAGAGTAACCTAGAAAAACACATTTAAAGGACTTAGCAAAGAGTTTATGTTTACCTAGAGTGAGATCATGGACAAAACAGGTGCAACCGAAGACACGGGGAGGAACAGGGTAGAGGTCCTGTTTAGAGTACAAAATGGAATACAGAGTCTAATTGTTGAGGACAGAAGAAGGCATGCGGTTGATCAAATAACAGGCGATAAGAAGCGCATCACCCCAAAAGCAGAGAGGAACATGGTAGTGAAGAATGAGGGTACGAGCGGTGTCAACAAGGTGACGATTTTTGCGTTCAGCAACACCATTTTGTTGTGGTGTGTGAGCACAGGACGTTTGATGAAGAATTCCCTGTGAGGTTGGAAATAACTGAAACTAGGAAGACAAATATTCTCTAGCATTATCAGTGCGTAAAATTTTAATGGACGACCCAAATTGATTTTGAATTTCACGCGAGAATCCTTGAAATACATGAAAAATATCATAACGGTTTTTTATTAAGAAAACCCAAGTACAACGAGAAAAATCATCAATAAATGTGACAAAATAGTAATATCCTAAAGATGAACAAATTCAACTAGGACCCCAAATATTTGAGTGAACCAAAGTAAAAGGTGACGCAACACTTTTATGGACGCGAAGACTATAAGAATGACGAACATGTTTTCCTAACTGACATGACTCATACTCTAAGGACGTAAGGGAAGAGAGAGTAGGAACCAAAAGGTGTAATTTTTCCAAACTAGGATGACCAAGGCGCTAATGAGCAAGTTTTAGAGAGGTCGTGGAGACACAAGCAACTGGTGGTGAGAGTTGATGCAATCCCCCAGACTCATGTCCTGCTCCAATCATCTGTCTGATACGCCGATCCTGAACAAGGACAAAATTATTAACAAATAAGACAGAGAAATTAAGTGAGCGGGTGAGTTTGCTAATGGAAATTAAATTGAAAGGGCAACTAGGAACAAACAAAACAAAATTTAAGGAAAGATGAGGAAGTGGGTGGGTTTGACCAATGCCACGAACTTTAATCTGAGAGCCGTCTGCGAAGGTAACAAACAGTAAGGTGTCAAAAAAAGACAACTAAGAGAAAAGAGATTGGTTACCAGTCATATGATCTAAGGCACCAAAGTCAAGGATCCATAAGCCAAGGGAGGAGAACCGAGAGACAAAGGCAACAAGATTACCAAACTGAGCCACGGCAGTAACAAGCAAGGCAGGTTGTTAGTGTAACACCCTCACTTTTATTTAATTAATTGTTTTATTTATTTATTTATTATATATTTAATTCTGAAAAATCGGGAAGGAATCTAAAAATTCTAATCCCCACAGTTAAACTCAGAATATTGAAAACTATCTAATTGTGATTTTCAATAATTTTTCCAAGTTGAAGCCCGGAGAAATTCGAAAATGACGATTTTGTCCTTATTTGTCAATATTAAGGGCTGACATGAAAAAAATATTCAATTGATATTAAAATGTCAAATTGAGTTTAAAATCATGTCATATGTATTAAAATATAATTTTGGGAATTTTTTGGGAATTTTCTGAAATTCCTGTACAACATGACCAAAATACCCCTAGTTGTCAAATAACCAACTCAGTATTGGTTTGACATCCAAAAATGATGAAAATGATATTTTTAATACATTTCTAGGTAAAATATGTAATTTTAGAATTTTCATAAAAATTTGAGCATTTATTGAATTAAAATGAATTTAATATGAATTTTCTAAGCTTAAAATATATAATATATATATTTATAATTCGAAAAAAATTAAAATTTATTTTTAGAAATTATTTTTGATGAAAAATATTACATTTGTTCAGATTTATATCTAAATTAATTATTTTGGTATTAAAAGTTATTTTTTTCAAGTTTAGGTGATTTTATCGGTACCGGCTAATTAATTAATAGTCAAAATTTATACTGCAAATATTTGGGACAGCTGCTATCCCACGTACCAGCTCTAGCAAGGGGTGATTCATCCCCTATATGAATATGTGTCCCTAATAAAAAAAATAAAAATTACATTTTTGACATCATGGATGACATAACTCCATGGACACCTAGGTTCATTTTTTTCCTATAAATAGCCATCACTTATAACTGAATTTTTCATCCCATTCCTCCTTTCACCACCGTAAGCTTCCATAGAGAAATTTTCTCTCTTTAGAAAATTTTCTTTTACTTTGTTTTTATGCTAAAATTCTACTAGTTTTCCGATAACTAGTAAAAATCCTCTTCCTAGGAGCTCTGTACCAACAACTTCACCAACTCTTTGAGGTAATGGGGGGGAGTGGGGTTGGTTCTAATTTTCAATTACTTTGCATGTTGGTAGGAAGGGTTTTCCCCTAAACCCGTTTAGGCTTTAGTTTTACTATTAATATTATTGTTATATTATTTGATGTTAAACTTTAAATTTTGCTAAGTTATTATTTTGCTCAAATTTAAATTATTAAATTATACCAAGCTGTTACTCTGCTCAATTTTAGAAAATTAAAATGCACTTGCTAAGCTGTTACTCTGCTCATTTTTAGAAAATTAAAATGCATTTACTAAGATGTTACTCTGCTCAATTTTAGATAATTAAAATACTCTTATTAAGTAGTTATGCTGCTCAAATTTAGACAACCATAGTATAATTATTAAGTTGTTATACTGCTCGAATTTAAACAATTACAGTAGAATTACTAAGTTGTTATACTGCCCAAATTTAGAAAAAATATTTTTAGCTATTATGATAAATAATTAAATTATTAAATTATCAAATTTTAGTAATACTCAATTAGTTTAGCAAAAATAGTAGAAGAAATAAACCATAAATCTCATAATATGAAACTAAAGATAGAAATTATTTTATAAGCTATTTATGAATTTATTTTTAGAAAACTACTATAGAAATTTCAGTTTAAGTTCATATCGTTCAGGTAAGGTCTAGACACACTAATAGACCATCTGTAAAAATTTCATAAATTTTAAAGCTTATTTAGTACTTCTAATTGTGCTCTATAAGTGCCTGTGGACACATTTTTCTTAGAAATACTGAATTTCAAAATTTTTTGAAAAAATTCTAAAAATTCATGATAAAATTCTAATTATTTTTCTAAGTTTAAAAATTATTTTTATGGAATTTTTTTGACCATTCTATGATTTATTTCTTAATTATCAGTCTTTATTTTAATTTGTATACCTTTATTTTTATTGAATTATTGCTTATGTGCTTTAATTTGAATTATGACTTATGTGAATGATATGTATGGACCAAATCTCTGTAATATAAGGCAGAGATATTAGTAGAAATTATACTGGTGCTCAAATACTTGAGACCAGAATGAACCTTTAGAAATTAATATATTAGTGAGTAATGTAAAGCAAGGGACATGCAGTGGCATGACACCCTGTTAGGGAAGCTACAGTTTGGTACGCTGAGGAATGAAAGGCAGGGACCCATTTAGGAGGTCTCGGGGGTAGGCATCGAGTGGTGAAAGTCCTAATAGCCAGGGTAGCGCCCGTGAGCTGGGATATTCACCTGACCAAGCTCGATAACCCCAACAACTGCTCAGCATTCCAGGATTGGTTTGAGAGTATACCTCTATAAATGGACGTCCTGACTGATATTTGTTCCTCATTGATGATGAGGACTGTACCATGTGATGATGTTGATGAAGTATATGTACTCCCAGTCACTTCCCAGGTTCTGTTAAGAACTATTACTCACTGATGGGAAGTATGGATCCATACCAAGTCAAGGGTAGTGTAGTATAACTTAGAATAAACCCTAGGTTCTCTTCATTGATTGTATTTAAATTCCTACCATACATGTGAAAGTGATTTAGAACAAATCACCTCACTCCATTATTTTTGTTATGCATGTTGAATCGTGATTATTGAAGATGATAACAATGCCTGATGATGCTGAGGAAGAGCCAGAGGATACTTCTCCAAATTTGAAGACCTAGTTTATAATATTTTCTTAAGGGATAGGGTAGATAAATACTGCTCTGTATAGGATCTTTTTTTTATGTATATATTGGGTTAGGTAGTATATGTCTTTTGATGTATTTTTGTTTTCTCTTCGACTATTATGTACTACTCAAACCATGATGTACAGTTGGATATATATATATACATAAGCAGTTTTTATCATTTCACTTCTATTTCTAAATTCTGTTTTTCTATTGCTAGTATCAAAGAAAAAAAAAATTTACTCACATTTCCATCAATTTAAAATAATAATTAAATTAATATGAATTATATTTAAAATTAAAGGAGTGTTACAGTTAGGCTGCCCGGAACTGGAGGAAATCATGATACTTAGCGGCAAAAATAGTAACATCTGCAAATGGAGCAGGTCCGACAGCTTGAGCCACATTAACTGATTTCGATTGTTCCCTGACCTTGGTGCGACATTCCGCTTCAATGTGGCCATAACGGTGACAACAAGTGCAACGGGGACGACTTTTGCCGCCACAGCCCCCACTGCGTCCACCACGGTGAGAAGAGTGGGAGACAAGGGTAGAGGAATCAGTAAAAAGGGCATATGGATGTCCAAAAGCATGCGGAGTGGAGAGACGCAACAGCTGTTCACTAATCATGTCATAGGTAGGGACAGTAGGGCCTGAGAGGATTTGGTTACGCACTGAGTCAAGATCAAGGGGGAGACTAGCGAGAGCGAGAACCATGAAGAACTGATTACGCTGTCATAAAAAGGTCTCTACATCACTGGTGAAGGTCATTAGATTATTAAAATCAACAATCAAACGATCGAACTTACCAAGATACGTCTGCATGTCCATATTCTCAAGTTTGGTGGATATCATAACAGTCACCACACTGTAAAGACAATGGACATCATTGTAATAGACTTTCTTGGCTTTGGTCCAAACCTCATAACAAGTGGGGAAGGTCTCGTATTAAGGTTGAAGGTTGGGAGCAATAAAAAACCAAAGGACACTGCATAAAGAGGCATCAATCTGTTGCCAACGAGCACAATCCTTGTCGAGAATGTCCATGGCTTTAGTGGTCAAGTGGTCGGCACGCCCTTGACCATGGAACCATAGTTGGATAACAGCTGCCCAGGTACTGCAATTGGCTTATCCGCTTAATTTTCCACAAGGGATCAGAGGGACATTCGTAAACGTGACGGTGGAGCCAAAAGCAACAGAGGAGTTGGTGGAGACCATGAAAAAAGCAGCCAAACAGGGGCTAGGGAGGGTCGCCGAAGGTAGAGGAAGGTCGCCGGCCAGTGGGTAGCGGCCAAAAACATGTCACGAGCAGATCTGTTGCGTACACAGGGGTCACCGGTGAGCGGTGAAGGTGGTCGGTGGTGGTTGCCGGCGAGAAGGTGACTGGAAAGCTGCCAAATAGGGGTAAAGGAAGCACGTAGTACTGTTCACCCGCGAAGAGCGTTTCGCACAAAGGGCGAAGAGGGGATTGAACCCACTAATACCATTTAGAAGTTACAGAAACTGTGTGTGTATTAACCCACACACTAGCTTATCTATTTATAATCATAGAATTACATAATAAAAGAAATACAATCAAGATCCCTAAGAATTAGCTATACAATAGTTTCCTAGTTACCCTATTTACAGTGAATCAAATCATATCTTTAACAATATGTAATATGTAATATATAATTACAATTATATATAATTATAATGTCATCTAGTTTCACCATTTTTCAACTAGTTGGACCAATCTAGCCATTAGTTGAAACAGTGAGCTCACAAAAAATCGCAACTGTGCTGCACAAATTCCTATAAGCTTTGGCCATGAGTTGAGGGCTTGTCTTCGTTACCGTCTTGTCAAAACATTTTTCATTATTCCTTTTGGTCTGTTTTTATTTTTATTTGTTTACAATTTCTGTTTTTGTTTCACAGTTCAAAGAGTTAGACTGTGAGAACTGCCCATCCTTTAAGATGGAAAAAGATCATGAGCTTGTTGTTGATTGCACTACTCCCAATTTTAATGGGTTTGTTGATGTCAATTCTTGTTCATCAAAATCCCTTTTGCCTTTGAATCTCTCAATACTCATTTTGTTTTTCTTCTTCCATTTAATTTTGCCACAGGATCATTTCAGTTATGGATCCAACTCACAGTTAGGCTGCCCGTTGGTTGCGCATTGGTAGGTTCATTTATCTCCTATTACACTCATTATAAATTTTCCTTTCTTTGACTTTCAATTTTCTTTTCCTTTACAATATTCTGTGATGACAGTATTACTTTGGAATATTCAACATCATCATGACGTTGTTTTATTAAGTTCGTCATCTTTTTCTCATTTAACTGCAAGGAACCATCTAATTTTCATAATTTAACTTTTATTCACAATAATTACGTATAGCAGAATACAATCTAAAATACAATTATTGCTTCTCTCAAAAGACCCTCTCAAAATATTTATCAAGACTTTGAAGCTCAAACTACTGTATTAAAATACTTTTTTTAAAGTAAAAATAAGAAAAGCTTTTTGACTACTGTAATTAATTTGATTTTATCCTTAAATATTTGTAATTTGTGAAAAAATAGATGTCTAAATTTTTAAAGGATAAAATTTGAGTAACCTGTTATGTCTAATGTGTTATCTTTATGAAATAATTAATGGCACTCAGATTATTTTTATTGATCTGTTGGATTTATTTATATGACACAAGTGATGTTTCTATGTACTTTGCGGTTTCTTTTGACTTTTTGTTCTTATGTTTATCAGGGTTTTACACTCTAATATTAATTTCAAATTTCTTTTGACATTGACAAAAAGCAGTCTAAATGATAAGGTCCAAAGGGCATTTTAACTGTCCTTGAGTTTCTCTTTTGACAATTTAGATTTCTAATCTATCATTCAGATGGTCTTTATAGCCTGCAGCTGGCTGACAAGATCTGGACAGATAATTTGAGAACTTATGAAATTGGGCAAACTTGAATTTAAATAAAATAAAATATAATAATGGAAATTGATATGAATGGTGTTCTCCACCTTGTTTGCTTGCCACTACTTTTGTTGTATATTTATATTTGAAACATTGCATCATGACAAGAAGCATAGAGTTTAAAGGAAAAAAGAAAAGGCCATAAAGATTAATTCATGCACTTATTTGTTTATTTCGATCAATTTCACTCCAAGGAATCAGCCAAATTATATGCCAAGAAAAATGACAACAATTTGTGGAGTGTTGGAAATAGTTTTTTATACTGGGAATTGTTGTATTAAAGTCTAGGGTACGTGAATGGTCTTATTCATGCATAGTGCTTATCTTATGCCTTAGGGACTTGCATTTGTATTTCTTAGAATTTGTGGCTCACTTATATATATTATTTTAGTCATATCAGTAACCAATGCCTAGGACTAGACATCTTGAGCGTAAAGTTTGCAGGACCAGACATTTGCAGGTGGTCCAATAACAGGTGGTCCATAGGCCCAACAACAACTACTTGGATATGCTTTGATGCCAAAGTTGATTGTAATTAAATATGTAGTTTATCTTTTAGATAAGATTAGTTTATCTTTTATCTTTTAGTTATGATTAGTTTATCTTTTGTCTTTTAGATAGCATTTTTTGTATATATATGGGTACACATGTTGTATCCCAATACACTGAACAATACACATTCATACATATTTATCATGGTATCAAAGATTTTGGTTCGTTTTTTCTTATATAAGGTTTAGGGTTTCAGCGGCTGTGAGCGCTAGCCCACTATGTCATTATTGTCCGATGACCAGCCAGAGCACCACCACCATCTGTCTTAAATGCTGCCAATTGACCATCCATCCAAGCTCTGCTGTCAGAGCCTCCTTCATGTGCCCACACGCACATATCTTCCATTACTGCTACGTCAATGTCTAGACATCATTTCGTCATGCTATCACCATTTGGTTTTGTCGACCTCTTTATTCGTGTGGGACCATTTGTCCTTTGTAGGCCTTCCATCTTAGACCTCTTTTATGCTTTATTTGGTTGAATGGAGAGGAAAGGAGAGGAGAAGAAATTTTGAATTTTTAAAAATTTAGGTGGTTTGGTTGAGTGGAAATAAGTGAGAAATTTTTAAATTTTTTGGTGCGTCTCACTAGGTCCCACTACTTATTTTCACTCAATTTCTCATTTACTTTCATTCACCTCTTTATCTCTCTCTTATTTCTCATTTATTTCTCTCTTACCAAACAACCTAAAATTTCATATTATTTCTTATCTATTTCTCACCTCTTAGCTTATTTCTTATCTATTTATTTCCTATCTATTTATCTCCTCTCTACCAAACAAAGGGTTAGTGTTGTTCATGGCTATTTTGAAGTCTATAGAGACTCTACAAAACAAGCATCAAAAACAAAAGTTGTGCCTTAAGTCTTTGTTTGAAAACATTCTTTATAAATTCTTAATATATTCTTTGAGCAAATAAGTTATTACTTTGTACATATGTCATATAAGATGATAGCCTGTGACTACCATTTGTAAGCATTTCTTTGTGATTTGTGTAAAGTCTTAAAGAGGCTTGGTTGAGAAAGAATACTTGATACTTGAAGAGTCAAGAACAAAACAATACTTGTGTGAGTTTGAAGAGACTTAGATAAAACAATAATTGTAATAGTCCAGAACTTAGTTTCTTATAATTTTGTTTGATAATGGATTTCTTGGTTGGTTTGAAAGAATTGGACGTACTCTTTGGGTGAGATGAACCAATATAAATTTGTTATGTGTTTTTCTCTATCTCTTATATGTTAATATTCACCAACAAAAGGAGTTGAATTTATAACTAAGTTGTTTTGTTTTTATAACTTGAATCCTTTTAACGAAAATGTTTAAACACAGACAAAACTTTTGTCTATTCATGTAAGTATTTTTAAAAGATTTGAGAAAGCCAAACAGATTTTACAAATATAATTCAACCCTCTTTTTGTGTTTGTCTATCTTCACAGATGTATCTACTTGGTTGTTTATGTTGACAACATTGTTACTACAGGTAGTGATCACCATGGCATCACCCAATTAAAGCAACACTAATGCCACCATTTTCAAACAAAAGATCTTAGTAGACTCTGTTACTTAATGGAGATAGAGGTAGCACAAGCAAGTTTAGTATTGTCATTTTCTAAAGGAAGTATGCAATGACTTATTTTGGAGGAAACAAGATTGGTGAATGCTAAGCTTATTGACTCACCTATGGATCCTAATTCCAAACTTCTACTAGATCAAGCAGAGTCACTTTCAAATCCAGAGAGGTATAAACGACTAGTTGGGATGTTGAATTATCTCACTATCACCTAACTAGATATTTCCTTTGTCGTTAATGTGGTGAGTCAATTTCTTAACTCTCCTTGTGAATGACATTGGGATGTTGTCATTCATATTTTGAAATATATCAAAGGAGCTATAAGAAAAGGACTTTTGTATGAAGAAAAAGGTCATACTCAAGTTGTGGGATATTCAGATTAGGTAGGTTCTCCCACTGATAGAAGATCCACCTCTAGATATTGCATTCTTATTGATAGTAACTTGATTTCCTAAAAAAGTAAGAAATACAATGTTGTTGCATGGTTCAATATAGAAGTGGAATATTGAGCAATGGCTTTAGCCTCTTGTGAACTTATGCTCAAACAGTTGCTCAAAAAATTGAAGTTTAGAGATGTTACACAAATGACACTTATTTGTGATAATCAGGTTGCATTTCACATTACTTCAAATCTAGTATTCCATGAGAGAACTAAGCACATTAAGTTAGATTGTCACTTCGTCAAGGAGAAGATCTTATCAGGTGACAACCACTAATTTTATCAACTCTACAATTAATCGACAAATGTCTTCACTAAGTTTTTAGGAGTCATAGAATTGATTAAATTTGTAACAAGCTCGATGCATATGATTTATATGCTCCAACTTGAGGGAGTGTTAAATATTGCATATATCTTTAATTATGATGATTAGGCAATTGTTGGATATTGTTAGATATCCTTAATTAGGGTAATTAGGAAACTATAGGATTTACATAATTATGGTAATTAGGTAATTATTTTTTTTGTAATTATTACCTATACTATACAATAAAACACTCTGTTGCGTACATTGACACATGAATTTAATCATGTTTGTTCTCTTCTCAACAATTATTATTGAAAATTATTTAAGTCAACTCGCTTAAATTGGTTCATAAATTTTTACACTATAATGTAAGAATATAAAGTAAAACCTTGTTAAGTAATAATAAATATAAGGTTTAATTACATTTTTAATACGTCTAATTAATGAATAAACAATATTGATTACTTAATAATTTTTTATAGCGATCAAATTCTTTAATATCACATTTGAAAAATTCAAACCCTGTAGTCAATTTATTGTATAATTACTAACAAAAATAAGTGGACGCTAATTATCTATAATATCAATAGACCCATTTGTGTTTTAGTGCATTTAACTATATTTAAATGTTTTATTTTATATTTACTCATTTATATTGACAAATTTAAATATGTTAATGTCACTAATGAGTCTATAAAGATACTAATGAGATGCTAGCTGCAAGTAGGGATCGCAAAAAAACTTATACCTGCAAGTAAAATCTGTTATGGATTAAAAATAGATAGTTTAATGGGTGTCCATGGATAAAATAAATGATTTTTTTGTTTACCTGCTTATTAACGAGCGTGAGCAAATCATAAGGTACATGAACCTGTGGATACCTTCAATTTGAAATTAATTAAATACTCTTGGTTATATATAAAATAAGTTACTTTAATTTATTTTTAATATAGATATATATTTCAAAATTATTTTTTTAGCATAAATGTATGTTTTAAAATTATTTATTTTTAGTATAAATGTGTTTCTAATTTGTTTATTTTAATTTTATATTTTTGGATAAATTATGTTTTTAATCCCTCTAAAATTTTTCAAATTTAGTTTGTCTTCCAAAAAAATTTGTCATATTTTCGTCCCTCTAATTGGAAATACTCGTGGATATTCATAGGTATTTATAAAATTTGAAGATATTTGCTTAGTGAGGATACGGGATGGGCACAAGATGGATTTTCATCCAACAGAACAGGATGGAGAGCTATTACCTATGCCAGCCTTGGCCCACCCTGCCCCTCCCCTCCCCTCCTCATTGTCATCCCTAACTAAAACTCAATAGGGTCATCCAATGTTTAATAAAACAGAACCTCTTAACATGTCATTCCACTATTCCTATTGATTAAGAGATCGCAACATTTTAATTGTTTGCCAACACAACAGTATGTAACAATTTACCCCCGAGTTTTCTCATGAATCAAAAGGCCTGATGAATTTGTCTAACTTACACGATCTTTCACTGATGAATTTGAGGTTAATTCAAGGAACATCATGATCATAATGTAAGACATCAATTCCCTCAACACAGAAGTTAGTAGTTTTACTTTTACGCGCTAAACGTCTTTATGCACACTCCTACTGCAATAGCTGACACATGACACATCTATATTTTGTGCAGCAGGCACATATCAAGGTGATTTACAAGCTCCATAACTACATCATATATAGGTCATATGATACTTTTTCTCCATAAGATGAGTAATGTTAGCATCTTTAGTTACAAAAGTAATAGTCAAGACAACACTCTGTAATCAAATAAATTGTATCTAATGACAGCCAAGCTCATCAGTTTACACTACTCAAGCACAAATAGCTTCCCTTTCGTGATGTGCACGCCTGCTCTCAATGAATGTCCGTCGAAATTTCTCAAACCTTCCATCCTTTATTGCTTCTCTTATTACATGAAAGAACGTCAAATAGTGGTGTGTATTATGGCTGCAAAATTCAGTATTGTTACAAAACAACCATCTTCATAATTATTTGTAATAGTATTGTTGCTACTATAGTTTGAAGCAAAGACATTCATACATTTCTAGCAGAATCTGAGCCAGCATTTCATGAACATTAAATAAGTGATTGATGTATGCTTTAGTATGATTCTGGCATGTATAGCAGGTGCAGGTTCCTAAAATGGGGGACATATCTTTCCTGCATGAAAACACAAGCAGATAAATGAGTAAATAAGGTGGTGTTCGGTTTATTTTCTGTTTTCATTTTCAATTAATATGTTTTTGTTGAAATATCTCAATATCAATATTATATGTTGGAATGTTTTAGAGTATCTTAAAAATTATCTCTTAGGATTCAATATCAATTCTATTGTATTCAGTCTTTGCTCTCCTTTCCTTTCGTTACACTTCAAATCCCCTAATTCCAATGTGGTATCAAAGCAGTATCATCCTCCATTACCTGATCTTCTATCACTAGTCTGCTGTTGAGTTTCCGAAAATGCAGAGCTCTTTCGGTTCAACCCAGATTTCATTTTTTTTTTTCCCTTTCATTTTGCCACAGTTGGAGACTGATTCACTTGCATTCGTTCTCTCGGGGTCCATGGAGAGACCACCATCTTGTACAAGCTGATCAGCCATCCCTTCAAGTGCCATCGCCAGATGACCTCCCATGCGCTCTTACGGTCAATTTTTTTAGATGCCTCCAACAGGAGGGGGACTGTTAGAATATCTTAATATCAATATTATATCTTACAATGTTTTTTAGTATCTTAGAAATTATCTCTTAGGATTAGTTTCCTTCTTTTTAGCTTCCATGCTTTCTAATATTCTTATGATTTGTTTCTGTAGTAGTTAATATAAATGGGGGTAAGTGCTTTAAGTTTCATCATCACATCACATCAAATTGTAATGCATTACATCAAATCAAGTCAATATCAATTTTATTGTCTTCAATCTTTGTTCTCTCCTTTCCCTCTCTTTACACCTTAAACCCTATAACAACAGTTTTCACTAATAATTACAAAAAATGTCATATTGCATTCATTTTATTTTTTTACAAGATTTTGTGAAGGAAATGGTGAGAGCAACTAATACTTGTTTTTGCTGTTTCATTTGCAAAATCTTTAAAAATGGGAAATAAAATGAAAACATATTCTTGTAATTATTAGTAAAAAATATCAACAGAAAGAGGAAAACAAAGGATAAAGCAAACACCTATCATCTTTAAAATAATGACAAAAATAACAGTATTTTTGAGTTATCCTAAACATGTGATAACAAGCTTTTTCCTTCTTCTTTTTTTTCCTAGTAAAATTGAGTTCTAATTATAGTTAGTTCCATATTTCAAATTGGCATTAAAACAGTTATAATTGTGTCTAAACATATTAACATAGGAGTCGGAAGAACATAAAAATAATTTGTGGTTAGAAACTGAAGCATCCGTGACATCAGATAAGGATTACATTCAAGAAAGATACAAGAAAACAAAGAAATATAGAGATGGCCCATATACTTCGAGGAAAGCCATTCCTCCTACCCAAATACTCATTCAAACATTGCTTTCCTCTTTCCTCCCCCCTCCCCCGCCCCCATTTTGTTAGTTGTGATTTCCCCCAACCAAATTCTCTTCCCTTCTCATTATTTTTTTCCAGCCCAGCATTAGACCACAAGCTATATACAACTTATAGAAAGGTCTGACTGTATGAAATCACTCAGATTTCATTTAAAATAAATAACATTAGCTCCACACACTGTTTACATCACAAATAGCTCATTTTGACGGCCTGATTTTATATTCTAAATATTTATTGGATAAAATTTCAGATTTAATACTTCCCAAAAAGGAACAACTTTGATGTGGCTCCCCTATAAATGCTTACAATTACCCCAACTGCCTTGCAGAACTCTTGAGAGAATCAACATGCATCATGATCCCCAAGCCACTACCCCAAGTCCAGACGGAGAGTTCAACATCACAACATAGGTATATCATATTGCAAAAGAATCTTAAGCAACTACTATAATTACAACACTCGCAAAATTAAAATTGCAATTCAGAACTTAATCAATCAAATGTCACAACAGACTTGTTGGAAATAGATCTAAAAATTAGCATCTGCAGGTGGTCCAATAATGACCCAATAGCAGGTGGCCCGATAGGTCCAATAAAAATTGCTAAGATAAGCTCTGATACCATCTTAGAATTTGGGTTTAAGGCATAACTCAACCCTACAAAACCAACTTGTAAGGTGAGGGTTGTCTTCTTACTTATATACTCTATTTTGGCCTCATCACTAGTCGATGTTGGATCTCCAACATAACTGTGAGGAAATTGTATTTACTACCCTTTACTACTCTTAAACGTAATTAACTCTTGAATCAATATAAATATATAGCTTGCTGAGTGCTTTTTCACTCAAGCAATTCACTAATTATTATTCAACTAGACTGAAATGAAAAAATGAGTGAACAGATTAATTTTGACAAAAAAGACTACTGCATATACCAGAAAAATTCTTAAACAAAAAATTAGATTGATTGAAAACTATAACTAAATAGAATCCATTTACATCCAAGTTTACTAAAATCTGTTGTAACCTACTAACAAAGATTTCAACGCTAATTGATACTATCAAATTCAGAAAGCAGTTAATATGATCCTGTTACCTGTAAACTTTTGCTCTCAAATTAATTTTAGTCAAGTCACTTCCAATCTGGCCTTTCTGAAAATTATATTGATTCCCACTCTTGTCCAGTGAAAACGTTAGTGCAAATCCTCCAAGTGTGAGGGAATAGATGTACCTATGAACGATAACAGAAAGCATCCAAATTCTATAACATAATACACCAACTAGAATAACTAGAATAGCGATATTGAGTAAATGGAAATTGGAATTAGCTACTAACGTTGAATCAAAAAGATCAATCCCAGCATTAATTCCCTCCAAGATCTCCTCTGTAAAATTGAAATCAGTTTTTATGCACAATAAATTTGTATTCCAACTTAATCAAGAAATAATCCATTTTAAGATCCAAGACAAGTTCTATAGATTAGCTGAGCACAAGAGTGAATAGAACAATCATGATGAGCTTTTATCAACTCCATGCCTAGTCAATTGAATCAACATCTATGATTTAACCATCTTAATGACTTTTTGTTCATAATTATGTAGCAGTTCTCAACATAATCAATTAATCATCAGCCAAATAAGTAAAATAATTGATGTCAATGAACTCAATATTGATTCCAATAAGCAAAAGAAAGGTACAAGAGAAGAGGAAAAGATAACCAAATAGCAAGGAAAAACACATCCATTGAGCAAAGCAGGCCAATGAACACAAATATTAACTAGTTAGACCATGTGTACCTGGAAGTCCAAGCCCACTGATCATGCGTGGCTTTTCATCTGGCAAGATATCCTGAGAATAAGGTCACTTTATGGTATCAAAATTCAAAAGTTATAACTTTCACCAACAACCAACTCTCTCAAAAGCTTAAGTTGTTAAATGACATGAATGGTTTATATCTGTTGATTAAGTGATTGATATTCATTGATTATTATTTCTCTATTTCCTAGTTTCCGCATTTAGGAGATTGCTTAATCAAAGGAAATTTGTATCATATAACACTAAAAATATCCATAAGGAGTGTAGTAAGAAAGAAATGGAAATGTATAGCAGGCAACTACAATTTCCTAAAATCAACATGTATTGAATAGAAACAGTACAACTAGACCCAAGGAGAGAGAGAATAAAAACAGTAAGAGAATGACATTATAACTAAGCCATATGGAATGACCTTTATCATTAACAAAAGGTGTATTTTGATTAAAATTATGAATAAGTAATTATCATTATGCCTGACAGAACACAGCTCAACCTTCATGCACATTATTCTGTAGTCAGATTTGCTAATAACAGAGAGTGCCATCTGAGGTATCCACCTTACTCAGAGGTTACAATACTGCAATATTATTATATATTAGGATAAAAAAGGGAGAATATGTAGACATGAATTCTTCTTAGAAGCATAAATAGTAATCTTTATGGAATGTCCACAAACAGATACAAAAAGTAAAAAGAAAATCAGATTATATTAGTGTCATTGTAATACACAAATACTTGTCAGGATTAATTATAAGTATTTTTACATATTAAATAAAATCCAATTAGAATAACGACTTACTGAACTAACAAAACTACTGCAATAGCACTTACTATAATAGCACTTAGAAGAGCAGGTCGCTCATCAATGCCCTCTCCAAGACCAAATCCTCCAATCCAATAACCTGCATCAATCATTACAGTTAATCTATCATATATAGGCATTTAAAGATCTCAAATGAATTACGTAACATAAAAAGAAAATATGCAAACAGTAAAATAAAGAGTAGTCATTCTGAATCTTATGGAGGGAAAAAAAGTGTGTTTGGTTCAGTTTATTTTAGAGAAATAATCGCTTATTTTTGCCAGCTTGCTACAAGAGCTTTTGAAAAATAAGTGATTATTTCTCCAAATTTAAGCTATACTGAACATGCTATAAGTAGATATTTTTGTTTGCAGTTTGTCATCAAGGATGTATTTGTTGGCTTGGATAAAAAAACAATACACATATATAGGATAGAATCAATTGACAGCAACTGGTGTCAATTTATATTTGACATTAAATCATATCTTCCTTTAATCTAAAGGCCATGATGCATTTATTTAACCAATCCTGTGAAATATTCTCTACCACCCAACCCATGGTGCCAAAGCTCGTAGTGATCAACGGGTTTGCCACACTCCTCTCAAATCCATTAATTGCTAGGTACAATAACGAACTCCTAGAGATTGACAGATTTTGCCAAATAAACCACAATATTAACCTGATTCATGTCTAAAAAATGAGAAAATAAAAAATATGAAGATAGTTAAAAAGCTATGCTATTACACTTGGTTTTGAGATGCAAATCCATCTCCCACCACATTTCATAAACAGAGAATATCAATTCTAATACTAAATGTAAATGTTATACTTCTGGTTCCAACACTATAAGTATCTTCTTTCTTGGCCTCTGGAATCATGATGGAAAAATATTGCAACAACGTCCTATGAGTCATTGTTAGAAAATTATCACAACAAGCAGAGAAGTTCTTGACAAGGAGAATGGATTTAACCAGGATGAATTTCTTCGTATGCAGGGGAACTCCAGCTTGGTGGGTTGGGTGGGGGAGAATGTTACGTAATTAGTTTGGGAAATGAATCTTAATCATTCAGTCTCAAAAGAGAATGAATGGATACAATTAGTGTCAATTGATTCTATCCCTATAAAAACATAACTCTCCACTGCAAACTCGTGTATGGCATTATGAAAATGTGTAAAAAGAAGACATCACTATGTTGGCATCATTACTAGAAGGTTTTGTCAAAATAAAGTAGTTTTTCAATATTCACTGGCCTACAGATGAAGAAAATAACCCACAACAAACAAACAACCCCACACATGAAGGGTTTGTGCTTTGTATGAGTAAAAGACATAGGACATAGGACACAAGAAAACAAAATCATCACGAGTCAAGCTGGAAGACCGTTAGGAATTCTTGTGCAACATTTTGTTATAGGTAAAGGTGTTTATAAACCAATCCAACGCAAACTACCAAAACCAAACCAAACAACCTGAAAATTGAAAACCGAAAAACTAATCCTATCATATTTAATTTTGAAAACCAATTGAATTCAAACCGAACTTATACATGCATACGTAATTTCATTTATAAAATACCATACAATTTGTACTTGTATAAGTAGAAATTTATAAAATTACTAGACCAATTTACTTTCTCCATAATTTCACTATCTCAATCATGTCTTATTAGGATGCATATTACTTTTATAACGGTATTTTTTTAAAGAATGTTAAGTTTATTTTTGACTAATATTTATAATTTAGTTGTTATAGTTGATACTTTAAATTAATCTTTATTATGATTACTGTATACTTTTAGATTTATTTAATATTAACTGTGATGGAACTCAAAAATTCAATGGAGTGGAGGATCTGTTGGAAGATCTGAGTCTCAAGAAACCTCCCATTTGAAAGGTTTATTCAAGAAAGATGTGTAGGACATAGAATCTGCCTTGTGGCAGATCTGTAGGAACAGTTATGTATTTTAGGAGCAGTTATTTTATGTATGGTCTGATGGTAGGCAGTTATTAGGTTTTATAGGAGCAGTTATGTAAAATTCGTATAAGATATGCCCTGCAGGAGAGTAGTGGGGGATAGAGTGCATTTGGAAGTTCTTTAGACAGGGTTATTCTCTGTAGGAGCTGTTAAAACTCTGAGAATTTTCTATTCAATTAGTGTGCCTAAATCTCAAATTCCAGTGTTCTATCAAACTGCATGTTTAGAAACAGAAATATAAAAATGAATCATCCAATCCAATCCAGACCACTTATAATGGGACTGGATTGGATCAAGTTTGATATTGTATTCAAACTAATCCAAATCAAACCGCAAAGTATTTTTATAATCAGATCAGATTTTTTTTACCTAAAAACTAATCCAAACCAAGCTGCAAGCACAAGCATCCCCAGTTATAGGCACTGGGAATGAGTGCAGAGAGATGGGAATGAGGAGCGTGTTTATTAGAATCACAAGATCTGAATCCCGATTTGATATGATTCCTATGCGACCAATATGGATTGCAAGGTAAAGCAAAATCCGCCATGAATCACAACTATGACAGTTTGAATCACAATTGCCTCATGATAATCGCAATTCTGAGCTGAACTTCTGGCTTGCACACAAAATCAGGTCAGGTTGCATGTGACCCAATTCTGGAAAACATTATTTTTTAGGGTTTTTTTGCAACTATTTTCTTCATTTTGATGTGTACCCCCATACCCATAATGTTTTGGTGCATTGTGTCTCCTCCCACAGTGATGCAGTGATATGTCATCTTAATTGATATTTTTTGAACTTGTACAGTCACTGTTTTTTTGTCATTTTGATTTATGACTTGAATCATAGTTTATTTTAAGTTTATATTTCAGTTTATTAGTTATGCAATGAGTTATTTGACTTTAAAGTGCTAATTTCTATGTTTTAAACGTTTCTTATGTGAAATGTTATTTTTAGTTATTGATCGTGTATCTTAAAATTCATGATAAGATTCAATTCAGGATGTGAATCTCGATTCAATAACCTTGATTAGGAGCTTGTTGCTCTGAATAGGGATTTTATTCCTCTGGTTGTGCTGCCTTTCTGCTGCTGTATTCCAGAGATACTCCTTCTGTTAGATGGAATCTTCTCCAGTAATAAGTAAATAACACCATAAAGTTTGCTATTTCATTCTCGAAATTATCAAGGCTGGAAAAAATTATTATATCTTAAACGTAGAACTATTAGGAGTCATGTAATACTGACATACTTTGATTTACATCATGATGACATGCATCTAGTTACATTACATTAGAAGGATTAATGAACTATTGTGCCTGCACAATCTGAATGAGAAGCAACAAAATGAAAACTAAAAAGAGTAAAGAACAATCAAGAGGTCTATATAGACAGACTAAACCAATCTATCCAAAGCTCCGATTTATGAAATGCTTCTACTGTAAATAATTTGACAGAAAAGTGGCCCATTAGGATGGATGCTTAACAATAAGTTCAGATGAATTTGCAGAATTTTTCTACAATGCTATCAGACTCAAGCAAAAAATGAAAATAAAACAATTACATTTAACCAAATTTCTGAAATTTTGGTATGTAATTGATAACTTGATAATTATCAAATTGACAGGTATCACCATTCTTTCCTTTTTATTTCTTTATCTTAAAATAAAGGGGTTACAGGGAGAATTGACTCTTGGTTTATATGAAAAGCTTTGCACAAGAATGAATTTATTTTCAAGCTCAGCCGTGCTGAGTGTGTCACAAAAAATTCAGGAACCATAAGTCGTCTTCCCTGTGAGGAAAAAATAGAAAAGCTAGAAAGAAACATAAAAAATATACAAAGAGGAATGTTAGTAACACTCTCTCAAACACTCTCTTTCTAATACTCTCTTTGCTATTAGCTAGAATTTATTGAAAATTACAAATGTTGGTGAGTCCCACTTCTAAATGAGGAGATAGACTCATTAAATAAGAAGTAAGACCTACCAAAATTTGTGATTTCTAATAAATTTCAACTACTGGTAGAGGGAGCGTTAGAGAGTATTTGAGAGAGTGTTGCTAACGTTTCTTATATACAAAACAGTAGGGTAAAAACATAAACTCCAAATTTATAAAACAACAGAAGAAAGAGAAACCTGATAAATTTCGCTTGGCTACCTCCTCTGCACATCGCTTCCTTTCATCCAAATTTGGACCTCCAACAATGGCACCAAAGACGGATCCAGCTGCCTAAATTTTGAGACATTAATATAATTAAAATAGTTAATTTTATTTGATAACAAAATGACATGAGGATCCATAGGAATTTCAATAAGCTTTGCATTAAACAACCTATTTCTCCATGGATGTTCATAGCATACTTCCTATGTGAGATAATTACACCATCCACGAATCATTTCTCTTCAATTCCCAAGAAATAAATTTGTTTGCCATGATCTTTGGATTAAAAGTGATGACAGATGTTTTACCACATTTATGTCGTGGGGACTAAGGATCACTGTCAATGATAACAATGTCATCCACATACACAACCAAAGAGATATAGCCTCAAGCAATGTGGAAACAAAACACAAAGTCATCAGCCTCACTCCAAATCATACTAAATTGTTTAACAAATAATATTGAAACTACCACTCCAAGCCATAGGAGATTGTTTGAGGTCATACGGAGACTTGTGAAGATGACAAACTAGGCTAAAGGACTCCCCTAAGCAACAAACCAAGATTTTCTCATCTAGGTCACCATAAAGGAAAGCATTTTTAATGTCCAATTGATAAGGTGGCCAATGGCAAAAAGTCACAGTTCAGATTCCACATCAACTAGAGATATGGTCAATGTATTCCTTATAAGGCTTGGACAATCCTCACCATAAAAGTCGGTTTTGTGTGATTGAGTTAGGCTTTAAGCCCAAATTCTTAGATGGTATCAGAGCCTATTCTAGATCTATTATTCAATTAGTCGTATTTGTCTATGCTCTAAATGTTTATTCCTAGGCGTGAGGAGGCATTGTTATTGGATATTTTTCCACACTCCAAATGTTCAATCTTGGGTGTGAAGGGGTGTGTTGAGATCCCATGATGACTAGAGATATGGCTAATGTAGTCCTTATAGGGCTCGGGCAATCCTCATCATACAAGCCAATTTTGTAAAGTTGAGTTATTATTAGAGTCACCATAAAAGGAACGAGCCAAACAAAAGCCATTTTAGTCACAAGAGAAAAAATGTGCCCATATTCTAAGTTAAAGTTCTAGGAATACCCTTTTTACCTCTAAACAAGCCTAAAGTAGAGAGGATCAATTTTTCCATTAGCATTCAAGACCAATCTTGACTATATATAAATCCACTGACAACATTCAATAGATTTTACTATAGGTATAGGAAGAAATGCTAAGGACCATTGCTCTAAAGTGCACATATTTCGTCAAGTATGTCTTGTCTCCACCCAATATCAAAAGATCCAAAAATAGGTAGAGAAATCACCGCAGGTTGGATTCACAAAAATTAAAGAAATCACCATCGATATGATTCATAGTAGGTAGAAAAGTATAAGTGGCATTTTGGATAAGGATTTTTGAAATAACATCATAATTTGTTTAAAGGGTGTATTCCTCTAATTAAAGTGGTTCGATTGGTCAATTTGGATGAGAAACCAATCATGGGGTTCATTTATAAGGCAATGGACCAAGTGAAGGAAAAGATACAAAATGCTTTCAATGATGTCAAAAAAAGGTGCCTGTCTATTAGTATCAAATATCAACTTTGGTTTTAAATTGAACTCTAGTTTATGGTTTCAAAAGTGAAAACTAATTCAATGTATTCTACTCTTTAGTTATTTGCCTATATGGAAGATCATTTATGAAAGATGGAACAAACAACTCCACAGGCCTTTGCATGTTGCAAGCTATTTCATTAACCAGCAACTGTGTTATCGTCCAAATTAAAAGTTGATTTTGAAGTGAAACAAGGTCTATATGATTGTATAACAAGGATCGTGGATAATCCCAAACAAGATTGACGTTCAATTTGATGATTTCCAGAAACGAGCAATGTTTTTTGATAATCCATTGACCACCAAGTCAATTGATTTAAAGACTCCAACAAATCGATGAGTCTTATGGGGATGAATGTTAAGCAAATATAAATAAGAAAATAATATTAGTTAGTTTATTAGGCAGCTATTGTTAGTTAGGATTTTATAATAGTAAGATGTTGGGTAGCTGCCTATGAATAAAGCATGGTTATTGTATTTTACACAGACTAGAATAATAATAGAAATGCAATGCACAGTTCTTGATCTCTCTGTTTCTCTCGTCTCTCTCACTATTCTTTATGCTTTGTTTTGTTTTGTTCTTCCATTTTCCCCTCTTTCTATTTATTTCCCGCCTAAATCCTATATCAATGGTATCGAAGTCAGCTGCCCCCAGCCACTAGACCAGAATCTTTTCACCCATGGACATAGAAACACGATCATTGGTGACGATGCGTGAAATGGAAGAATGCCTCATTCAAATTGAGCAAAAGCTTGCGAAGGTTGATACACACTATCAGACATAATGGAGGGCATTTCTAGTCAGCTACATGGGCTACTGTGCGAAAGGGATGATGGCAGCATCATACATGCCATTAAGAAAATTACTTTCGAGTAGGGATGTCAACGGGGCAAGGCAAGCATGGTAGTAGCTACCCGCTGCGCCAAATAAAACCTGTACCTGTGCCCGCCCCGTTACCCACGCAAGTATTCGTGGATATCCGTAGATACTTCCTAAAAAAAAAAAATAATAGCAAATTTATTTTGTGTGTTGTAGACGATCATATCACTTTGAATTTATAAATTAAAGAGTTACTGTTTAAAATAATCATTTTGAACATAGATTTTAATTATTCTAACAATTTTTCTAAAAAAAAATGGTTTAAAAGCCCACAAATTTATGTTCCTTTTCTTTCGTAATATAATTGTATAAGATTTTTCCCGTAATAAAATCGTTTTGAAAATTTTGGATAAATTTTATGTAATTTTATCTATATTTATATATAAGGGTATTTAAGTAAATATATAATTGCGGGTAGTGGGTATCTGCGGATACGGGTACTATGATACCCATACCCGCCTCATTAATAAACGGATGTCAGATATACCCATTTAGAGTATCTGCAGGTACCTTATTCATTTTCTACCTATGACAGATTTTATCCGCAGATATCTGCAGGCGCAAATTTTTTTGCCATCCCTACTTTCAAGCCAGACATGGTAATTCTAACTGAAAGGAGTATCGATGGCCAACCCAATTTACAAAGATGGAATTTCCAAAATTTCAGAGAGGAGATGTTCTTGCTTGGATACATAACATAGCATATTGATTATTGATGTTCGCTTTAAGAGGCATAAACAAAAAACCTAACAAGTTACAAATTCAAGAATCAAGTGGTGGCAACTTAAGAAAGATAAATATTTGACTTTAAAAAAAATTATTGGAAGAATGTAATTGGGAATTACAAGGTAATGCTAACCTCATTTGGGATTAGATGTCTAAGAAGATTAGGAAGGTTGCTAAAGCAATCTAGGTGAATCAAAAGGTTTTGGGCCAAGAGATAAGGAACCTTGGTAGTAGAATAAAAGAGTTCAAGACAAGGTAAAAATAGAGGAGAGTGCTTCAAGGCTTACATGGGTGCAATAATGCTAAAATTTGGGAAAGTATCGAAATGCCAAAAGTGACACAAGGAAAGTTGTGAGTGAGGAACAATCTAAAGCTTTTGAAGAATTTTACAAAAATCTCAGGACAAAGAATGGAGAACATTAGATATGTCAGTTTGCCAAAAATAAAGAAAGGAAAACAACAAATTTAGTTTACGTAAGATGTATTAAGGATGAAGAAAGGAAAGTTTTAGTCACAAATCAAGATATCAAAGTAAGATGGGAGAATTAGTTACAAATGATAGACAAAGATCAACTTATAATATGGAAGGACTAGAAATCCAAGAGGAAGAACAAAAGCATATGATTGAAGCCAAGAAAGAGGCTTACATAAGGATTTTTATTGACTTGAAAAAAGCATATGATCAAGTACTAAGAAAAGTATTATGGAAGACTTTTGAAAAGAAAGGTATTTGTGAGACTTACATCTAGGTTATACAAGACATTATGATAGGTAACTACTAGTGTGAGATTTATAGGAGATGAGATTAAGGACTTTTCTATTGGGATAGGATTACATTAAGGCTCAATCTTAAGTCCTTACTTGTTTGATCTAATCTTGGATGTGCTTACCAAGGACATACAAAAGATTGTCCCTAATTGCATGCTTTTCATGGATGATATAGTTTTAATAGAGGAATCAAGGAAAGTAGTTAACTTTAAACTTGAAGCTTGGAGACAGACTTCAAAAACAAAAGGTTTTCGCCTAAGTAAGAGTAAGACAAAGTATATGTATTGCAATTTCAAGAGACAAAAGGAAAATAACTTGGAAGTAAAAATGGGAGAAGATATCTCATAAGTTTCTAAGTTTAAATATTTGGAATCAATTTTACGAAATAATGGAAAAATTAATGAGGATGTCACACACAAGATACAAGCGGTATGGTTAAAATGGAGAAAGGCATCGAAGGTTATTTGCAATCGTAAAGTACCTACCAAGCTCAAAGAGAAATTTTATTTTACTACTATATATCCGACTATACTGTATGGTAGTGAATGTTGGGCTTTAATGAAACAACAAAAGAAAAAGTGGGAGTAATAGAAATGAGAATGTTAAGAATAATGTGTAGCCGCCCAAAAAAGGATAGGATACGAAATGATTGTATATGAAGAGATATTGGTGTGATACCAATTGAGCTCAGTTACGGTAGTTTAGACATGTATAAAGAAGACGACTAGAAGCACTAGCGAAGAGAGTAATTTGCATGATTTTCCAGTTTTGTGAAAGGGGGAGAGGAAGACCAAAAAGGACATTACAGAAATTGCTAAGAGAGATCTCATGGGGACTAATATATTTGAAGATTTGGTCTTTAACCGAGCAAATGGCGTCATGTGATCCATGTAGCCGGCCCCATCTAGTGGGATAAGGCTTTTGTTGTTGTTATTATCTAATTTTATATTTGATTATATAGGAATATACAGAAACTGTGTCTTTATCCCACACACATGCTGATTTATTTATACTTAAGGATACAATCAATTAATAAAATCCCTAAATCTTAGCTATACAAAATTTCGAGTTTCCCCTATTTACATAGAATCAAATTAGATCTTTAACACTCCCCCTCGAGTTGGAGCATATATGTCATATGAACCAAGCATGTTACAAATGCAATCAACACAAGACCCCTTGAGAGATTTAGTGAACATATCTGCCAGTTGATCATTGGAGCTGACAAAGTCAGTGGTGATTTCTCCTGAGAACACTTACTCTCACAAAGTGACAATTTATCTCTGTGTTTAGTTCGTTCATGGAAGAGTAGATTAGATGCAATGTGAAGCGTGGCTTGATTGTTGCAGATAAGTTTAGTGTCCTGAGTGCCCCCAAACTGTAACTGTTGGAGAAGTTGCCTCAACCATGTAATTTCGCATATAGTTGCTACCATGGCATAGTATTTAGCTTTGGCACTGGATCTAACAATTGTACTCTGCCTCTTACTTCTCCATGAGATCAAATTCCCTCCAATAAGTACAAAATAGCCAAAGGTAGATCTCCTATTTGATGGTGATCCTACCCAATCAGCATCAAAGTAACAAATAATTTTGGCATTGTCTTTGTCTTCATATAATAATCAACAGCCTAATGCATTTTTGATATATCTAAGGATGCGCATGACATCATCCCAATGGTTATCACAAGGGGGCATTTAGGAATTGACTTACCACGCTTACTGCAAACGTGATGTTTGGCCTGGCGATAGTGAGGTAATTGAGTCTATCAACAAGCCAACAATATCTTTCCGAGTCTTCCAGTGGCTCCCCCTAACCTAGAAGAAGCTTGATGTTGGGGTCCATAAGAATGTCACAAGGGCGACAGTCAAGCATACCGGTCTCATTGAGAAGATCCACAGCGTATTTCCTCCAGGAAATGGCAATGCCAAAGGCAAATTGAGTGACCTCAATGCCTAAAGAGTATTTTAGCAGCCCCTAGTCCTTTGTCTAAAACTGACTCTAAAGGTGGATGTGAGCCGACGGATACCATTGGAGTCATCACCAGCGATGACGATGTCATCAACATAGACCACAAGATAAATGCACAAGCCAGACTGAGAGTGAAAGAGTGATCAGCCTCACAGCGAGTCATACCAAACTAAAGTAAAACTACTTCAGGCCATATAGAGAATGATGAAGGCGATAGACAAGTCGAGAGTCACCAGAAACAGTAAAATCGGGGGGTTGATCCATATAAACCTCTTCCTGCAACTCACCATGCAAGAAGGCATTTTTAATATCCAACTGGTGAAGTAGCCAATGGCAGATGGCAGCCATAACAAGAAATAGATGAACAGAAGTGATCTTGGCCACAGGGAAAAAGGTGTCCTCATAATCGAGAGTCGAGACCAGAGATCTAGGTATAGCCTTTAGTCACCAAGCTAGCTTTGAATCAATCAATATTGCCATCCGATCCAATCTTCACCGTATAAACCCAACAACAACCAACAGTAGTTTTGTCGGGAGGCAAGGGAACTAGCTCCCAAGTTCCACTTGTCTCTAAAGTAGTCATTTCGTCCAACATCACTTGTTGCCAACAGGGATCAGCCATAGCTTCACCTGTAGACTTAAGAATAGACACAGAATCCAAAAATGACAGAAAAAAGAAATATGAAGGAGATAATCGGTCATAGTGAAGAGTACAAGCATATAAAGGGTGAGAATTTCGAGAGGACCGAATACCTTTGCGTAGGGCAATGGGAAGCTCAGGTGCAGGTGACGTTGGTGGAGGGGCGTTTGGAGCTGGAGATGATGCTAGAGGATCAGTAGATGGAATCGTCAGGGGTGGTCGTGGTTGTCACTGATAGGTGATTAGTGGTGGTGGAACATTAGCAACGTTGGGGGTTGGAACAATAGGTGGAACATTCAGAGGAGCACTGTCAACAGCGAACATAGAGAATAAGGGTGTAGACTCAAAGAAAGTGCCATCAGTAGAGAGCAGATATCATTGAAGTTGAGGACAAAAAGAATGATATCCTTTCGGGAGACGAAAGTAACTTAGAAAGACACATTTAAGAGACTTGGCAGAGTTTATCTTTACCTAGAGTAAGGTCATGGACAAAACAGGCGCAACCAAAGACATAGAGAGGAACAGGGTAGAAGTCATGTTGAAGGTACAAGATAAAGAATGGAATCTGATTGTGGAAGGACAAATGAGGGCATGCGATTGATCAAATAACATGTAAAAAGCGCATCACCCTAGAAGTGAAAAGGAACATTATAGTGAAGGAGAAAAGTACAAGCTGTTTCAACTAGGTGATGGTTTTTCCATTTAGCAACACCATTCTGTTATGGTGTGTGAGCACATGACGTTTGATGGATAATTTTCTATGAGGTTAGAAACGACTGAAATTGGAAAGACAAATATTCTTGTGCATTATCAGTTCGCAAAGTTTTAATTAAAATCCCAAACTAATTTTGTATCTCATGCGAGAAACCTGAAAAATAGAGAAAACATCATAACGACTTATCATTAAGAAAACCTAAGTGCAATGGGAAAAATCATCAATAAATGTTACAAAATAAGAATATCCTAAAGTTGAACAGACTCGACTAGGACCCCAAATATCAACGTGAACTAGAGTAAAAGGTGACGCAACACTTTTATTGACGCGAGGACTATAAGATTGATGAACGTGTTTTCCTAACTAACATGACTCACACTAAAAGGACTTAAGTGTAGAAAAACTAGGAACCAAAAGATGCAATTTGTCTATACTAGAATGACCAAGACACTGATGGGCAAGATCTGAAGAGGCAATGGAGACACAAGCAACCGACGATGAAAGTTGATACAATCCTCAAGATTCATGTCCTGCTCCAATCATCTATCCAGTACGCCGATCTTGAACAAGAACAGAATTATTAACAAAAAGGATAAAGAAATCAAGTGTGCAGGTGAGCTTGCTAATTGAAATTAAATTTAAAGAACAACTAGGAACAAATAAGATAGAATTTAAAGAAAGGTTAGGAAGTGGGTGGGTTAGGCCAATGCCACAAACGTTGATATGAGAGTCATCTATGAGAGTAACAAAAGGCAATAAGTCCGAAAAATACAATTGAGAGAAAAGAGATTGGTTACCAGTCATATGATCAGAGGCACCGAAGTCAAGTATCCACAGTCCAAGAGAGGAAAACTAGGAGACAAAGGTTACAGAATTACCAGATTGAGCCACAACGGTAACAGGCAAGGTAGGTGGCTGGGCTGCTTAGAACTAACAAAAATCATTATACTCAGCAGTGGAAATAGTAACATCCGCAAGTGGGGCAAGAGCGGTGACTTGAGCCACATTAGCTGACTTCAACCATTCCCGAACTTCAGTGCGACATTCTGCTTCGACATGGCCATAGTGGTGACAATAATTGCAATGAGGATGACTTTTGCCACCACGACCCCCACTACGTCCACCACAATGCAAAGAGTGGGAGACAAGAGCAAAGAATCACCAAAAGGAGAAGAGGGATGCCCAAAGGCATGCGGAGTAGAAAGGCGCAATAGTTGTTCGCTAACCTTGTCATAGGTAGGAACAATGGGACCTAATAATATCTTATTACATACCAAGTCAAGATCAAACGGGAAACCAGCAAGGGCAAGAACCATAAAGAACTGGCTACGCTGCTTGTAAAAGGTCTCTGCATCACTAGTAAAGGGCATTAAACTAGCAAAATCAGCAATCAAATGATCGAGCTTACCGAGATATGTATACATATCCATATTCTCTAACTTGGTGGACATCATAGAGATCATCATGATGTAGAGACGATGGACATCATTAGAATAGACTCTCTTGGCCTTGGTCCAAACCTTATATCAGATGAAAATGTCTGGTACTGAGGTTGAAGGTTGGGAGCAACAGAGAACTAGAGGACGCCGCATAAGGAGGAGTCGATTTACTACCAACGAGCTTGATCCTTAGCAAGAATGTCTATGGCCGGAGTGGTCAAGTGATCGACACGACCTTGACCTTGAAACCACAATTGGACAACGACTGCCCAGGTACTATAGTTGGCTGTCCCAGTCAACTTTTCACATAAGATCAACGGAACAGTGGTAAAAGCCACAACAGATCCAAAATCAAAAAGAGAACCGTGAGAGGCCATGAAAACGAGAGCCAAACTGGGTTGGAAAAGGTCGCTAGAGGAAGGCAGGGTGGTCGCTGGAAGGTGGGTAGTGTCGAAGAGGGCGTCACGCACCAATGTGGTACAGGCGCGTGAAACTCACGCACTAGAGAGGGGTGGCACGTGTTGCAGCAAATGGCAGTGCAATTGGGCACGCAGTGGCTGCTAGAGAAAGACAACGGAGATCAAGAGGCACACCAACGAAAGGGTGGCATGGTGGCTGCCAAACGGTGCACACAATGGGCCCAGGTACTATTCACCCAAAAATAAAAGCCCTGCAGAGATTGCACCTAACCTGATACCATATAAGAATATACAAAAACGGTGTGTGTCTTTTTCCCACACACATACTGATTTATTTATAATTAAGGATACAATCAATGAATAAAATCCCAAAATCTTAGCTATACAATATTTCCAAGTTTTCCTATTTACATAGAATCAAATCAGATCTTTAACAAATTAGAATTAGAATTATGATTTGTCAAGAATTTTTATTATATTTTGGGTTATAAACACTCTATAGATGTCTCATGTTTTCACATCTTTTTACATAATTATAATATTCAATTCCTTGTCTCTTACAAAGCATCCAAAATCTAAGTCTAAGGTATACTCTAGGCTTATCATTGTACATCAATTTCAATGGCCAGAAAATGTCACAAACTCAACGCCAACAGGAAGGCAAAAGGAAATTGTTGAAATTAAGGTAATGTGAAACAAAGTATCCGAACAAAGGAGTTCCAAACTTTACAAAGCTTAGTAGCAGAATAGTGATGAGACAAGTCACAAAGAATAGCATCTCTTTTTAGCTTATTTCTACAAACTTCACAGTCAAGTTTGTGAATAAGTTTTCATGTGATAAGTTCTTATGGAATAAGAGTTTAAATAAATTGTTTACCCAAACATGCCTTTTGTCATGTTTGAATAAAAGCAAAGAAAAATCAAAAGAAAAGAAAACTTCACATCTACTGAGAAAAGTTGCCTTAGCCAAAGTGGAAGCAAAAATCATTTATCGATCCTGTTGATTGTGATTAGATATGCAATTTATCTTTTTATCTTTTAGATAAGATTAGTTTATTTTTAGCTTTTAGATAAGATAAGATTAGTTTATCTTTTAGAATAGTTTCTCTTTTAGATAGCTTTTAGATAGCATTTTATTTGTATATATACAGGTACACATGTTGTAACCTAATACACTGAATAATACAAATTCATAAAGATTTATACAGTTTTAACATGGTATCAAAGCAGTACCATCCATTGTGACTGGTCCATCATTATTCTACTGTCAAGTTCCCACTTGGAACTCTATTTTTTATTTGTTTTAAATCTCCGCCATGCATTTATTAGTGTGTTTCATCTCTTCTGTTGTGCATTTTATCGACGTGTTCAATCTCTATCCCTTATTGTTGATGTTGTTGTGCCTTCATTCTAGCATGTTCATAAACCTTAATTTGTGCGTTCAACCACCGTCAAGGAGGCTAACCCATTCTATCTTGTCATCGAGTGTCCAAAGTGACACCATAGTTCATCTTAGAGACTGCCAATTAGTCTACTATTTGAGCATCTTTCTTGGAGACATCGGTACATGCCCACATGCGCGATTTTTAAGCAGCACCCTTTGCATGCGCAGGGGTCCATAGGCCCCCTTTTCCGCCATTTGTTCATCATGTTGCTGCATTGGTTTGGTTCACCAACCTCTTTTCATCACTGTAGTTTCAATCGTTGCAAGCGCAGGCCCACTATGTTGTTTTTCGATGCCTTCTTCTTCCTTGTTAGGGTTTCAGCCGCTATAAGCGTTGACCTACTATGTAGTTATCTAATGACAGAAACACCACCATTGTTCTATTCAGAGGTCACCAGTCGTCCTTCTATTCAAGAGTGGTCGTAGCCCACAAGGGATACTTTAAGGGTTTCAATCGCTAGAGTGAGCATTAACCCTTTTTTTTTCTTCGACGTCCTTTGACCAAATTTGCGTCGCTAGTCAACCCAAAGGCTGCCAATCTACCATTCACCAAAGTGCTACCCTCCGAAAATCCATTCGTCACACAACTGGTTCCCCTGGCTCGCCAGTCTCTCCTTTTTCATTTGGGACCCTTTCTAGCTTGTGGGTCCCAATTTTGAGGTGTCTTACGATGTGTTTTCTCCGAGAGCATCACCAACACATGAAAGCCACGCCCCGCCCCCAACCATCTGTTCATAATGTCGTTTACTCTGCCTAACTCCTCAGCCTTCTCTAGTTCCTATATAACCCTTTATAAGTTGTCGGTTGCATTTTTTAGACATCTTATGATCGTTTTCTGTTGATAGTTGGTTCTTTTTTGCTACTATTCGTGGTTGATTTGAGTTTGTTATGTGCACAACATTTATCAAGGGCTTTGACAATTATGAGCATTGGCTCACCTTGCACAGTTGCTCTGATTAACAAGTGGGCCCTGCAATATACGATCTCAAACAAGGGTATATTTATAACAAGCTTAAAGCTTAATAAGCTTTAGCCTGAGAGGGAGTGTTAGAATATTAGCAATATATCTTTAATTTATTATAGAATATCTTAAATTATTTCTTTGGATTAATTTGTTATCTTAGAGTATCTTAGATTATCCTTTAGGACTAGTTTCTTATCATATATAACAAGTTGGATGCATTTGACATATATGCTCCAGCTTGAGGGGGAGTGTTGATTGTGATTAGATATATAGTTTATCTTTTATCTTTTTGATAGGATTAGTTTATCTTTTATCTTTTAGACAAGATAAGATTAGTTTATTTTTTAGAATAGTTTATCTTTTAGATAGCATTTTATTTGTATATATATGGGTACACATGTTGCAACCCAATACACTAAATAATATAGAATCAAACAAATTTATACAATTTTAATCAATGTTTTTATAATCAGACAGGTCATTGAACTGGTAAGGCACTAGTTTAAGGTTCAATAGTTCATCCGTGGTCGAACCAACATAAATAAAATAACAATAAAAATACATAAAATAATATTAAAGAAACATAATATCATAACTTTATAATACTAAAAACTAAAAATAAAACATAATTTTATAGGTTCTTAACATTACAATACCTACAAAAGTTCAAATCAAATACATCATAATACTTAAGTCTTAAGTTTAACAATACACATCAATATTTAGTAATAGAAACAAGTTTATATTTAGAATAAAAAAAATAACAAATACTTTAAGTTGATTTTATTTTTTTTTTAAGAAAAAAATTTAAAAAAAATGTTGTATTAAGCATTTTTCATTGACCTGTAAATCAGTTTTTTGCCAATTTTTGACCAGTTTTACCTGTTTTTGACCAATTTTTTGATTCTTTGACCGGTTTTTTCCAAGCCAGTTTTGTGGTTTATTTGAACTGGTCAGGTGACCAGTTCACTAGTTTTCCAATCCCACCGATCGGTTCAGTCCGGTTTTCAAAACATAGGTTTTAACACTAAGCATGCTAAAAATTCTAGGGTCTTTGTAGAATACCATTATATCTTGTTAATGACAAGTGAAAAGAAACTCATGAAGCTTGTGATGACAATGTTTTCAAATTCATTACTACTTATTTTGCAACTCAACTTCGTCTTCCCAGAAGACTCAAATTATAACAAAACATTATCGAAACCACTATCATTACAGTTATTAAATTTCTAAAAATTCATGTTCATGAACTTCAGAACGCAATTCATATCACAACTAGAGGAAAAAAACATAAATTGTCCTTTACCGGATTTAATGCAAGGCAATCATCAAGCCACCGCACAGTTCTATCTACTGAGGTTTTGTTCCTTTTATCAGAAACCCAAGCAGGTACTTCATCAGCCAAAGTGGCCCATATATTTGGCCTCATGCATGAAATCATTTCAATATAATCTTTGGGTTTAATCTGGTCATGTCAATGTACGATTAGAAGATACATTAGATTCATCATTATTTAAAATGTAAAAGAAAAGCAGAGTGTAGAGAGCAAGCTAAATCAAGGCAAGCATCAATTGACACTAAATTTACCAACAGACGACCACAAGGAGTCTCAAAAGATGCTCCGAGTTTGGTAGTTCCCTTGGACTCAGGAAGGCATTGAATGGAATCCCTGGGTACAGCCGCAATTCCATATTGGTGCAAACCAAGCATTTGGTGAAGGCCACCTATTTTTGATATTGTGGTTGAAGCAAGTCCTTCCAAACTAGAAAAATAGACGAGAAGAGAATGAGAATGATATGAAGACTATTACTATTCGGTTATGATTTATGAAAAATGGACGCCGTTACAACTTACAAGTGGAGTGGAGAAATTTGAAGGAGATGGGAATCAGGGGAAGGGAGAGAAGTGAGTAGGTCAGGGGAGATAAAGTGAGGAAGCCCTTTACGAGTAGATAGGAGAAGACCGGGGGTCTCTATGGATCCCGGGCAGCTTCCCATCTCTAGTGCTCCTATCCGACCACCACTACTCCATGCCTTTTTAAGCACAAACTTCATTTGCATATGGCAGTCGCAGCGTTGTATGCAGTCGCTGAATGGTATTGCTTTGACTCCTTTGAGGTTTTGGTTCGGTACTGGAGCTGAAGGGTATGCAGATGTAGGGATGACACTGGGCCGCCCTGATTAACTTGAGGAAATTGTTTTTTGTATGCCTGTTTTTGTTATTCGCATCACCCATTCACCCTTTATTTAAAAAAAAAAAAAAATCCAATAAAAGCCTTACGAATGTGAGAGTTATTCATTGTGTTTGAAATTTAGATTCTAAAATTATAAAAAGAAAATAACTTCTGGATATTAAACTTTGAAACTATGTAAAAACATATTTTTAGAAATTAAATTCTGAAATTACAAAAAAAAATTGGAATTTAAATTCTAAAAATATATTTTTATATAGTTTTAGAATTTATTTTAGAAGTCAATTTTTTCATAACGTCAGAATTTAAATTTTGGAATTCAATTGTTTTTCTATACGAATATTTTGATGTTTTACACTAGTTGCTTTGGTTTCTGAAAGCCTTACAAGGTTTTTACGTGATAGGATATTTGTGCACCATGTTTTATTTCGCTTTCATAATGCATGTGATTTGCTTGGTTTTCACAATGCATCATGTTTCTCAAAGCCTTTCAAGTTGATAAACAATAAACGTATGCTCCCTCCTCTTTTTTATTTGTCGATTTTTTAGAAAATTTTGTTTCTATTTATCTTTCATTTTTTAAATTCAAAATAATATTAATTACTTCTTTATCAATTATACTCTTACATCTTACCTAATTTGTAATTAATTTATACATTTACAATTGATATGCATTTATTGTAGAGTAGAAATGAGAAATAATACAATAAAAAAGTTCAAAACTATTTTATGAAAAACAATAAAATTTATTACATTTCTTAATTTGTGTATAAAAACCTTAAATGACACTTTAAAAAAGAATAGAGATAGTATTGTTCTCTTTTCTTTTTTCATTTTTTATTTCATTACATTCTAATAACCTTTCAATGCATTTATCACTTCTTCCTGTAGCTTGTCTTTCTATCTCTTTCTTTCTTTCATCTCATACACCTCAAAATGAGGTGTACATTTTTCTTTTCCCTTTCAAACCTTTTCATCATTTGACTTTTGGAAATTAAATTGTAAAAATATATTTCCAAAATTTAAATTCTAAAAGTATGTTTTTATATAGTTTCGGAATTTAACTTGTAAAAATATATTTTTACATAATTTTAAAATTTAAATTTTGAAAGTTATATTGTTTATTATTCTAGATTTTAAATTCTAAAATAATGAATAACTCAAAAAATACTCGTTCATAAAGGATTTTATTAGAATACAAAATTAATTAAAGATATAAAAGGTACAAAAACAATCACCCAAAACCTACAATGGTATCAACATTTGTTGGGTTTGGACTTTGTGTGGGGAAAAATGTAAGGTCCACGCTATTTACTCACACTTTCCTTTTCTACTCTTTGCACAGTCCTCTTCTCCGCCCCCCCCCCCAAGACTCATTCACTCCTTTATCAGAAAATGTTAACCTCTTCCAATATAGATAAATGGACCACAACAAAATATGGCCAAAGAAATTGTTATATCTAGCAAGTTTGCACACACAAGATAGTTCATGTGTGATTCTTAGTTTGCAACCATAAGCAGAATTGTCAATACCAACAATGTCAACAAGGTTATACTCTTCAAACACCAAACTATGTGCTTCTCTTGATATAAAGCTTCGCAACTTCATGTAGAATGAGTTATTAAACCTATGTTGCAATACATTTATGTTTCTTTATAATGACACCTTTATTTCAGTGTCCTATAATATGATCATGATATTCATTGCATATCAACAACTACATAAGTTTTTCATGCTATTTTGAAGTAATTTTTTCAATTTCAAATGTGCACTCTCGACCATATAACAAACATATGCACACTCAATAAATTGATTTTTTTTAATATAGATTAATTTAATCTATAAATAATAACAAACCTATTTGTTGTTGTACTTCCATGGTGCATCACCCGATCTATCCATGACATGACAAACTTCTCCTTGCGAGGCATCAACCATGTCCTCTTCACATAGACAATGAAGATAGAAAAACATGAACAAGCATCTTTAAATCTTGGAAGGCGTTTGTCATACACAACATCATCAAGAGAATGCATCAACCCATTATAAGCATCCAATATTTGTCCCATTCCTCTACCGAACTCACTAACAACTTGTATTTTGCTATGACACTTTTAGCAATATGAAATTGACATAATAAGTTGGTTGAACTTGGAAAAACAGTTTATATTACATTCATCAATGCAATATCCTTGTCAGTCATAATGACTTGAGGCAATGCATCATCTTTAGGACTATGGCTCTCATCTTTTGTAATACACATATAAAGTTATAAACTTGCTTAGACTTCAAATAAGTAAACACCACATAATAGGTAATTTCTATTAAAATAACACCAACAATCTAAAGTAATGAAAGTCGATATATGTTCATTTTATACGTAGTATCAACAATTAACACCATGTGATGTTTATTTAAAAACTTCATCTAGATGTGTTCATAATATATCTCTTACAACATCTATTGTTTTTGGCTTCCTATTCCAATGGACATACTGATCACGTTCCATCAATTTCATTAGATGTTGCATCTTAGATTTGGGATATTTTTCATCTCGTTGATATCTTTGGCATGCATTATATATTTGCTTGACAATATATAATTAGGATTGTTCATAAATCGATCAAATCCAATAAAAAAGATCTAAAAAAAACAAAAATCCAATAAAACTGGAAATCAAACAAACTGAAAGCAAAAAATAAATTATTATATTAGATTGGATTTCAATTTTAATTTTGAAAACCAATCCAAACCAAACTTATATGTAAGTATATGTTTTTATTTATAAATTTATGATACCATTCATGTTTACATTTTTATTTTTTATATATTTGTAAAATTATTATATAACTTATACTTATTTATAAAAAATATATATTTAATTAAATATATTTTTTAGTAACTATTTGAGTAAAGGTATATAAATGCAATTATCAAGTTGTGCAAAATTATTTTTAATAGTATATATTTGAAGAGTTATAATACTATTAGCTAAATAATTAATTATATACAAGATATTATAATTTTTTTATTATGTTTATTATATATCTTATTGTTTATTTAATATTTAATATTTTATACAAAGAAAAAAAAGTAAAATTACAACCAACAAATTGGATTTGATCGAATTTAAATTTTAAACCAAACCAATTGAATGATGAATTAAGAAAACTAAAGTGATTGGACTAGATAATTTTTCTCTTGAAAATCAATCTAATCCAATCTGCAAGCATCCTTAGCACTGACATTATCCTTCCATTGATTTTTTAGTGTTAGCAAAATGCTACTTAGCTTCATTGTGTTTTTTTTTTTTTGTCATATTACCTAACAAAGACTTGTCTTTGCCGCTTAATCGATCTGCATATGCATGATCCTCTAATGTTTCAACTCATCATGGTTGTGCTACATTAAGTTTTCATCCTTCATTGTTTCTCACAAATCTCCCTTTAAGCTTAAAAAGACATTCACATTTTTACTTTTAGTTATTTTGTGAGCTAACTCCTGCTTATACGGGCTATACTTTCCACTTTTTTACGCATCCCAATGTCAACATTGTCTTCCTTTTTATACCTCTTGTGTTTGACCTCTATATGACGATAACAAATCAATGTTTTCTCCCAATACTTCAAACACATTTCAATAAATAATCCCAATAGCAAAAACCTAAAATAAATCACCCAACATAGTTGACAACAAAATTTTAATACTATAACACTAAACCAAACTACCTCCACAATATTAAAATTTCATTATAATCAATCTGCTTAGGTGGGGATTCACATCCACCCTTTCTATAGAATACTTCTCGCTTGCTTTTATCGAACTCCCCTATGTATTTGGCATATTCACTTTGTTAGAAAATTATTACTCCAATATAGATCTAAAATGCAAACCCTACAAACACTAAAATTTTATAAAAAAGATGCAAAAAATAGTGAGCAATAGAATTTATATATGTTAAAAGAAAACTAGTTTTCATAATGTTGGACATTACGAAAAATAGTTTCCGTAATGTAAATAAAAAAACAATGCTAAACTAGTTACAGAAACTAGTTTCCATAATGTATATAAAAAAAATTACAAAAACTAGTTTTTGTAACTAGTTTTAGCATTTTTTTTCATTTATACTGGTATTTTAGCCTGTACAATGCATATGATGAATGTTTATTTTATATAATTAAAATTTATAATAAAATAATAACTTTATTATAATTAAATTTTGTAATAAAGAAATTTTTATGAACATATAAATTATATTTTATATTTATGATAAACAATTCATATTGTGATACAAAGTTATTGATTTTTTTTTAAATATTGAAATTCAATTTAGAAATAAAGATGAAAATAATAGATTGAAAGAGATGAAATGTTGAGAAAAGAATCCTAAAACGTCTCATTGAAAAAAATTCATAAAAATGTTCTCGTTGAAGAACAACTTTTAAAATTTCTCTTATTCAAAATAGTTATTCTAATCCCTATATATATATATAAATTAAAATTAAAATAATTATCTTAAACGATAACGTTTTTAGCTACTATTCTTCAACGAGAACATGTTTAGATATTTTTTTTAACATCTTATCTCTTTCAATCTATCATTTTCAATATCTTTTGTTTTAACTTGAATTTCAACACCTCCACCCTATATATTAAATGAGAATAATTATGTTGAATGAGAGTGGTTTTAGCAACTATTCTTTAACGATGGTGTTTTTAGTTGTTATTCTTCAATGAGAGCATTTTTAGGAATTTTGTAACCTCTTATCTCTTTCAATCTATCATTTTCAATATTTTTCATTCTAAATTGAATTTCAATAATTTTTTAAAAAGAAATTAACAATAACTAAAAATTAATATTGTATTACAATAATTGTTTATTATAAATTTAAAATATAATCTATATGTTTAAAAATATTTGTTTATTACCAATTTTAATTATAATAAAATTTATATATTCAAAAGTATTTATTTAATATAAAATTATTTTATATAAAATAAATATTTATTTTATGCAATGCACAGGTTAAAATACCAGTTTTAAAAAATTATCAATGATTAAAAATAATATTGTATCATAATATAAAGTATTGATCATAAATCTAAAATATAACTTATATGTTCTAAAATATTATTTATTACAAATTTTAATTATGATATAATTAATATATTTAGAAATATTTATTTATTATAAATTTCAGTTATATAAAATAAACATTTATTTTATACAACGCATAGATTAAAAATACTAGTTTATATATAGAGAGGATTACACAAACTAATTTTTGCAATGCAAAAATACATTACGAACATTAGTTTTTGTAATGTTATTATTATCTATATATTACGTAAACTAGTTTCTGTAACGTATATATAATAACGTTACAAAAACTAGTTTTTGTAATGTATTTCTATATTATGGATATTAATTTTCGTGAGATCTGTGAGAAAATTGAAAAAAAAAAAAAACTCACCAACACGACGACGCGAGAATGGAAATGAGAACGGCGAATTGATCCTTGAAACACGAGAATGGCGTATATCTGTAGGTGAGGGAGGTGAGATGAAGTGAAAAAGGGTGGTCTATTTGGATTACCTGATTTTGTCTTCTATTTGCTCTCTCTTTTGTGTTTATTTTTACCATCTACCAATTTTTTTAATCTTGATCATCAAATGAATTATTATATATTTAAAATCAATCCTTAACAAAATAATAAATTTTATCATTTAAGAAAATACTTCTTTAAAAAATCACTCTACCACTCATTAAAAACAAACAATTCACATTAATGCATTGATTAATACACTAATGTTATGCTTTGTTATTAAATTTTTAAAAAATTATATTTAACTGTTTAACCTTTAGAACATTACATTGTTAATAATTTAAGTTTTGTTCATGTTAATATGATATTGTTAATAAAATAATCATATAACTTCATTATATTTTTTTTGGTACATGTCTTTTGTAACACGCCAAAATTATATAAATATAATAGTAATAGCGAGTAGCGCTTACGTAACATCTAACGTATTTTTGAAAATACATAATGATTTTTTTTTATCATGAACAATATATGCTTAAAGGTTTAAAATAAAATTTACAATTTACCTAAAGCTAGTCCATATCTAATAAATAAAATTTACTTGTACTGAAAACAAAGTGGCAGAGTTGCTATTATGTGAGGAGATGTTGCCAAGCTTCTATTGTGCCATATTGATGTCAATTGTTGCCATCTAACGGGGTGAAGGAGCACACAACAAACAACACGCAAAAGAAAAAGAAAACGATACGCAAACAAACAAATAAGGAGTGAGGTTCTAACTTAAGGCAACAATATGATAATAAACAAACAAGGAGCCTAATTTGATAGATAATTACAAATTTCCAACAATCATAATCATTTAACACTTAAAAATTACCAATTAAGGCCTATACCTCCTCCACCACCTCAAATTTTTGGAGAATTTGAGTACCCTTCCTTTTTTTCCTGTAGACCTTCAACAATCTACACGTTCTCCCCCTTAAATCTTACGATCACAATGTATAAACAAAAATGGGTTTTGGGTTCGAAGATTGGAAAACTTGTAGAGAGGCTTTTGGGAAAGAGAATTTTGAGAGAAGAGATAAGTATTTGTTGCTTTTTGAATAGGAGAAAAACCTTGTCACTGACTCTCCCTTCTTTTTTCTTTACATGGATGACTCTAGAAGGAGGAAGAGGGTTCTTTGATAAATAATTTAACAATCACAAATTCTTAGCTACTCTTCATTGTCAAATCTCAACAATTTGTTACAGCTTTTAAAAATTTAAGCTTCAGTGTATGTGCATGTTTTGTGCCTAAAAATAAAAGAAAAATGAATCAAACTTCAGACACCTACATAGACATATAGGCCTATAGTTTTGTAGGCCTAAGAGAGGAAAATTATCCAATTAATTATTTCACTAACTCAAATTTAATCATCTATTAATATATTCATTTAATTAATTTAATCAAACTCTCACCCAAATAATTATTATTTTTTACATTCAATTAAAAAATTTAACCTTCACCTAATCCTCTAATTTAATTAATTTATTCTTATACTCTTCTAATTAATGTAACTATCAACTAATTATTTTCACACATAAAAAATTCCTAATCTTTTTATTAAACTTCCTATGAATATTTATAGCGTTACAAATCTTATTTTTATCTATGCACAAATTCTTAATTTATTTAAATTCCTAATATTTTTCTAAGCTATTTTCTATAACTCTTTTTAATTAAATTTAATTTAGCACAAATATAATTATAATATAATTATTTAAACTAACAATCAATAACAAGCAATAAAATAAAATATTAATTTATTTTATTTCTACAAATAAGGGAAATTTAGAGAAAAAGAGGATGTTACATCTTTTTTTTTGGTACACTTCATTATATTTTAATATTTTAAATTTTTAATATAAATTTTTAATTTTTTAATGTAATAATATCATATTTAAATATTATGTATAATACAAGAACATTGTATAATATTATATTACACTTTATAATATAGATAGTTAACATATATAAAATATAACATTTTATTCTTTAAATATTTAAAATTAAAGTTAAAATTTTCTAATATATTCCTTTTAGTGAAACAAATTTGTTTCAGTTTTTCATCATTTTATGCCTATTTTTTATTTCATTTGTTTTTCTTGAGAGATTATGTCACATTCAATGGTAATTATAAACAATTTTTTCCATATATCTGTTCATAGTTACCTTTCTCAATATAAAAAGATGTTATTATATTGTATATTTTGTTAAATTTATTTTACAATAAAGCTTTTTGTTATTTTTTATGAATGGAATTATTTAAAAGAATTTAAATTATAATTTAATTTTACCGTGCGTGTTGTGTTGCTTTTTTAGTATACAATGGTGACATTGAAATTAGAATCTATGATCTTATACATACTACCCAAGCTCACCCCCACTAAACCTACCCTAGTAAGTTTTGTTGTGTTGCTTTTCGTGAGTGAAAGTCTATTGTTGAGTAATGATATATAAATATTTCTATATATTACACTTCATTAATCCTTATTATTTCTCTTTATCTTTCTTTCAATCACATTATATATATTACTTATAATATTTGGTGAGTTTTAAGGTAAAAGATCAAAAAAAGTTTCTCACTTATGTAAAATTAAAAATAACCGTTAGATATATTATTAAAATAAATAAACAGTTAAAATGAAAAATAATTTTATTTCATCTTAGCCGTATATTTATTTTAATAATACCTTTAATCATTATTTTTAACTCCAAATAGATGAGAGGTTTTTTGGCCCTCACCAAAATATTTACACTTTCTCTTTTATTCGTTTAGATTAGAGCACTAATCTTTTCCCGCGGCTATTTTCAATGTCAGCAAGTGAAAATCGCATTGCCCTCCAGAGTTGCTATTTGCTACTGAGCTAAAAAGGCTTTAACAATCATAAATCGATCTTGAAATAGACTTTATGCGAAAGTTCAGATTTATCATCTCCATAACAAACTAGCAGGAATAGCAAAATTAACATTACAGACACACAGGCTTGAAATAAAGAAGCCTAATTTATTTTATGCTAACGACTAAACTGCATTCTACAGTTTGTGTAAAATGAGATGAGCCCCACGCTCAGGCTGTAGAGTAATAATAAAAGACGGAGCATGAGCATAGGACGGGGAAAACTCGAGGGAGAAATGTTGCAGGATCATTGACACAGCTACTTTGGCTTCTAACAAGCCAAAGTTTTGTCCTATACAGAGTCGAGGACCCCATCCAAATGGCAAATATGAAAGCTTGCCTTTTGTTGCCTTTGAGACTCCTTCCGCGAATCTTTCTGGTTTGAATTGCCCGGCATCATCGCCCCAAAACTCCTTATCCTGGTGTAGCATTGACAAAGGTACTACAAGCTCCACTCCTGCGGGAATCGTAAGGTCTCCAAGTTTTGTGTCTTTACGAAGATACCGAGCAAACATAACTACTGGTGGATATAATCTGAGACTCTCCTGTAGAATCATCGACACCTGTTCGATAAAGAGTGATTAGGGTGAAAATCGGCGCCAAAGTGAATTGAAATATTATTCCTCATCAAATGAATGAAGTGAAGCCATTAATTATATATGTTATATGAAACTTACAATTTTAAGTTGACCTAGCCTATCATAATCTGGCTTTTCGTTACCGAACACTTTGAAAACCTCCTCCCTCGCCTTTGCTTGCCAATCAGGGTGCTTGCTTAATAATAACAAAGTCCAGACCAGCAATTCCGCATTCGCTTCCTGCCCTGCCAAGTAAAATAGCTTGACTTCTTCCACTACTTCCCTTAAACTCATTCCTCCACCACTATTTTTTTCAGATTCCTTGTAATTTGATTCCAAGAGTATGCCTAACAAGTCATTGTTAGTAGGCTCCCCTGCTTTCATTGCTTTTAATCTTCTGTTGATGATACCCATAAGTGATGCTCGTATTTCTTCGTCAATTGCTTTCATCCTCCTGTTAGTACGCGTTGGCAGAAACCTACCAAATAAGCAAGATTAAAAGAGCCATTCATCACACCAACACCACCAAATCTCTACGCTAGCAATTCCGGCCACCGAAACCGTTTAAACTTTATACAAAATAAAAACCCTGTCCTAATTTTGAGATACCAAACTATCCACTTTTTAGTTTAATTCTGTATCTGATTGATTGTGAAATACATCTAAGGAATTTATCTTAGTGTACATCTCGTTTATGATAGTAGAACATGCTTTCTCCTGGAACTGAATATGCTTTGTATACACCAAAACTTAAATGTATTTTAGCTCCAAATGTAGTCTTACCTATAACCTGGAATGAAAGCAAACTTAAAGAGCGTCATTGTAAGTTGAAGCATTTCCCTTTGAAGTTCGAATACTTTTCTTCCTTCTTCATAGCTGCTTCCAAAGCCTGCACGAGCAAGGACGTCGCTTGACACGTTTTGGACGAAAGGCCACACATCTAACTCACAAGACCCATTAGACGAAGATAACACGCTCTCCCATTTGCTGATCAAATCATCGCAACTCTGGCAAAATATTGGTACCAAGAGCTGTGGCAATTTTCATGCATCATAAAAACAGACCATAATTAAGTGCGTTAACATCACTCATAAATTCAAGGTACATAAGAGTGTTCACTTTGACATGATTACATAAACACCGATGATAATTATGTGCTTGAAGAGAATTCATATGAGGAATATTAACTGAGTTTCTCATACATATGAAAGGAGCAAACAACTCTAAAAGTGTGAATGGATTCTCTTATGGGAAATTGGTCATGTGATACTAGTGTTCATTCTTTAGAAACATTTACAAAGTTTGACACGCCCCACTTATCCAATATCTATAAATAAAGAAGTAAACACAATATTTTTAAATGTCAGGTGAAAATTTCACACGAGAGGATTCATTCTTTCCCACTAGAAGTAATGTAGCCAATTCCTTTTGTTTATTTGACCTGCTTGCATGTTAACACGAGTCATTTTACGAGATAACCTACAGATTTATACGTGCTTCGATATAACAGTAATGACAGCGAGACGAACGACAAACTAACCTTCAATTTCTCGACATTGAATGCTGGACTCACGATCTTTCTGTGTTTAGCCCACTTGTCGCCATCATAGTTTGCAAATCCCGATGCTAGAAGCTTGAAAAGTGGACTAGTGTCTGGCTTTTGAAATTCATAGACCTTAGTAGCGATTTCTTTGAATTTGTCTGGATCCAAGATGAATACCCTTGGTCTTGGACCAAGCCACATAAATGAATTCCTACCTGCGTTTATATTATTCAGACGTTGATAGCGATATTTAAAAGGAAAAGGCAAACATGTAGTTGTTTAGGTGCTTTTAACAACGTTTTCAAATAGAAATCTGATTTCAATTCGATAACTGACTCGATAAAGGTTGGTATTAAAAGGTTGACGTTAATTAGCGAAGTGAAACTTGTCATAAGCAATTCCTGTATTTTGTCTTGTTTGAAAAAGGGAATCGATATATAATGACATTAAAAAAAAACTAAACAGCAAAGTCATTTGTAGGGAATAATGATGCTCCAGTCTAATCACTGAGTAACGTAAATACAAAAATAATTTCGTCCGGGTTCAAACGATAATAAGCCAAAGAAAGTGAAGTAGTATCAGTATTCATGCGGTATTCGAGTGACTGACCGTATTTAGCGATGGTGTGGACAACGTAAGGCAATACACGGGGTGCAATGTCATTAGAGTGAGGATCCATAGGTTTGGATTTGGCTTCCTTAGTCATTTTAACCATATCTCTGATGTCTCCAACCAAGGGGCGGTAGGAATTGCCTAGAAAACCCTGCTCTTTGAGACGCCTCTCTATCGTCTTTGGTCTCAGCCACACCCAGTTGAGCGCATTCCAAAACCACCATATCAGCACCGTAGCAATCATACTGATAGCAAATGTAGTAGGGTTCAAATTCATTGATGATGTTCCTAATCCTCCCATGGTCACCTGCTCTGTAGGACTAAGTGTGTCTGTGCCAGAGCCAGAGATAGATATAATAACCGAGATGAAAAATAAAAACCAGGAATGCTTCCCACGAGAGCCACGCATGTTATATTATATTCTAAAAATATAATAATAATGAGGATAAAGGCACACTTGTATATATTAAAAAAACAAAACATCGTGACATGATTTCCTCGCATTGAGCGTGGCTGGCTCCGCTGTTTAAAATCAAAAATGATATTTACACACCCAAAATATTATAACTATGATGGATGATATAAATGTGGTAGAAAGAGAAAATTTTCAAAAACATGAGTGTTAATTAAATATTTAAAAAAATAAAATCTTCAAAAGTCATTGTTCTATTACAATTCTATTCCCTTGCTGTCACTTAATTATAACTTGTTTCAATGTCTCCTTTAATACTGGTTAATATTTTTTAAATTTAATAATTATGCATTGTCAGTATAAATTTTATATTGTTTATTAATTAAAAATTACTGTTAGTATGATTTTTAATGTAATTATAATAAAAGTTAATAAATTTATCATAGATAAATTAACAGTGTAAAACTGCTTTACACTGTCAATATATAACCTATTTTCTCATATATATTTTTTGAGGTGATAATATTAACTAATATGGACTAAAGGTCATTTGAAATGGAAAAATCTTCTCTATATATAAATTATAATAATTATCTTAAACGATAATGTTTTTAGTTATTATTATTCAATAAGAATATTTTAGCTGTTATTTTTTAACGAGAGTATTTTTAGATAATTTTTTAACATTTTATCACTTTCAATTTATCATTTTTAATATTTTTAACTTTAAATTAAATTTAATATTTTTAAAAAAATTATCAATAATTAAAAATTAACAATATATTAAAATAATTATTTATTATAATTTTAAAGTATAATTTATATATCTAAAAATATTTATTTATTACAAATTTAATTATAATATTATTTATATATTTAAAAATATTTATTTATTATAAATTTAAGTTATATAAAATAAATATTTATTTTGTGTAATTCACATTTTAAAATACTAGTATATAACTAATCCTCCATGCAGGCCACGAGTTACGTTTTTCAACTAAATAATGCTAGAACGTGCTACTCGCGGAATTTTTTCCTCTTCACTTTCCACTAATTACATAAAATGGATAGGCGTTTAGACTGTAGAGGACAAAACAGAACTAGGCACAGTGCTTGAAGAGAAAATCAAATAAAAAGGCTCTAACGCCGGTGATAGACGAGCAGTTATACTTATACCCTAGGCAGAGTAAGAGGAGGAGAAGACATGGGAAAATCCCGGTCGTTGAAAATATACTTCCTCCCATTCTTTGCACAGGGACACTTGATCCCTCTGGTTCAGCTGGCTCGATTGGTGGCTTCCCGAGGCCAGCAAGTGACCATCGTCACTAGTCCCTCCAACGCTCAACTCTTCGACAAAACCATTGACGAGGACACAGCCTCGGGCCACCATATCCGTGTTCACATCATCAAATTCCCCAGCAATCAGGTGGGTCTCCCCGATGGGGTGGAGAACTTGTTTGCCGCCTCTGACAACCAGACCGCTTGCAAGATACACATGGCCGCTCATCTTATACAGCCCCAAATCGAGGCTTTCATGGCGCAGAGCCCTCCCGATGTTTTTATTCCAGACATCATGTTCACCTGGAGCAAAGCCTCAGCCAAACGCCTTGGAATCCCCAGGCTCATTTTCAACCCCATCTCCATCTTCGACGTTTGCATGATCGAGGCCATTAAGAGTCACCCAGAAGCCTTCGCCTCTGATTCAGGGCCCTATCATATCCCGGGTCTCCCACACCCCGTTACTCTACCCATTAAGCCATCACCCGGCTTTGCTGCATTGACTGAATCTCTGCTTGACGCTGAGCAGGACAGCCACGGCGTTATTGTAAACAGCTTCGCCGAGCTTGACGTGGAGTATACCCAACATTATGAGAAGCTTAACGGGCGCAAGGTGTGGCACGTTGGCCCCAGTTCCCTCATGGTACAGAAGACAGTGCCCAACGCGGTGGGGGATGAGCACGAGTGCCTGAGCTGGCTCAGCTCCAAAGAACAAGATTCGGTGCTTTACATTTGTTTTGGGAGCATGTGCCTTATGTCGGACGAGCAACTTTACCAAATAGCTACTGGACTTGAGGCCTCCGGGCATCAATTCCTTTGGGTGGTCCATCGGAAAAACAGTGAACAAGAATCCGACAAATGGTTACCAGAAAGCTTCGAAGAAAAGATGAGGAAAGAGAACAAAGGTATGCTCATTAAGGGATGGGCCCCCCAGCCGCTAATCTTGAATCATCCTTCCATAGGAGGCTTTCTAACACACTGTGGATGGAACGCGGTGGCAGAAGCCATCAGTGCTGGGGTTCCCATGATCACCATGCCGGGGTTCAGTGACCAATACTATAATGAGAAGCTCATAACTGAGGTACACGGTTTTGGGGTGGAGGTAGGCGCAGCAGAGTGGAGCATGTCTCCGTATGATGGTAAGAAGAAAGTGGTGAGTGGGAAGCGAGTAGAGAAGGCTGTAAAGAGTTTGATGGATGATGGGGAGGAAGGTAAACAAATCAGAAACAAAGCCAAAGAGATGCAACAGAAAGCTTGGAAAGCTGTTCAAGAAGGTGGATCCTCCCACAACAGTCTCACGGCCCTGATAGCACACCTTAAGAGCTTGGTGCCCAAACCGGTTAACTAGCTACCTCCAATTTTCCTAAATCGATCGTCCTTCTCTATTCCTCCTACTCCTAAGTGTCCGTAATATGATATGTATCCCACTCAGTTATGATACGATGCGAATACTATTTAGAAGGGTATAATGCTTGTTAATTAGGGCTTTGATATCAAGTTGTGTGAACCAACTATCTCAAAACCCGTTCGAGGTTGTTTTCATTGTAAGTTTCAAAAAAATTTACAATTAGCTTTTAGTTTTTAAAAATTAATTTTAGTTTTTTTTATTTTTAGTTTTAAAATAAATTTATTTAAATTTTTTTTATCCTATTAAAATTAGTTTAAGGGTGTGTTTATGTGGTAGTAGCAACAACAGCAATGCTAATAGTAACAGTGATGGTGGTGGTGGTATCAATAGTAATGGTGCTGGTGGTGATGATGGTGATGGCAGTGTCGGTAGTAGTGGTGGCGCTGGTGGTGATGAGGCACTGTTGGTGGTAGTTAAGGATAATAACAAGGTGGGACAAACATGAGTAGTAGTCTCCTGTTACCCGCTTCGCTGGATAAATATCTGTCTTATGCTCATTTCATTACTCACACAGGTACCCTTTAAGTAGATATCTGCGGATTTTTTTAATATCTGCAGGTATCCAAGGATATCCGTAGATATTTAAGAAAAAAAAAACTGAAAAATATTTTAAAAAACACTTTAATCATATTTTTTAATTATTTTGACCTTTTTTTTTAAGTTTGAATCCAAAAAATAAAAAATATTCAAATATTTTATACAATTATACTAATCAAAATATTATAAAGACAAAAGGAATTAAATAGGATTCAGGAATTAACAATATTATGTTAGTAATTAATAATTTTAACAAGGACATGCCGAAAGAATTATTTCCACCTTTCTAAGTGATGAAAAGAATTTTCCATCTTAGAACTACATATTATTTTATTATGATATGCTTTCTAATGAGTTAAGGGAAATGTTCTCAAAGTAGGAAGTAGAAACATACAAGGTCAATATATGACTAACTAGTAATTGATGAGTAAGCATTAGGCAATACATAAACCAAACGCTAACCTTTTTCAAGGACCAAAACTATCCACCCCATATCAAATAGCATTAAACTTCCAAAAACGCTAAATAAATAACTAATGCAAAGCCCATGCATCAAACAATAACCATTAAGTTTAACCAATGCCAAATAATGCAAGGGCCATATAACATGATTCGGGGGATTGAAATGCCAAACAATAACCATTAAGTTATACCTAGTCACTAGGATCTTCAAATTGAAATCATAATGAAATCTATTAGTATTTAATAAAACAATGTTTTTATTTGGACATGTGTCACATCTTTGAACTTTTCCCAGCCTTTTTTTCCCGTCTAGTTTACACGCTTTTTCATTCTCATTCATGTATTTTTCTCTCTCTCGAATCTGTTGTCAATCTCATGCATTTCCTGGCTTTCTTTTCCCTGCTGTCTTTTTTTTTTTTACCTCGTGTTTTCCAACTTGATATGAGATAGACAAACTGAGAATAGTATTAATTATAATATTTGTATAAAAAAGTATTAATTATAATATTATTAAATCTCCAATGTCAATAATAATTAAACAAATTGAAAAATTGGTTGCAGTGACAACAATAAATATGAAATAATTTGTCCAAACTAATAAATGATATAAAAACTGAGTATTATATTACAATTTTATTAATTATTTATTTTTACTTCTTTTGACATAATATTTTGAATTTAATTGTGCTTGACTTATTTTTTCAAATCAAAATTTAGTCATGTTACTTTTTCTAATAACATGTATATTTTAGATGTAACCAACTATGTACATAATTTTTTGTCTATTTTCACATGTTAAAATCATTATTTATTTTGTCTTAAAATAGAATTTGCTGATATTTGTATTTATATTTGACAATCATTTTAATACGAGTAGATATTAACTTGACCCGTGAAATTACACGGGTCAACACACTAGTTAAAAAAAAAAAAACTGTTGACGCCACACATTAAGAAAACTAGGGTAACTTACTTATATATGTAAAGGTAGTTAGGTAATTTTATATTAGTGGGTTGCGGGTACTTGCGGGTATGAATACCATGATACTCGTCCCTGCCTTGTTAACAAGTGGATAGAGAAAATACCCGTATCCATTACCTGCAAGTACCCATAAAAATAACCATTTTCTACCTCGTAGTGGATTTTATCTACGGGGCAAATTTTTTTTGCCATCCCTAGCAGTGGTGATAGGAAAGAACATTGTCAAATGTAGCAAGAGTTTTTTTTTTTTTTAAAGAACTAAAAACTAAAAGCCAAATTTACAAATTATTTGTTCTTGGTTTTGAAAATAAATGTAAAAGAGTTTTGAAATTAAGTTAAAATCATTTTGGCTCCATTTTAGTTAAATGCGTTTTGTTTTAAAAATTATATTTGAAAACCAAAAACTTGCAACCACTCCAAACAAACCCTTAAGTTGTCAAGTGAAGATACTTGAATGGTTTTATATTATATTTCTAGTTTAATTTACATATTGAGTTTAAATTAAAAGGACAAGTAGGTAGCTACCCTAGCTAGTTTCAACTTACTACACAATGATTTCATAATTGGACTAATGTATCTAGGATGCTAGCATTACATAATATTATATTGTTAATTTAGTATACTTTGTAAAGTATATCTGTTAACGAGTGATGTGATGGCATAGTCACGACTGACAAATTCTAGTTCTACTGTGTTAAGAAAAGCAATCTACCGAGTGATGGTTTGGGGGATTGAGCAACTTTTAAAATGACATCGTTTTCTTCCTTTTCTGGATAAAAAATATAAATGTGACCTGGTTCGAGTCGCTAAAACCCATTAGGTCACTGATTGCACCACAAAATCATCCGAGTCAAATCGGGTTACACCAAGTCTGTGGCATGTCTGATGTAATAATCAGCTCAGAACAATTATAACATTGGTTTCCAATTGAACTAGTCTGACTAGCCAGTTTGAGTTAATTTATACAACACTAGTGTACCGTCCAGATTCGGTAGTTTGGTGCCAAGATCGAACAACTCATCAAGTTCGCCAAGTATAGCTTGGCCCAACATAAATCAGGTAATTGAGAAGCTGCTGTAATAAGGGAAACTAGGCAACTAGCAATTAATCCTGAAGATAAGGGCGAAAATATCTGGCAATATTGGTAAGAGATATTTAACCATATATAGGGACTAGGTGTACACTTTCTAACCCTAATTGATTCATTATCCCTAAACCCTGCATGATCCAAGACCTTTCCTGACTTGAGCGTCGAAGTGTCTTTGTAGGTACCCCCCACTAGCGTGATTTTGGCACAAGGAAGGAGGAGTATCGCACAACAAAGGGAAAAAGGTTGAAGTTGTAGTGATTCCTAGTAGGAAGAACACTTTGGAGAAGAGAGACCAGTTTCAGTAAGAACATTTTGGCGCCCACCGTGGGATGAGGCAAATTGTCCCTCGACCACTACTTTTACAAGATAGTGAGAACTAGGAGCGTGACAGCGGATGATTAGTGCAATGGCGTGGAGCCGTCGTTGGAGAATCATCCTTTGATCCAAGCCCTGCATTAGGAGATGGTAGCCCTGTATAAGAAGAATGAGGAGGAGATGGATAAGCTACGAAAGGAGAATGCGAAGATTCGTAAACAGTTGGAGAAGGAAAGCCAGTAGAATCAAATGGTTCACGAGGGAACAGAGGAGTTTGAACACTACACCTAGTGTTCCTGTGCTGAAATTAGCCGCCAACCTAAGACGTGCTGGAAAGTGCTAACGAACTCACGATCGAGAACTTTGACCAAATCGCGCCCCTTCACGATGGAAGGCTCAGTTCGGAGGCATCCCTTTGTAGATGGCATCATGGGGACCCTTATTCCGCCTAGTTGGAAGAATCTAAACCTCAACTGTTATGACGGGAAGATAGACCCGAGCGAGTACATCGAGGCCTACACCACCTAGGTAAACCTGTTCACTAATAACGATGCTATTTTGTGTCACGTTTTCTCGACCTTCCTTAAGGGAGTGACCTTGAATTGATATACTTGGCTACCGCCAAATTTGATTGATTGTTTTGCTACACTTGTTGCAAGGTTTGGAGCTTAATAGATAACTAGTAGACCACACCATCTCACTTTGGTCACTTTGGTGGACTTGAGACAGGAGGATGACGAACCCTAAGGACATTCATAGAGCGATTTGTAGGAATCTCGATAAAGATTCAGGATCTGAACCTTGAAGTGGCTCTACACTCGATGATCATGGCCTTTAAACCTAGGCCTTTCTTAAATAGCCTGTGTAAGAAGTCGCCAGTCGATGTGGACGAACTCCAAGCCCAGGCCACGGGCTACATTCAAATGGGAGAGATGGTGGAATTCCGAGACTAGGTCTGAGTAGGGATACAAAAGAAGGTAAATGAGCGTGAGAAACCTAAACCCGCTCGGGAGAAGAAAGAAAGCTTGTCGGTCCTAAATACAGCCACTATACTCCCCTCACCACTAGCTGAGCCCACATTATAAAGGAAGCCTGTAGTACAGAACTGCTGCGATTATCACCAAAAAGTCGTTCCCCAGCAGGTGTTGATCAACATAAACACTATCGGTACCATAGGAATTATGGACACTTGACAGAGGAATGTTGGACCTTTCGCGATAAAATTGAAGAACTGATCCAGGCCAGGACACCTGCAGAACCACGTTTAGATAACAAATGGTGGTCGAGATGGGGTCAGAATCGATACAAAGGTCAGAGGGGCGGACAAGCAAATGATCAACCCGTGGGGAATGAGGAAGGACGAAGCCCAACCCCCCGAGGGGGCTAATACCTGCTTGGGAGGGTTTATCAACATAATTGTGGAAGGATTCGAGGGAGGGGGAAGATCTAGTAACTCTGTGAAGAAGCGCCATCTGAGGACAATTCGGTTAATAAATGCAATAGGAAAGCACTTAAAAAAGCATCCCCCGATAACATTCAGTTATGCCAATTTTCAAGGAGTGGATCTCGAGTAGGATGACCCTATTGTCATTACGGTGGAAGTTGCAAACTTTGCCGTAAGAAAAACTTTGGTGGACCAAGAAAGTTCAGCCGACATCCTTTTCACGGATACGTTCAAGAAATTGGAGATCCCGGGGCATTTGATATAGCCAAACCCAGAGTAGTTGGTAGGATTTGCTAGTGAACGAGTAAATACTCAAGGGTACATTGATTTGTTCACTACTTTTGGTGATGAAACCGCCTCCGTACCATCATGATGAGATACTTGTTGGTGAATGCTGATACTTCGTACAACATCCAAATAGGTCGGCCGGCCCTAGTAGTCTCCACCCTGCATCTTGCGATGAAATTCCTATTTGCAACAGGTCAGATCATAATGATTAAGGCAAACCAGAAAACTGCCCGGCAGTGCTATATCGATAGCTTAAAAGTAGGGAAACGAGGGGTGAGGTCAAATGGAAGGGCCGTATGTTCCCTCCACCCTTATTGCCCGAACGAACAAGTCAAACTCGATCCTCGAATAGAAGGGCAAAGGGCATAGCACACAGAAGATGTGCAGAAATTCCAGCTAGGAGCACACCTTAATCAATGCACTTGACTCAAACTCAACCTCTCGGAGGATGTGTTGAGCGGCATTGCCAATGTCCTAAGTGCCAACGTAGACCTATTTGCTATGATAGCAACGAACATGTCGGGGATTGATCTGGGTTTCCATTACCAAAAACTAGCTGTATGCCCCGAAGCGTGACTAGTTGCTCAGAGAAAATAGAAACTTAGGAAGGAGAGAAGACAAGTGATAGAGAAGGAAACGACCAAGCAAATAGAAGCTAGATTCACAAGGAAAATAGAGTACCCCACATGGCTGGCTAATGTTGTGCTGGTTAAGAAGGCGAATAGGAAATGAAGAATGTGCATAGACTATACCAACATTAATAAGGTTTGCTCGAAAGATGCCTACCTACTGCCGAGCATCAACCGACTAGTTGACATTACTTCACGTTACAAACTATTGAGCTTCCTAGATGCCTACTCATGGTACAACCATATACCCATGTTTCTTTCGGACGAAGAGAAAACCGCCTTCATGATGGAGGGTGCCAACTATTGTTACTCCGTAATGCCTTTTGGCCTGAAGAATTCCAGAATGATGTGCCAGCGTTTGATGGACAAGGTGTTCACTAGACAAATCGGCAGAAAACTAGAAGTTTATGTTGATTATATGGTGGTGAAGTTTGAAGATCCTGACAAACACGCTAAAGATTTGGAAGAAGTATTCAATGAAATCAGGCGCTATAATATGAGGTTAAACCTCGAGAAATGTGTATTTAGGGTCTAGCACCCCGCCCATCCTAACCTGACCTTTACCCGAACAAGACCTACTCTTGTACCTGGTTGTGTCGACTAGGCAGTCAATTCAGTTATCATCCGGGAGGTGGAGAGCCAGCAGGTCCCTATTTACTACATCAGCCATGTCTTACAAGGCGTCGAAACCCAGCATTAGGTGATAGAAAAACTTACTTTAACTTTGGTGACAGTAGCTCGCAGACTCCAACCCTATTGCTAGAGTCACCAAGTGACGGTAAAGGCCCAATACTTGGTTGACTTCTTAGTCGAACTCACACCACCAGCTGAGCAAGGAGCTTAGTGATGGACTTTGTACATGGATGGCTCTTCAAACCAAAAAACGAGCAGAGCTGATGTCATCTTAGAAGGACCAGAAGGAATGGTGTTAGAGCAATCACTTAAGTTCGACTTTTCGGCCTCTAATGACCAAGCAGAATATGAGGCGTTGATCATAGGGCTTAGATTAGCAAGAGAAGTCGAGGCTAAGTGAGTCATTTGTAAGAATGATTCCCAGCTGATAACTGGACAAGTATCCGACACTTTCGAAACTAAAGATGCCTAGCTACTAAGGTACTATCACCGGGTGATATGGTTGATAGAAAAGCTAGAAGAATTCAAGATAGAGCATATTTTTCGAGAAGAAAACGAGAGGGTCGACCCTTATCTAAATTAGTAAGCACAAAAAGGCTAGGACAACATCGGGCGATAATACAGGAAACGATAGCAAGGCCGAGCGTGGAGGAGGTTATAAGTGTGGAGAAGGGAAGCAAGGGTGGATGACTCCTATTTGGAAGTACCTCACAACCGGCGAACTACCAGGCAATAAAAGTGAAGCAAAAAAGAGTTTGAAGGAAGGCTAGTTACTATGTAGTAGAAGGGACAAATTTTACAAGAGAGGATTCCATACCCCACTGCTTAAATGTCTAAACTTTAAGTGGGATGGTTATGTCATGGATGAGTTGCACCAAGAGATTTGTAGAATGCACACAGGAAGGCGTGCCATGGCCTCTAGTGTTATTCATGCCAGGTACTACTGGCTGAGCAGATTGTGCCAATTACTCGAAGAAGTGCTAGAAGTGTCAAAGATTCAGGAATTTATCTCACATGGCGTCTTAGGAGTTGCACTCGATTACATCGCCCTGGCCTTTCACTAGATGAGGGATGTGATACTTGGACCTTTCCCCATTGCTAAGGGCCAAGTGAAGTTTCTACTAGTAAGGATCGAGTACATCAACAAGTGGATCGAAGCTAAACCTTTAGCCCCGAATAATAGCATCGAATGTACAGAAGTTCGTATGAAAAAATATAATCTGTTGTTACGGATACCGTATTTGGTGATAACGAACAATGGAAGGTAGTTCGTAGATTGGTCGCTAAAGGAAATTTACAAAGGGCTGGGAATTCGGCACCATGCAATGTTAGTTGAACACCCACAAACCAACAGGCAAGCCAATGCAGTTAATAAAGTGATCTTTGGAGAATTGAAGAAAAAGGTAGGAAGGGCTAAGGTAGTTAGATTGAAAAGCTGCTAGAAATCCTTTGGACATACCATTGCATGCTCTAGTCAACAACACAGGGAACACCCTTTAGATTGGTGTATGATGCTGATGCCATAATTTCGGTCGAAGTAGGGGAACCATTCATTCGCTGAATGGTGTTTGATATGGAGGAAAATAAAAAAGCATTGAAGATAGAGTTGGACCTACAAAAGAAGTGAGAGAGAAAGCAAGGATACAAGAAGATGCTGGTAAGCGAAAAGCTGCACGAAGGCACAATGCAAAGGTAAAATTGAAGGACTTCAAGTCCGGTGACTTGGTTTGGAGGAAGATCAGAGAAACCTGAAAGGAGATTGATGAAGGAAAGCTTGTTGCGAACTGGGGAGGACTGTTAAGGGTGGTTGAATGACTTGGTGTGACACCCTTTACCCCAAAGCTAATTATAAAACACAAATTACGAAAATATAATATACTTTTCATTTGCAAAATAAAACGGTAATTTAGAATCTTTTCTTCACACAATAAAAGACATCACATGCACAACTCGCATTTACTAAAACCCCATAAGATACTTTACTGATTAACTAAAAGATAGTGGCCCACAGTTGGCCATACAAGTCTTTGGAAAATAAACTAATTTAAAGAAGTAAAACTATTAATCTAAAGTTCAAAAGCTAAAACAATAAATAACTAAGACCCCGATGTCACATTACTATTAGAGCTGACAAAACCAAAGATGCTATAAAATAAACTGCAATGAGGCCAATGCCTTTACTTTAAGACTCTTCCTCAAAGTCCTGCTGGACGTCACCTGTGTATCATAGACATAAACAGAAAATACTAGAAAACAAGGGAGTGAGATACATCTCACATCATGTTAAAGTATGACAATGGAGACAGGTAAAATACATATTACATACATAATCAAAATAACATTAATTTGCAAGAATCAAAATACACAAACATATGTAATGTAATACCTAGATTGTACTTCTCATGTACATGTGGTACTAATCTAAGTTCATATCAAAAGTAGACTAGAACTAAGTGCACAGTTATAAGAAGTGTCATCGGTATTGATGCCTTCAGCTTTCGCACTTTCAACAAGTATGATATTTCTCGGTGACTAGTCAGGGTTACCCGGCTTTGCCAGTACGCTCTGGCTCCAAGCGATCAGCATGGGTTATTGGAGTTTTCACACCAAGTACTACCCTCAAGGCTAGGGTTAGACAACCCATCTCGGCCTCCACCAGTCGAAATCCTACATACTTTCTTTCCCCATATGATTCAATGTCATGATGCATTGTCACATACAATGCTTACAGCTTTTCATAGGCTTTTATCATGGAACATTGATACAAGTTCATATCACACTTAGTTTTCTTACGGTAAATAACAATCACAAGGTATAAGCTCAATAAGGCATCCAAAATAAGCAATAATGAGTTAAAGATCACAAAAGGAGTTCACAGGCGCAAAAACAGACGAGAAAGAGACTCAGACGTGCATTTTGGAGTAGTCAAGGTAGCACTCACTCGGTGGGACTGGAAGGCCGCCTGGCGGGTCACGCCAGGACTCACCCCACCCGGCGAAAAATATAGTTGTTTGGCGCCTAGCACGAAGTCCAGCTTTTGAAAAAAGTCGCCCAACAACTATCTAACCCTGCCGGACGGGTCCCATATCCAAATTTTAATTTGTTTGTCCTATTGTCTTTGGCTTCTAAATGCTCCAAACAAATAATTAAATTCTTAATCACTTCTTCTACCTTGATAATTGGTCAATCTAATTTATAAATTCCTCACTCACTCACAATCCCTTCAAAACCCGTTAAATATCTAACTTAAGTACAAAGGGAAAAGCAAAAACAATCCTAATAGTCCATATTCATAATGAAATATAAATTACGATAAAAGCACATCAATGATTTGGGAAAAGTTGCATTCCCTTTTACACATAATCCTACAATTTCACACACAATTAGGGTCTAGGACAACCCCTCTACCCACGACCAAAGCCATACCCATGAGCGAGATAACCCCCTCCCTCTTACCTTGAAAGAGGCGATCTCCGGCAAAAGGATGTGAACGGTGCAGCAGCGTCTTCCTAAGGTTGTTCACTTCTTGACTGCAACGACTTTGAGGGCATGGTATCTCAAAGAGGCACAAGAGAGAGAATGAGGAAAAAAGGTTAGGTTTTCAAGAAACCTAAGGAACTTTTAAAGCTAACTTTGGGCTTATGAAAACTAAGCCCAATATAGGTCTTAAAACTTTTTTAAAAACATTCTAATTATAAAACTTCATTTTAGAGGCCCAATATCTCTTTTTTCCAAAATACCATTTTATTAAAAATAAGGCAAACAAATAATAATAATAATAATAATAATAATAATAATAATAAGAATACATATTAATTAAAAGAAAAACATAGGGGTGTTACACTTGGCAACGAAGCTTATCAACTAGAGCAGCTCACGGGTAAAGAGATTCCACGAACGTAAAACGCTTTCCATTTAAAGATGTATTTCAGTTAATATATGTAATGACAATGTACTCTTTTTCCTACCTTGGTCTTTTGTCCCAAAAGAAAAGAAATATTAGTTTTGGCTAGGGAGGTTTTAATTGTAACACCCTCACTTTTACTTAACTAATTATTTTTCTATTTATTTTATATTTAATTCTGAAAAATCGGGAAAGAATCTAAAAATTCTAACCCCTACGTTTAAACTCAGAATATCAAAAACTATCTAATCATGATTTTTAATAATTTTTCCGAGTCGGAGCTCGGAGAAATAAAAAAATAACGATTCTGTTCGTATTTCTCAATATTAAGAGTTGACATGAGAAAAAAAAATTCAATTGACATTAAAATGTCAATTTGAGTTTTAAATCATGTTATACGTATTAAAATATAATTATGGGAATTTTCTAAAATTCCTGTGTAAAGTGACCAAAATACCCCTAGTGATTAGATAACCAACTCAGTAATGGTTTTACATCCAGAAATGATGAAAATAATATTTTTAGTACATTTATAGGTAAAATATGTAATTTTAGAATTTTCATAAAAATTTGAGCATTTATTGAATTAAAATAGATTTAATATAAATTTTCTAAGCTTAAAATATACAAATATACATATATAATTCGAAAAAATAAAAATAAAAAATTAAAATTTATTTTTGATGAAAAATAATACATTTGTTCAAATTTATATTTAAATTAATTATTTTGATATTAAAAGTTAATTTTTTCAAGTTTAGGTGATTTTATTGATACCGATTAATCCAATAACAGAGAAAATTTGCACTGAAAATTTTTGGGACAATTGGTGTTACACGTTTAAGCCTAAGGGACTGATTCACTACTCTACTTATGTGCATGTGTCCCTAAATGGATTAAAAAGAAAAATAAAATTTGAATTATTACACAATACATGATATAATCAATATGGACACCTAAGCTCATTTTTTTTTTCTATAAATAGCCATGAACTTGAATTGAATTTCTCATTCCTCTTCTTCTAAAACAGCCGTGAGTTTCCATAGAGAATTTCTCTCTGTCTAGAAAAAAAATTTTACTTTGTTTTTATGCTAAAATTCTACTAGTTTTCCAATAACTAGTAAAAAATCATCTTCCTAGGAGCTCTGTACCAACAACTTCACCAACTCTTTGAGGTAATGGGGGGAGTGGGGTTGGTTCTAAATTATTGTCACTTTGCATGTTAGTAGGAAGGGTTTTCCTCTAAACCCGTTTAGTGTAACGCCCGGCCGCTTGCAGGATCTGTGATTGTCCCCACAAACCAACACAAGACTTTTCAGCGTGCTTTGTCCTCACTCACACGCTTCCCGGGAAACTTCCCAGTAGGTCACCCATCCCTAAATTGCTCCAAGTCAAGCACGCTTAACTATGGAGTTCTTAAGTGATGGGCTACCGAAAAGTAGATGCATCTTGATGGTATAGGTAGCACTTATTAATTCCTTTAAGTTATCCTTAACTGTACAATCCCATACATGCACAGCCTCTGGATCCCTCTCGTTCGGGTGTGTATTCGATTCATTCATGTACCCCTCTCGCTGGAAGCTTGCCAGGAGCTGCTCATTGTCCGTGCCTCATCTCTTTTGCACCGGCGATCACTCCCCGCCCTCGTCAGCGCCCGAGTTGTTACATGCCCACCAGCTTCGCTTGGTTCGTCCTCGAACCACACCGTACTGAGAGAGAGGCCCTGCTCTAATACCACTTTGTAACGCCCGACCGCTTGCAGGATCTGTGACTGTCCCCACAAACTAACACAAGACTTTTCAGCGTACTTTGTCCTCACTCACACGCTTCCCGGGAAACTTCCCAGTAGGTCACCCATCCCTAAATTGCTCGAAGTCAAGCACGCTTAACTATGGAGTTCTTAAGTGATGGGCTACCGAAAAGTAGATGCATCTTGATGATATAGTAACACTTATTAATTCCTTTAAGCTATCCTCAACTGTACAGTCCCATACCTACACAGCCTCTAGATCTCTCTCGTTCGGGTGTGTATTCGATTCATTCATGTACCCCTCCCACTGGAAGCTTGCCAGGAGCCGCTCATTGTCCGTGCCTCATCTCTTTTGCACCGGCGATCACTCCCTACCCTCGTCAGCGCCCGGGATGTTACATTTAGGCTTAAGTTTTATTATTAATACTATTGTTATATTGTCTTATGTGAAACTTTAATTTTTGCTAAGTGGTTATTTTGCTCAAATTTAAATTATTAAATTATATTTGTTAAGTTGTTACTTTGCTCAATTTTAGAAAATTAAAATGCACTTGCTAAAGTTGTTACTCTGCTCAATTTTATAAAATTAAAATGCACTTGTTAAGCTGTTACTCTGCTCAATTTTAGATAATTAAAATACACTTATTAAGTACTTATACTACTCAATTTTAGACAACTATAGTATAATTATTAAGTTATTATACTGCTCAAATTCAAGCAACTATAGTAGAATTACTAAGTTGTTATACTGTCCAAATTTAGATAAAATATTTTTAACTATTATAATAGATAACTAAATTGTTATATTACCAAATTTTTGTAATACTTAATTAGTTTAGTAAAAACAGTAGAAGAAATAAATTATAAATCTCATAATATGAAACTAAGCACAAAAATTATTTTAAGAGCTATTTATGAATTTATTTTTAAAAAACTATTGTAAAAAATTCAGTTTAAGTTCTTATCGTTCAGGTAAGGTCTAGACACACTAATAGACCATCTGTAAAAATTTCATAAATTTTAAAGCTTATTTAGTACTTCTAATTGTGCTCTATAAGTGCTTGTGGACATATTTTACTTAAAAACACTAAATTTCAAAAAATTTATAAAAATCTTAATAAAATTCTAATAATTTTTCTAAGCTTAAAAATTATTTTTATGAAAATTTTTGACTATCCTATGATTTATTTCTTAATTATCAGTCTTTATTTTAATTTTTATGTCTTTCTTTTTATTGAATTATTAGTTATGTGTTTTAATTTGAATTATGAATTATGTGAATGATATAGATCAAATCTCTATAATAAAAGGCAGAGATATTAGTAAAAATTGTATTGGTGCTCAAATTTTTTAGACTAGAATGAACCTTTAGAAGTTAGTAAATTAGTGAGTAATGTAAAGTAAGAAACATGCAGTAGCATGACACCATGTTAGGGAAGCTACAGTTTGGTATGCTGAGGAATGAAAGGCAGGGACCCATTTGAGGAGGTTTTAGGGGTAAGCATCGAGTGATGAAAGTCCTAATGGTTAAGGTAGCGCCTGTGAGCTGGGATATTCATCTAACCAAGCTCGATAACCCCGACAACTGCTCAGCATTCCAGGATTGATTTAAGAGTATACCTCTATGAATGGACGTTCTAACTAATATTTGTTCCTCATTAATATGAGGACTGTACCATGCGATGATGTTGAGAGAGGTATATGTGCTCCTAGTCACTTCCCCGGTTCTGTTAAGAACTATTACTCGCTATGGGAAGTATGGATCCATACCAAGTCAAGGGTAGTGTAGTATAACTTATAATAAACCCTAGGTTCCCTACGTTAATTGTGTTTTAATTCCTACCATACATGTGAAAGTGATTTTAGAATAAATCACCTCACTCCTTTATTATTTTTTCTTGTATGATTGATCGTAATTATTGAAGATGACGACAATGCTTGATGATGCTGAGGATGAGTCAAAAGATACTCCTCCAGATTTGTACACCTAGTTTATAATATTTTCTTAAGGGACAGGGTAGATAAATACTGCTCTGTATAGGATCTTTTTTATGTATATATTGGGTTAGGTAGTATATGTCTTTTGATGTAATTTTGTTTTTTTTTTACTGTTATGTATTACTCAAACCATGGTGTACAGTTGAATATATATATATATACATAAGCAGTTTTCATCATTTTATTTCTATTTTCAAATTCTGTTAAATTTAGAATTCTTGTATTAAAAAAAAATTGCTCACATTTTCATCAACTTAACTTAATAATTAAATTAATATGAATTATATTTAAAATTAAAGGAGTGTTACATTAACGAGGCACGTTGAAGATAATAGCAAATAAAATCTCATTTTTAAATTATAAGCTGTTTCGAAAGTTTGCCGAGCCAACCCCTCGAGCTCAATGATTTAATAGGTTTTGACCCACTGAAACCTTTGCTAAGCTGACCAACTGAGCTCGATGACCTAACCAGTTTCGATCCACTAAAACCTTTGCCGACCTGACCCACTAAGCTCGATGACCTAACAGGTTTCAACCCACTGAAACGTTTGTCGAGCTGACCCACCAAGCTCGATGACTTATTAGGTTTTGACCCACTGAAATATT
>CM014731.1:90349736-90601983 GCA_004329165.1 Spatholobus suberectus | reverse complement strand
TGCCCAGCCGACCCATTGAGCTTGATGACTTAACAGGTTTCGACCCACTGAAACCTTTGCCGAGCTGACCTACCAACCTCGATGACTTAATAGGTTTCAACCCACTAAAACCTTTGCCGAGTCGACACATCGAGCTCGATGACTTAATTGGTTTTGACCCATCGAAACCTTCATTAAGTCGACCCATTGAGCTCAAGGACTTAACTAGTTTTGACCCACCAAAAGCATTATAAAGCCAATCTAGAATTGGACAGACTTCAACCACTATGTCAAACCGAATTAGCAAGCGGGGAAGATCGCTTCCCATTAACAGAAAAATCACAAATCAATAATATGAAGCTATTTTTATTAAAGGATAAAACCAAATGCATGAGGTGTCCTAAAGCTACGAAGGTCATACACACCAATATGAGACTTTTCATTAAGCAAAGCTATGACTATACATGAGATGTCCTAAAGCTATGAAGGTTGTACACATTGGCCAAAGTTATAAAATGTGCCTATATACTAAGAAGGGAAAAGTCCAACGTCACGACAAGAGGGCAGCTAAAGAAGAGAACGTTCAAGAAGTTCAGCCGAAAAAGAAAACTTTCAAAAAGTTCAGTTTCAAGGGCGTGGGATGCTAGAGCTTATGTAACATCGACATTATCTCTAACCTGCTTGGCAATCCCACCCCTTTGGACTTCTTCTTCTCCTAGTTAGAGAGCTCGGCCACATTTACCAACACCTCACTCTTAACATCTTTTTTCACATCAAATCTGGAGGTGTCGGTGCCTGGGAAAAAGAAAGTCAATTGCTGGAGAGCCTTCTGAAAACCCTTAACGTGCTCCTCCATGATTGACCCTTTGGCCTTGTCCAGGTCGGCTTTAAGGTGCTTGATATAGATGTTAAAATGGGCCATAACCCAGTGAGCCAACCTGGCCCACCACGGGTTCAAGCAGGGTTGGGATGAAAAAATTCAGCTCGCTATGATTATAAGAAAAAATAAGCTCAGCTCACTTAGCTCGCGGCTCACCCGAGTTGAACCCATAGTGAGCCAGGTTGGCTCGTGAGTTAAGGGTTAATTTTTTTTAAAATTACAAATATATATATATATATATATATATATATATATATATATATCACATCCTTAATTAATAATTATCCTTTACAATTATAAATGCCATAACATTATTTTAAAATTTAAATGTTTAATTGTTATAGTATTTTGTCACAAAAAAATAAAAATTATTTTTATTTTTTATTTTTTATTTATTTTAGGTGAGCTAATCTGTTTAGCACACCAACCTGTGGTGGATTTAGCTGGGTTGACTATTTTTTGGCTTGTCCAAAAGTGAGCCGAGTTGGGCTGGCTCACTTTTTTGTTCAACCCGTGGTGAGCCAACCCGGGTTGTAACACCCTAAAGGGCATTACCGTAACTAGGTTTATATTTCTAAGAATGAAAAGAAAAACAAACTTGAAAGGTAGACACAACATGCAAATACTACTCATAAATGTAATTAGATATTATATACGAACCATACAGTAATTAAAATACATGCCTAATACAACTCATATATCACCTAAAGGTGTCATATAAAATATAAAGAATACAAAAAATAAATAACGTAAACTAGGCTACGACTTCATGCACGTGAGTCCAAGCTTCATCTGCACATGTCTTCACCTGTATCCTGAAAAAGGGAAAACTTAAAGGAGTGAGACATAATGTCTCAGTGAGTGCTCTAAGGGTTCTACGGCTAGGTCAAACTCTTCTACTTGGACAACCTTCATTACTTATCTCTCATGACTTTAGCCTCATTGGGTCTCTCATAATTATCCATACCTATGGTCGAGTCTACACCTTTCAACAGTCAATACTTCCTGTTAATTGCTCTCTCATTCTCACAACTATTATATTGGTTTACTATCTCATTCTTAACCTAAGAACTCATCCTCATTATTTATACTTTCTTACCTAAAACCCTCTTTAGAATTTACTCCTCTTCCTTTTAATATTCAAAGCTGTCCCCTAGGGTCAAGTCTAAGGTTACAGACATCCTAAAATACTCTTATTTCATTCTCTCTTACTTGTCTTATACCTTTCTATTACGCTATGAGGGAATTCACCATTTCTCTATCTTATTCATAACTATTATTATCCAACCAGAACCCTCATAACACTATCCTAAGGTCTAGCCTCTCACTTATCCTTAAGGTAGCAAACACAATTCCAATTACAAGCATATAATTGTTTTACATTCTTTGTCTAGTAACTAGACACATACCTCGTTTTGTTTTATCAAACAAGAACAACACTCGTGCAAGATATGATCACATGTCCACAACTTTAACATTTCATCACAAGGCACACTTACATTCTTACATAGAATTCACATAAATAGGGTCACATAGAATTCACATAATTACAACTTAGCACACTCTAACATATCACACTATAACAAGATACATATGCATGCTATGTTCCTAAACCACTACTCACGCATATGTGGTACCAACCTAAACTTTTCGAAAGTAGACTAGGAGTAAATGCAGGCCATAAGAAGCGTCATCGATACCGATGCCTTCGGCTTTTGCACCCTCAACTAGCATGATATCCCCCGGTGACTAGTCAGGGTTACCCAGTTTTGCCAGTACGCCCTGGCTCCATGGGATCAGCATGGACCATTGGAGTTTTCCCAACCAGATAACTCCTAAGGCTAAGGTTAGACAACCCATCACGGCCTCCACCAGCCAGATTCCTACATACTTTTCTCATCACATAACTCAAATGTTATGATGCATGGTCACAAATAATGCTTACAACTTTTTATAGATTTTTATCATGAAACATTGACACAATTTCATATCACACTCAGTTTCTTTCAAGGTAAATGATAATCATACAATATAAACTCAACAAGGCATAAGAAAACAAACAACAATGAGTTAAAAACTGCAAAAAGGAGTTCAAAAACACAAAAAACGGAATAGTAAAAGTTGTATTTGCCCAGCAGGATGGAAGTCTCGCCCGGCGGTCCAGCGAACCCGCCCAACGGGTGGGCGGGTCCGTGTGCCTAGCGTAAACGCAGAATCCAGTTTTTGAAGAAAAGTTGCCCAGCGACTATCTAATCCTGCCGAGCGGATCTGAGGTACTAATTTTAATTTGTTTTTCCTATTGTCTTTGGGTTCTAAATGCTTCAAGATAAATAATTAGATTCTTAATCACTCTTCTACATTGATAATTGGTTAATCTAATCTATAATTTCCTTACTCCCTCACAATCCCCTCAAATCCCATCAAATCCCTAAATTTAGGTATAAGGAGGGAAAAGATAAATAGATGAACAAGAACAAGGAAGGACACGAGGGAGAGCACTCACCTTTATGGACATACAAAGCTGAGTTATAGGGTTTGAATTCTCCGATTTCTATTCCTCCTCTTTCTTTTCCTCTTTTTCTTCTTTCTTTTCTCCTCATTCTCTCTACCTTCTTTCTTCTTCTATTTGTGACGGCTAAACCTAATTCTCCTTCTCTATTCCCTTCTTATAACATGTGGGTGGGTATGTGGCTTAGTGGGCTTTAATCCTCTATTGGGCCCTAGATGCTCTTTTGGGTTGTATGATAATATTTATACTAAGAGCTACCTCGTGGTTTATTTCTAATACTTGAAATTTGGGGTGTTACATGGGTGAGCCGGGTTGGCTCACTTTGACAGCTCTAGTGCTTGACTTAGCCAATAGCCTTCACCCGACCAGTCTCAACCCTAGAGAGCCTAGCTTTGAGGAGCTTTACCTTCGCTTCCAAAGCAGTCGCAAAGTCTTTTGCCTGAGCCGCCCAGTTCATCAAAACTTCGCTGTAGGCCCGTGGCTCTTTTAATTCGTTCTCCATAGCAGCAACCAATTTCCTCACCATAACGGCTTCGGAAAGAAGCGTTTCGTTGGCCCAAGAGGCTTTAGCAAGGCCAATCTTTGCCTCTTCAAGCGCAACCTCCAACCTCTTAATCTCGGCTTCCTTCAACTCCACCAACTAGGTAGAAGACTAGGCCCGCTCAGCCGTCCGGAATTGAGCAATTGCCCAGGAGAAAGCCTAGAACACCGAGAGCACTTTTAAGCCCACTTGTGGACCGGCCCCCCGAAGAGCATTCTGATCAACCTAAAAAAGAGAGCTCGAACCAAGCGCCTTTGAGGATTAAAGTCACGACCCCAAAAGAGTTTAAACCCTTGGCAGTAGTGAAAAAGGCGGGGTGGGCACCGACAGGTGAAAAAGATCCTTTAATCGTCTCGATGGAAGGAGTTGGTTGAGGACGCTTTGGGGAGGGCTAGCCGAATGCACCTCCACCACGGGCAGAGCCACCTGGGGCCGGGTCGAAATTGGTGCACGGGCAGAAGCTTGCGGCGTCGGAGAGAGAAGGCTAGATTGACTAGAGGGGGAAGTACCAACCAGAGCGATAGAGGTAGCACCCACCTCGGCACACTTCACCTTCTCGGCATGCTCGGTACGAAGTTTGGTGAAATTAAACTGCCCTATAATCACTATAAAAGGACTAAACAAAAGTAAGAAACAACAAATGATTATGAAAAGACAAACAAACAACAGTCACACTTCAATCCCTTAATTGCTTCTTAGACCGAAGAAGCCCCAACAAGGCTTGACATGGGAGCAGTCGAGGAAGCTTGTGTAAATCAACCATGTCAGCTTGATCCTCCACTGACATGTCTTGAACACGCTAGATCGTGTGCTTATTCGGATTCTTCGTCCAGTAGAAAGGAAATCGACGACGCCCTTGTGAGTCGAAGAAGTTTCTCATCCCAACCAAACTCGTTTGCACCTGGAAAAATCCCCCCTTGAAATCGTTGTAGGAGGTGGTGAACAATGAAATGCCGCTGACGCCCGACCATGATACCTAACCACTCTTTCTCCTCTCTTTGGCTGCGTAGTGGTGGAGAAATTTGGGAGCGGTTGGAATCATGTGAAGCATGTTGCATAGAATGTGAAAAGCAATCATGGCCGTCCATCCGTTTGGATGGAGTTGGGTGGGAGCCATGCTTAGGTTCGTCAACATCTCAACCTCAGATCCATCAAAGGGCATCATGACCCCCAGATGGCGAAAAAATGTCCAATAGATGTAGGTGAAGTGGGGCTGCTTGGAGCAGTCGAGAGATAAACATTCTTGTCCGGACCATACGGCTCTGGTATTATTGCACCTTCTTGGGCCAAATGACACAAGGTGATGGACTTCACTAAGTCGGCTATGGCTGCGACCGATTGGAAGTTGGAATAGTAAACCCCCACTTTCCCAGAAACCCACTCGTATCTGGGTCAGGTAACGAATGGGAAGGCCTCTTCAACCCGCCTCCTTCTCCGAGGCTCCACCAGTGGTCGATCTGGTGTTGCTTTGGATGATTGGTTGTCTGCAGGAGTTACATCAGGCTGTTCGGTGCGAAGTGCATCCAGCCGAACAGCTGCTTTCCACGAGGGACTGTTGATTTCCCCAAGCCTGATCTTCCTCCCTCTCCAAGAAAGAAGTTTGCATAAAAGAGCCATAAACCTCAGGTTCCCCTCCGACGGGCTCAATCTTTGGTGATAACATCGGTTCGGGCTCAGAGTTGGGGGAACCACCACTCTCACAGGTAGGAGCCATTGAGGAAGGAGAAAAACAAGAAGGAAATGGGCATACTTGAGAAGGGTTTTTGAAATGAAAGAGGGGAATATGTGACTACGACGGTATTGAGGGATGCTTCCATATGGTGAAAACAAGCAACAAGCAACTGCAGGGCAAAGGATAATTTACATTATAATTATTTTGATTATTATTAAAAATGATAACTTGTATTATATATTTTTTAAAATTGTATCATATTTAATTTGATTGCTATTAAAAAGTGTAAATTGTATCATAATTAACTTGATTTTAATTAAAAATAGTAATCTATATCATAATTAATAATATTAAAAAGGATAAATTATATCATAATTAATATTTTAATTAATTTTTTCTAAAAAAATTAATATAAAAAACATCTTTCCATTGTGTATCAAAGTTACATACATAATAAAAACGGGTTTTCGTTATGTATTATATATAACGAAAATGTGTTTATGTTGTATTGATAAATTAAGAATGAAAAAAAGAGAGAAAGTAAAAAGAAAATAAGGATAAAATAATAAGTAATTATATTTTTGTAAAAGTAAAAAATAAAAAAGAAAGAAAAAAGGTTGGGAATAGCAGCCCCATGACCATTTAAGCCCATGCATGATCCATATTTGTAAAGAAAAAAATAATAAAATAATATATATTGCTGTGAATAGTAAAAACTACAAAATGACTCTCTCGCCCCAGCGATGTTATAGATGATTCATGACCTAGCCTCGACAGCTCCAGCACCTTCGTCGGTGCGTCCTCCCTTCTTCCTCAAGTTTTTCGTTGCTGGCTTGCTGCTGTACACGGTGTGCATGTGTTCTGTCCTATACAATTCTACCTGAGAATCTAGTATGTGGTACTTTCTCTCTGCTATTTTAGTAGTTGCCAGCTAGTTACTCATCAACATTATCTACCTTCATTATTTTCCTACATAATGTTTACGGAATCAGGTTACTTTCATCGTCATCTTCTCTAATCACTGTTAAAGATTCTCAGTCAAAACTAATTTCAAGTCCATTTTACAGTTTTTTCTCCCTACCCGAAACCTAAGCGACATTGTCAACCTCATCTCTCCTATCCTCAATCAGAAAAATTTTCACGTTTCCCTTCTTAAAACTGATATGAAAGGAATTCATCCGCACATGGGTGCCCATGAAATTTCAATTTTCAAGGCTCTAGCTTTGATACCAGTCTAATTACTCTCCACCTCTCAGTTATTTCAAGTGGGTGAAAAATGATTTGGGTAGCACACCCACATTGATGGTTTATCTAACTTCTTCGTCTTGGTCTCGAGGGTTCTCCTGGGCCATGAATTGATACACCTGGTTGAGGTTGACGGTGATTCTCCTGAGGATATTTATCAGACTTTACAACACACACACACACACTGCAAAGTGTATAACCCAATTACCCTCTTGGGGTGTGTAAAAATAATAGGATGCAATCCAAACCATGCTCATTTGATTTTTTTGGACTCTATTCTCTTCAAAAACCCAAGCTGAGCTGTGTGTACCCCTAATGTCGTTCCTAACTAAGGCAGCCATAGCTGATCAGTTATCATCCTGAGTCCCCTTTCAAGTTTGGATTAACTATACTTATGAAATCTGTTTGAAGAAAATGTAAATTAGGGAGGATATGAATTCCCTTTTTTCATAGGTTTCTCCATGGGTTGGTTGATTGTCGTTTCTTTTAATGCTTGTTTGTCTTGATCTTTTTATAGGCTTAATTTGGGTTATGTGGTATTGTTGTTCCAAGGTGTGAAGATGTTGCTATTTAGGGCATTTAGTATCTTTATCCTTTGCCACTCATCTTAACATTGTTGTGTTCTCAAAGAAAATAGAAAGCTACTTTCCAGAGTGATCAGGATTTAATTTTTGAAAGCTAATTTGCTTTAGTTGCTGTGCATTGTTAAAGTCATTGTTCTCTCTCTCTCTTATATGCATACTTTCTTTTTGTCTCTTTCTATATAATTTTTTTTTTGTCAAAATGGTATTTTGACCTATAATTATATGATATTTCACTTTATCATTATTATATTATTTTCTTGTCCTGTTTGTTTGTTTACTATTTTTGTCAACAGTTCAGTCTGCTTAGTTACTTATCTTAAGTAAAAGGGCTGAAAGCCTGAAATATGATTGTTTAACAGTTGTCTTATATAATAATCTTTTCAGCCCCTTTATATCAAGATTTTGTTTTGAAAAGGTGAAGAGTGGAAGTACCTATTAAAGATGCCTGATCTTCCATTTCAAGTTGGGGATTTGGCTGAGTCAAGATCCTTTCAATGTGGTTTTCGTGGTGCATGGTTTCGATGCAAGGTATAAATTCTGTCTTCTCTAAATTTGTTTTATTCCTAGTGTTAACGTGCAAAGCATAGGAACCAAAATAAGAAGAAAGTGACTTTATTTTGTATTGGTATTGGCTTCTTACGGGACACTTCATCAAGCGTGTATTTTAGTAAAAACACAATTATGTGCTTGTGCAATTTGTAGTTCTGTCTATCAGTATTGTTAAACAGCAGCAATGGCATTGCCATTTTCCAACAAAATACTATATTATGGTTATGGCATTGTGTTTTTCCCATGGCAGCTGGTTTTGCCTATTGGTTATGGCAGTGGTAGCAGTAGGTATGGTGGGGAAAGCAGTACTTACTCTTTCTTTTTTAACCCAAGAGACTCTGACTGTTCAGATTTCAGAGACTATTCCCTTATATTGAATGTGTTTTAAACATGGCTACTCCAAGTGTTCTCACATCTTTTGCAAGCTCTAACCCAAATCCAAGACTTGATTGAGACCCCTTATATTGAACACTTCTACCAAATTTGGTGACAGACACTTGTCTGCTGTGAACAATTGTTTTGGTTTTCTTTGGTAATCTGTCTATTTTGAGTCTCTTTCTTTGTTTTCTTCTTTTCCTCTGATTTTTTCATCTTTGTTTCCTCCTCTGTTCTCTCTTTTTTTTCTATATTTTGTAAGAGATGCTGTACTCCTTTGTTTTGTGTGTTTGTCTATTCCTATGTGTTCTAAGTCTCTCTATTTCTCTTTGTTCTCTGTTCTTTCCTTTCTGATCTACGATCAATAGTTCTCACTCTTCTATTTTTTCTCAGTAGTTCTCATAGTGTCCAGGCCAAAGATCATTACATACTGCTAACAAGGCTAGTCCAGAGTGGAAATATTGCCATTCCTTGGAAGAAAATAACGAACACTTTTTGTATGCAATTCATGTGGAAAAATTTAGCTAATGTTATGAGTCAAGTAATTGGATATGATTGTTGTTAATTGGCTTTGTAATTAATCTTTTATTAGCACTTGTACTTATTGTATTAATATAGCTCATTAAAGAAATTAAATTCATTAATGTAAATTATTAAAAAGTTTAGTTTCTGCAAGCATTAAATACTTGTATATCCTCGTCATTAATATATCCTCTCCATTAGTAGTTCTAGGTTTTGACTTGGTTGGATACTAAATAAAATAACTATGAATTCAACTATTCAAGTCAGGAATTTTTTTCATCTGATTAATGCTGGATCATTTTAAGTGAAAATCTATTTTAATTGAATATTGAAACCCCTTCCAGCTCCATTGTGATTTTTATTAAATAAAACTAGTTCTCAGAATAATTTCATGCAGACTTCGTCACCAATCTGGTAATCTGCCTGTATGCATCAGTTGGTTACACATTTGTACTGTTGCTAGTCTTTCTCAAATTATTTTTTAGTAATGGACTTGGATGCTCAACTAGTGTGTGTCATTTTATTAAGCATGTATGTAATGTGAATATAAAATTTTGTATTTGGTGTTACTTTGGCCTGAAATTATTTTATATTATTCTTTCAGATTAGAGATATCCGCATGAAAAATGCTGTCGTATCCCATCTATTGGAGTATTTTGACTACCCTGATCAAAGTATGTTTTTGCGCTGATTTAAAATTTTAACTGGAGTTCCATTTGATTATTTATTGAATGAAGTTATATGAATGTTCTTATACAATTTGGTTGATATAAACATTTTATTTTCTTGAATGAGTATAATATAGTTGGGTCAAATTCAATATTTTATTTTTACATTCCTTCTTTGATGAGAATGTGCCAAGTTGAGGTTTATATGAACTGTCATAAGTTTGACAACCAGAGAGAAGGTCTCAGTGTAGTCAAACCTGGGCTGTTGGTGAAATCCCTTTGTTACCAATCAAGCCTTGTAGTCGTTGATGCTGCCATCTGGGTTTTCTTTGATTCTAAAGACTCATTTGCATCCTACTGCTTGTCTATGGGCTTAAAGAGGAACTAAGGACCTTGTATTGTAGCATTATTTTGCGGATTCTCTTACTCTAATTACAAGGCTGCTTGCCAATTGGGGTCCATAAGGGCTTGTTTCACTGTTTTTGGTTCCAATGAGTGAGCAGCAGTGTAGGACATAATATCGGTTTGTATATTCTAGATTTGGAGCGGGTATGCATGGGGTGAGTGCTTGGTTGTCTAAATACAGGGGCAAATTTTGTAGTCTTGGAATGGGTGTGCTAAGCATTTGGATTGGAGATGATGAGGCAATGCTCTTTGAGCTGTAGTGGCTCAAGAAGAGCAGGGGATGTTGTTGCTATTGAGGTGTGGGAATTTCTTGGATGATTGGTGTGAGGAGTGTAGACTGTAGAGTAGTTAGTGGAATCTATGACGGGGATATGGCATTAGGTCAAGGTGTGAATTGTGAGAGGGTGTGAGAAAGAGGTTAGGATAGGGAATTCAATGCTTATTAAAGATAACATCTTTAGACACAAATTTACTTGTATCTCTGTGTGACACTAAATATCCCAAGAAAACGCATCTCATTAGAGCACTAGGACTGTTTCTTGGGTTATAAAGTTTGAGGAAAGGAAAACAAGCACAACCGGAAATTGAGAGATTTGAAACACGGTGTTTAATTGAACAACATAGTATAGGGATTATTAAAATCTAAAAGCAACACTGGGAAGCCTGTTTATTATCCCAAAGGGTCCGTTTGGTGGTCAGGATACAATAGAATAGGATAAGATATAAGAGCAGGATAAAAACATGATAGGATAAGAGCAAGATAAGTTTCAATTCTATTCAATGTTTGGTGCACACTAGATCATATTTATTCGAATCTTACGATTCACGATTCGAATCTTACGATTCACGATTCGAATCTTATGATTTGATACAATTCGGCTACCTACTGATTTGTATCATAAGATGAATCTTAAATGACTTTGTATCTTATGATACATGAATGAATCTGTGCAATTTCGTATCAGCAATACGATTCACACGATTCATGATTCAACATTTTTTTTTCCTTCACCCATTCTCGTGAAAAAATTGAAAAGACATATAAGCTTAAATTGTTAAATGAAAAGGAATTGAAGAAAAACTTCTAAACTTATCCTATTTGATTATTCCACCACTTTATTTGTCACTCACTCATTCAATGCATGTACTCTAATTAGTTGCTCCCTCTGGACTCAAATATAAGCATAATTAACCAACTTTTATGCTAATTAAGAAAGTTAATATCATTTAATTCTACTAATCACATTTAAAAAATAATTTTTTTCCCTAAAGTATCTATCATTGGAACTTGATATGAGGAATAAAAAGAGTGATTGAAAATAAAATTTCAATTAATTGAAGGGTATTTTTGGGATGGTATCATTAAATAGAGTAAAAGTAGTTTAAATTTGCTTATATTTGAGTCCACTAAACTTTTTTTTATGTTGCTTATAATCGAGTCCGGAGGGAGTATTTAATTGCTTTCTTTCCATTCTTCTAAGATAAAGGCTACACAAACTCACATATAACCAATTATTTTGTTTTGTAAGACTCTTTCTTAAGTTGTTTTATCTATTTCTAGTTCAATTTTTTTACATTAAACACTATATATCATCTATATGATATATTTGAAGTAATTTTTCATTGTCTCTAAATGTTACTATTCAATATAAATTACGCTTCACGATTCAAAAATTAGCTCAACGATTCACGATTCGAATCTCGATTTGATAACCTTGCACTAGATAACATTATTATATTATCCTGTTTTGTTTTGACATGGACCAGATAATGATAGATGGTGGTGGTGGTGGTAGTAGTGACAGCGGTGGTGGTTGCGACAGTGACGATGGCAAGAATGGTGGTGGCGACGGTGGCGGCAACGATGGTGGTGTTGGTGGTGATGACGGTGGCAGGCGTGGTGGCAGTTGTGGAAGTGGCAGTCGTGATGGCAGGCAACGATGACGATGACGGCGGCAATGCCAGTTGCAGTGGTGATGAGAGGGAAGGAGGGAGATGGAGACTATTCTATCCTGTTGTTTTCTAATCTAGCTCCTTCCTCAAGATAAGAAATACACTACACCAACAGAATAGGATAGACAGTAAGATAAACAAATTATATCCTATTGGTGCACCAAACAACTGATTACAGCAAGATTGGATAGTTATCCTATCCTATCATATCATAGTCACCAAACAAGCCCCAAATTTAAAGTGCAAGCTTGTTTATATGTCTATGTTTGTGCTAAACTGAGCCATTCTGGTGATGTAACTGATGTTTGTGAGGGCAAGTGAGTCTGAATGATTCCTGAATCACTAAGCATGAATCTTGAGAAAGGTTTGAACTCTGAATCCTGACTTGTTTGGACATATTTGAGAGTGCAATTAAGCTATAGATCTGCCATTGCTGTAAATTGTTTGAAAACAGAGTCCTTAATTTGCACTTGAAGGGATAGATCCATGTAAATTTTGAATAAGCTAAAGATAGGCGTGAAAAGATTCTATAGGTGCAGGTTTTCACAAGTCACTGAACACAAGTTCAAGAAGTTTACAATAAACAATAGAAGAAAGTAAGGAATGTATCTTTGAGCTTTACCTAAACAAGAGGAACAAAACTCATTGAACTTTATTGAGCAATGTCATGTTACATATTTTAACTACTAGCCCGAGGCATTGTGGTTAGAGTACCTGACTCTACAATGCCAAATTGAGTGTGGACTAGGAGCTAGAGATGCTACTGACTCAAAAAAAAATAAAAATCTCCTAGAGCACAGATTCTGAACACAGAATGATGGGTGCAAGTAAGGCAACCCTAAAAGTGCTCCACAATGAAGGAGGATAGGTTTGAGATGCAGAAGCAGAGCCCCTAGAATTGGGAGCTCTGATACCAACTTGAAAAACTTAAAATGATGTGAAAGGAAGTGGCTGAAATTTTATTTTTTACTCAGATGATTACAATGGATGATTACCACTTCTATATATAAGATTACATTACGTTTAATTCAGAAATTTCAAGGGACTAAAAACTGTACAATACTTGAAAGCCTAAGAAGCTGCACAGGCTAACTAATGAAAAGAAATAAACTATTAATTACAATCATTATGCTCTTCAGGGCTAACTAATGAAAAGAAATATACTCTATTAATTACAATCACTGTTCAACACTTTCTTTATCATTCGAAGTTCTAGTCGAAGGTAAGTGGTATTGGCACAACTAAGAGTGTGAAAGTGACTGAATTTCGCCCCAAACCTGCCAAGAATGGACAAATTGAACTACCTGAGCTAGGATAGAATCGTAAAGTGAAAAAGACCACAACAAGAGGTGCAATGAATCTTGCAGATCCCATCTTGAAAAGGCTGGATTGAACATTACCTTCAGCTTAATCATCTTCAATGAGAGCCTTGAGAGGGATTTGAGAATTCACAATAAAATTCTGAAGTTGGTGACCTCAAATTACTGCCCTAAGTTGCTCTTGCTTTCTTCTCATCCAGCTTGGTGGAACATGGCTGAGTAAATGTGATAGGTGCGGAAGTGGGTAATTGATCCTGGAATGGATTTCTTTTAGAAGCAATATATTGAAAACAGAAGCTCTATAATACCATGTCGAAATTTATGTGAATAGAAATTGAAGGAAAGATAGAAAAGGAGAGAAAACTGACTGATTTGAGGAAAGGAATATGAAAATTGAAAAATGCCTTCTATATTGTGTTTCTAATATGTCATAAATTCATAATGTATTGGGGTTGCAACTCTATATAGGGAAAATGTACAAGGGAAACTGTCAACTGAATCAGTTCTGTTGTAGCAAAATTTTAACACAAGAATTGGGCCACTAACTGAATAGGTGACTGATCTGTTTATTATCTTTTATCAACAGTATCTCGCTATAATGTTTTCAGAGTTAGGCGCTACTCGCTGCTATTCGAGTTTGCTGACTATGTTAATTACATATTTACATAGATGTTTCTAACAAACTCAAGAGAGCTCTTCAAATCCTTGGACTTTATATCCCCCTATAAACATAGATAATTGTTCTAAAAGTTGGAGCGGTAATAATTCATTTGAATTTTGAAGTTATAATTATTACACTACTTGTTTGCAGAGCTAAGTTGGATCAAGTTGTATCAAAAATCTCTTGGCAAGTCAAAGGGCTCCAACAGGGAATTGATGTTGCGACCTTCGTTTCCTACTGTCTATTATGAAAGTGAAAAACTTGATGTGAATACCATATCAGAAGTGATTGTTATTGTTAATAACATATGGAAGGTTGGGGATTTGGTAGATTGGCATACAGATGATTGCTATTGGTCTGGAAGCGTGACTAAAATATTGGGAAATGATAAAGTTCAGGTGATACTTATTTTGGTCTTGAAGTTATGTTGTCTACTTATATTGAATATCTCATTTGAATTTTTAATGAGCTATAAGTGCTAGAATAGAAATTATTTGGTACTATTAGATTTTCGAGTTCTATCCTATTTGGACTATATAGATTTTGCATTCTTTTTTAGATTTTCTCTTTAATTCATTGTCTCCTTTTACTTTTTTGTTACTCATGGCAATGGTACATTGTTGCTGCAATATTTTCTTTTGGATCTTTGCATGTGTTCTTTTACACTTTTTCTTAAAGGAAGATTTTAATTTGTCCCCTTCCCAAACTTCCGAGAATGAGGTTAGATCTTTTTGTTTGCCTTACTTTCATTTTCCAACAAATAGTTGCATACTCCACTTTGTTGACTGCTTGAGGAAGTGGAAGTGATCTTGCTCCATTCATGCTGTCATTTTTTTTCTGTGTCACCAGTTGAAGATAACATAGAAGCTAGATATAACAAGGAACACTAATTGTATATAATCCAATGTTGTCCAACAAAAGTATGTAAATTTGTTTGGGTAGTACTTAGATGCATTATCATTTGGGAGTGCATTGATATCTCGCTGCTGCTTTATACTCGAGAGAGATTTGAAAATATGAGGATTACTTAAGCTATGTGCTTTTGCAGAATAAGCCCAAGTAATGATTTTCTTAATTTTAATGCTACAGTATATTTTGAGAAATATGGACAAATTGAAAATAAAACGTGTGCAATACTGGTGTGCAGGATTAAATTAAGGTCAAAAGAGACTGTTATAAAGTGTGGTCTTTGTGTAAGAGTGCTGAAAATTGGGAAAAATATATCATACCTAAAAAGTACCATGAAAGTGGTGAGCTAGGCAAGCACTAGAACTCTTGATGGGTTATACCAGTTGTTAGGTTTCAAAGATGGAAAGAGAAGTTTTTATGGGCTTGTGAAAAATAGGGAAAGAAAGTCAAGAGACTTACATCAAGTAAAATGTGTTAAGGATGAAGTCTTCTTGGTTACAGAACAAGATATTAAGGAAAGAACTTTCACTAGGCTATTTAATGGACACAAATTTTTGCAATTAGATAGGCTAAACACGGGATGAGGATGTTAATTATACCTTTTGTTGTAGAATTTGGGTGTCTACGGTTCAAAGGAACATTAAAAAGAATGGCAAATGATACGGAGTTAAACTGTATACCCATTGAGGTATGGAAGGGACTAGGTGAGAAAGGTACTAGTTGTCTCACAAAATTGTTTAACAATACTATGAGGTTTAAGAAAATGCCAAATGAGTGGAGTAATACTTTTATTCTTATTAATAGGAACACGGGATATACTCAATTGTGCAAATTATAGGGGGAAAATGCTCTCGAGGCATATTCAGAAGTTTTTAGAATGGATAATTGAGTGGAGATAAAAAGATATGAGAGTCATGTTACTAAAACTCAATTTGGTTTTATGCTGTAAGATTGACTATGGAAGCAATGTAGTTGTTACATTTGAACTAGTGATATCGCATATAATGTGGCCATAACTAATTTTCCTATAACCATATGATTGCACCAAGGGTCAGGTTTGTGCCCTTGTCTCTTTATGGATTTGGACATGGTTATTGGGCATATCCAAGAATTGGTGCAACAAGCCATGTTTTGTGTAGAATGTAGTTGAGTTCTAGTGGAGAATTAAGAGAGGACATAAATAGTTAGAGATGCAAAGACAAGCTTTGGAAGTATAGACTTTCACTTATGTAAAATGGAGTACACGGTATGCTAGTTTAGCAAGAGAAGTAGCAATCCTATCTTAGTGATAAAGCATAGAGAACAGACTTTACCTTAAGTCACTTGGTTCAAATATCTAGGGTCTATCATACATAACGATAGAGAAATAGATGTAGATGTAAACAGTAGGATTCAATCTAGATGGATGAAATGGAGGAGGGTTTCTCTTGTTATGTGTGACAGAAAGATATCATTCAAGCTTAGGGCAAAATTTTACTGTACTGCCATAAGACTTGTGATGTTGTATGGAACTGGTTGTCAGGCGGTAAAAAGCCTGCAAAAGAATAAACTCAACATAGCATAGATGAAAATATTTCGTTGGATGAGAGTAGCCATGCTAGAGAAGATAGAATTAGGAATGAATGCATTGGAGAAAAAGTTGAAGTGGCATCTATGCTAAAAAAAGTTGGTAGAAACTTGGTAGTTTGGGCATGTGTGGAGAAGATCTGCAGTAAACCCGGTAAGGAGAATGGATCAAATGAAGGGTTGTTCAATAGTTGAAAGTAGAGGGGGATTGAGAAAAATTATAGCTGAACTCAACCCCATAGAAATGACTTGTAAGGTGAGGATTGTCCAAGTTTTATAAGCTCTATTTAAGCTATATCTCTAGTCGATGTGGGACTAAACCACCACCTTGAGGCTGCAATTAAGATAGCTTCGAAAGAGATTGCAACTAAGGCAAGCTAGGGGTGATCACAATTAAGGCAGCTTTCCAACACTCCCCCTTACGTGCACGGCTACCAGCCTAGAGCGTGGCAAATGTAGGTGGCCAAACAACGGATTTAGGATAGGCTTTGATACCATATTAAAAGTTGGGCTTTGAGTCTAACTCGACCTCACAAAACTGACTTGTATGGTGAGGATTGTCCAAGCTTTATAAGCTTTATTTCAGCCATATCTCTAGTCGATGTAGGACTAAACCACCTCCACTGAGGCCGCAACTAAGGCGTAATAGAAATGTAGCAGAGAGAAAATGAAAATGAGAGAAAGAGTATTCTGTATTATTGAGAAGGAGATAGAAATACAACATTGAACTGAGTGATAGGGAAAGTATTTATAAGCTACTGATTGCTGACTCAGCAGTTAGTTACAAGCCTAACAAAACAGTTACAAATGTAACTAACAAATACAGGAGAATATACAAGAGAATATGCTATTATCTCTAATATTTTCCCCTCAAACTTAGGGAAGTTTTGTTGCTTATGTGAATCTATCAACAATACTAAGTTTGTCTTGTAATAGCTAAAATCTAAGAGGTGAGAGAGCTTTAGTGAAAACGTCTGCCACTTGATCAAGTGTTGGAATGTATTTCACCACACCACAATAGTCTTTTGGATCACCTTTTTTCTTTGAAAAAAGATGTCAAGTTCCACATGTTTTGTCTTTGCATGAAGGACAGGATTATGTGACAGTGATACTGTGCTAAGATTGTCACAGTACAGAGTAGGCACTTGAAAGGGGATTTTGAGTTTTGTGAGAAGAGATTGAATCCAAAGTACTTCAGAAGCAGTTTAGCAAGGCTTTTATATTTGGCTTTAGTGCTGGATTGAGCCATAAGCGTTTGCTTTTGGACCACCATGAAATAAGATTTGGGCCTAAGAAGATACACGAACCAAAGGTTGATTTTCTATCATTCGGATCTGAACCCCAATCTACATCTGAAAATGCTATGATGGCCATGGGATGTTGCAAGGAACAGTGCCTGAAAATCATACCATGGTGAATAGAACCATTCAAGTGTCCAAGTATCCTTTTGACTGCTTTCCAGTGTGATTCCAGAGATTGGAAAAGAAATTGACAAGCTTTGTTGACAGCATAGCTAATTTCAAGGCGAGTAATTGTTGCATACTACAAAGCTCTAACAATAGAACGATAGAAAGAGGGATTAGGAAAGAGATCTGTCCCAAGTTTGCTGAGTTTGATGTTGGTGACCATAGGAGAAGGTAAGCCTTTTGCATTGTCCATTTCAGCTTTAGATAGCAGGTCTTTAATGTATTTAGTTTGAGATAAAACAGTTATCCATCTGGAAGATGTTGAACTTCAATGCCTAAGAAAAATTCAAGATTCCCAAGTTCCTTTAGAGCAAACTGATTGTTTAGTTTAGAGATGTAGTCTTGTAAGAGCGGAAGGTAATCTCCAGTGACTATAACATCATCTATGTATATGAGCATGATAACATGATGGTGATTTTGAGAAAAGGTGAATAGAGAAGGATTGCATTTGCTGGAAGAGAAACCAAGAAGTAAGAGCAGAGGTAAGTCTTTCAAACCATGCTCTAGGGGCTTGTTTGAGGTCATAGATAACCTTGTGAAACTTGCAGACAAGAGATTTATTTGTAGCTTCAAATTCGGGAAGTTGCTGCATATAGACTTCTTCGAGAATGCCATTGATGAATGCATTGTTGACATCAATCTATTTTATATGCTAGGCCTGGAAATGGCAAGAGACAAAACAGTACCAATAGTTACAGGTTTAACTACAGGAGAGAAAGTCTCCTGGAAGTCAAATCCTTGTTACTAGTGGAATCCTTTTGCAACGAGTCTGGGTTTGTATTTTTGGATAGTACCTTCTGGATTTTGTTTGATTCAGAAGACTCATTTGCAGCCAATTGCTTGTCTGTGGTTGGGAAGATCAACTAGAGACCACGTTCCATTACGTAGAAGGGCTTGATGTTCTTCTGTCATGGTAGCCAACCATTTTGGTTCAATCAATGCTTGTTTGTAATTAGAAGGTTCAACTTGGGTGAGGAGAAGAGTAGGTTGAAGGCGTGGGTTAACAATACCATCCTTCCCTCTAGGACGCATAGGATGAATGTTGTCCGGATGTATAAAAGGAATTATAGTAGCAGTAGAATTAGTGGTGGAGGAAGTCGAAATGTCATGTGGAAAAGTAGCAATGGCAACAGTAGTGTCTGGGCAGGATGAAGAGGAATGAGAGATTGGTGGAGAAACTATTGGTGAGGGTGATACATACAATTTTGATGAGGATGAGGCTTGAAGTACTGGTGGAGGAAGAACACAAGCAGGTCTAGTATTTCCAGTTGATGATGACATTGTTGGAGATGAAGACGAAAACAAGTCTGCAAAGGGAAATCTATGTTCATTAAAAAGGACTTCCTTAGAAACAAAGATGCGGCCATCCAAAGCTAGGCACTTGTAGCTTTTGTGAGAAGCAGAGTATCCCAGAAAAATGCATTCTCAAGAGTGATAATCTAGTTTGTGTTGGTTGTAGGCACGAAGATGTGGGTAGCAGATACATCCAAACACCTTGAGGAACTTGTAATCAGGAACTTGATTAAACAATGATTGATAAGGGGACATCATACATAGCCCAATTGTGGACATTCTATTAATGAGATAAGTGGCTATTAAAAAGGCATGATCCCAAAACTTTAGAGGTAGACCAGCTTGCACAAGAAGAGTGAGGCTTGTTTCCACAACATGCTTGTGTTTGCGTTCAACTGAACCATTCTGATGATGAGTGTGAGGGCAAGTAAGTTTATGAATGATACCATTGGCAGCAAAAAAGGAATTGAGTACACCAAATTCTCCTCCTCCATCAGTTTGTACAACTTTTAATTTGTTGTTAAATTGCACTTCAAGTAGAGTTTTGAAGTGACAAAAACAATTTGCATCTCTGACTTCAGTTTTAGTGGAAAGTACCACGTGAATCTTGTACATGTGTCAACACAAGTTAACATATATTTGTAACCACATGAAGAGTCCATAGGTGCTGGACCCTATAGATCACAAAAGAGAAGATCAAATGGTGAGTTGTAAACAGTGGTAGATGCATATGCAAGAAGATGATGCACTTTGCCAAGATAGCAAGCCGAATAAAACTCATTTATTGATTTCTTAGGTACAACAATATTACAAGAATCCAGTGCAGATTTTAGGACCTCATAATGAGGGTGCCCCAGGCTATAGTGCCATATGTTATAGAGAGAAGTTCCTAATTGAGAAGTACAATTTTTATTTTTGAAACTAGATGTAGATTCTATCAAATGAACACAAGGAGAATTATTACATAGATCAACTCCTAAATTGAAACCAACAAATAAAAATTTTGGAAGGATGTTACCAAAGCTGTAAAGTCCATCTTTGCCAAGTGTCCCTTGAAGCAGCACCTTAGAGGTGGCCTTTGATTTGACAAGACAAAAATTGGGATGAAACTCAAACTAAACTTTGTTATCCCTAGCAAACTTACCAACACTTATCAAGTTTTTTGTAATTGAAGGCACATGTAATAAGTTCTTGAGAATGAAGGTGGTGTGGGGCTGAAACTGAGATGAAAAATATGCAGAACCAATAGAAGTTATGGGTAAACCTTGTTTGCTCCCAAGCAAGACTTGATCTAAACTAGACAGAGGCACGCTTTGCATGAGGTTGGTGGAGTCATTGGTCACGTGGTGAGTAGCTCCAGAGTCTGGATACCATTGACAACTTCTATAAACTTGATTTTTAGCTATGTCATAATTTGTAACATAGGCTTGAGGTGGCCTATAGGATTCAGGAGCACGGTTGACTTGAGAGGAATTTGGAGGATGAGTCATTGTGGCCTATTTGGGCCCAAGGTTCCTGGTAATGGACTGGGCCACTGAGATGAATGAGATCAATTTGCTACGAACCATGAAGCAGGGGTTGACTCATTCCAACCACCACGCAATGGTGCAGAGATCCAGGGCGCTTGTTGGTAATTAGGATTGCGATGATAACAGATACTAGCATTATGTCCATAATTGTGACAGATTTGGCACTAAACAGAGGAGCGTCCATCGAAGCGTCCTTAGCGTCTGCCACGACCGTGACGACCTTAACGTCCACCATTATGACCTCCGCGCGAACCACGAGAAAACTACTGATCATAGGCTTGATCTTGCAATTGATCTTGAGAAAACTGATTTTGATTTGTAGTGGTTTGTGAGAGAGAAGTTCAACAAGAGAGGCTTTCTTGATCCTTTCGAGTTTCGATTCATGTAAAAGCAGCATAGATTCAAATATCATAGGGTTCAGTGAGAGCATTATACTCTTGTGAAAGACCTTCAAGAACAACTTCAAGATGATCTCAATCCGTAACCGAATCTCCAATTGAAATGAGAACGTCAACAATGGCTTGAATTCGAGCCAAGTACTCAATAATGCTACGGTCACCTTTCGTGATGGATTTTAACTCAGATATAAGTTGTCTAGATTTGGCTTTCATTTGCTTGTGGAAGAATTTGTGGATTTCTTCCCACACTTGCCAAGAATGGATACAACAAACTACTTTTGGAAGAACAACGTCGGATAAAGTTGATAAAAGCCACGTGAAAATCAACGAATCTTGTTGCTCCCATTCTGCGTATGCTGGATTGACGAAATCGAGTTCCCTATCACTTTCGGAAAGATAGCAAGATGGAATGTTAGGGTTTACTAGGTAGCAATGAAACTTGTAACCATGAACAATGCCTTCGATATGCTGTTTCCAAGAAAGAAAATTCTTTGTATCAAGCTTGATACTAATTTGTTGTGCAAAAGTAGCGAAAAATCTAGATTATAGATTATGATGCGCTTCATGTGAAGCCATGGCAGGATCTTGAGTTCTTGACTCAAAAGCTCAGGATACCATAATAGAAATGTAGCAGAGAGAAAATGAAAACAAGAGAAAGAGTATTTTGTATTATTGAGGAGATAGAAATATAACGACATTGAACTGAGTGATAGGGAAAGTATTTATAAGCTACTGATTGCTGACTCAATAGTTAGTAGGAAGCCTAACAGAGCAGTTACAAATGTAACTAACAGATACAAGAGAATATACTATTATCTCTAATAAGGCGGGTTAGGGGTGACCACAATTAAGGCGGTTTTCCAACAATAGATATGATTTCAAATAGAACATTGTGACATTGTGTTGGAAAGTCGGCTTAATTACAATCACCCCTAGGTCAGAAAGGGCTACGTATGGAGGGGTTGACCAAAAAGGTTGAGTTAAGTGTAGCCACAGAGATACAGCTTATAGGCGGTTTAGTTCCACATTGACTAAAGATATGGATTTAGTAGAGCTTATAAAGCATGGACAGTCCTCGCCTTATAAACCAGTTTTGCAGGGTTGAGTTAGGTTCTAAGCCCAAATTCTAAAATAGTATCAGAGCCTATCCTAGATCTATTGTTGGGCCACGTACATTGACAGTTTGCCACGCTCCAAACCTATAGCCCTCAATGTAAGGGGGGTGTTGGAAAGCCGCCTTAATTGTAGTCACCCCTAAAGCCGGAAAGGGCTACCAATGGATGGGTTGACCAGAAAGGCTGAGTTAAGCATTGTAGAGTGCAACCACTGGGATGTGGCTCATAGGCGATTTAGTCCCACATCGACTAGAGATACGGCTTAAATAAAGCTTGGACAATCCTCACCTTACAAGCCAGTCTTGTGGGGTTGTGTTAGGCCCTAAGCCCAAATTCTAAGACATAGTTTGATCCATGTTGTCTAGTTTAAAAGACTTGATTGTTGTTTCCATGTCAAAGTGTGTTGGCTATTGAATGTGAATCAAATGGACAATTATGTAGTGCTTCTTAGCTCATTCAATTCTATCCTCTCAATTTTTGTCATCTAATTTGGTTCATTTAATAGTTGTGGTTATCATTTTGTTGCCAATTTTGCCAAGATATGGGCAAATACCAAGCTACAAGTTGTTTCCTACTCCTTGTTTTCTTTAATGAACTTTGCCTTTACGTCTTGTTTATTGAACAATATTTGTCTGGATGTACTTTAGTATTATGTGCATATCGTAAATTCATGCTTACGTGTCTTTCTAGATTGATTTGCTACCTCCTCCACTGGGTGAAGGGTCTACTTACGAAGCTTTTAGTAGGGATCTGCGCCCATCTTTGGACTGGTGTCCGGAAAAAGGTTGGACTGTGCCTATGCCTATGGTGTGTACTCATAATCCTATAATTTGACTAGTCTTTGTAATTTATAAATTAATTAATTACTTTCATGGATATTTTTCTCTGGCTAATTTTTGTGCCAAAACTAAATTTTAGACAGCGCCTATGCCTCTTGTGTGTACTCATAATCCTATAATTTGACTTGTCTTGGTATTTATAATTTATTTTCTTCTGTACATATTAAATTTTGTGCAAAAACTAAATCCATTCTTAAATGAAATGATATTTCTTGCTTATAGTGGAAAGTGTCATTTTTTTGTCTTCAATTTTAGTTTGAGTTCATAACTTTTGTAAATCTGTTTGAAAAATTCCTCTAATGCCTGGAAATAAAATGGATGTCACCTAGGAAATATACTTTCTAGTGTTTATATTGATGTAAATTTAATCCATTGTGGTTGCTGATTGCAGTTTTGTAATTATAAATTCAAACATATCAACTGAAAATGAAAATAAAATTTAGTTTTCATAATCTTGCTTGTTTTGTCTTTGTTTTTATTGAAAATAAAAATAGTGTTATAATGTGTTTGGTTGGACTTTGCCATATGTCATGGACACCTGGAAAATAGTGGATTATTAGAATCAATGGCTGCTAGGGGTATTACGGTTTCATGGATAGAGATGATGAGACCATTTCTGTTCTGAACAAAAGGCATTTTCTAAATAGTGAAAACTTGAAAATGTAAACCAAAATAACCCCCCCCCCCCCCCCCCGGGGGTGGTGTCATTGGCTTCCTGAAAATGAAAACAAATAAATATTTGAAATTCTTTTCCTATGCAAGTACACCTTACTTCTATACCAACATCATTATTTCTTGCAAGTTTTGTTGCCATGACTTCATTGGCATATTGAAGTGTCTCAATCCTTGTTGAAATTGATCATTTTGACTTCATATTGCTGATGGATCTTCTGTTCTGCAAAAAGTTTGTTTAGGTTATTAGAAATCATTTGGCTAAATGGCACTTTTGGTCCCTCTATAATTTTCAATTCACAATTTTGGTCTCATTTTTAATTCCACAATTTTAGTCTTCCAATGTTTTAAAATATGTGATTTTGGTCCTCTTATTTTTAATTTTGCGATTTTAGTTTTCCAATTTTAAAAATTCAGAATTTTGGTCCTCCAATTTTAGACTAAAATTTTAAAAATCATGAAAATCTGCAATTTTAGAGGGACCAAAATTGCATATTTTTAAAAATTGGAGAATTAAAATTGCGAAATTAAAAATAGGGAGATCAAAATTACAGATTTTTAAAAATTGAAGGACTGAAATAGTGAAATTAAACATAAGGGGACCAAAATCGCGAATTAAAAATTACAAGGGAACCAAAAGTGCAATTTAGCCAAATCATTTTGATATCTCAGTTTGCATTATCAATACATAATTTCCTTGCCAAAATTGCAGGAGGATGGATGCAGGCAACCTTGTGCTCGTATAGTGAACCCAGCAAATTCAGGTAAAACAGTATCAAAATGTACTCTCTTGATTTCTTGCCTTTGAATGAAAACTGAGGTTGTTTCTGAGTTGAAGATTAATTTGGCTAGCCTTTCCTCCCTTGCTTCTCTGGCTGGTTGTTAAATGGTGTAGTGACCTGACTTATTTGTGCTTCTAAAGGTAATCATTATTGGTCCATTTTTGTTTTGGATCCAGTAATTCACGCTGTATCTAAATGCTTGGTTGTTTGAAAAGGAGCTGTTTTATCATTCGGTTATTTTGATACTCGATAAAACTTATGCAAAATTAGGAAAGGAAAATAGGGGTGTACCATGCTCCTCACAAGCAGAGATGGCCCTCTGTTAAGACAAAATGTACAGAAAATAACTGGAAAATACCGTGGAGATCCTGCAGAAAACAGAATACAATCCCCCCAATCCTTTCCTTGCTCAATCTTTGCCTGCCTTTTCTTTCTTTACCCCTCTTTTTTCCTTTCCCCAGTTCTGATATCATACCAGAGTTCACTTCTCCACTCAGCATGTGACAGTTGTCCATGTTACAGCCTTCACTCCCCAACGAACTCCTACTCCTCCCTTGGCACGTTCTTTGCAGTGGTCATTTTCCCATTTTCTCCAGTTCTTCATGCCGCTCAATACACGTGGAAATTAATAGACTTTGGTTACTCAGTTTGCACTATGCTAGTTGCATTATTATTTTTGTCTATTTTAATTTGATCTTAGCTATTTTTGCTGTTTAACCTCATCCTGTTTTGCTGTTTCCTGGGGTGTTGTGAACATCCATGCTACAGATGGAATAGTAAAGGTTGGTCAGCCTACAGTAAGGACATATTCTTCTCCTCCGTCTCAAAATTTGAAGGGTCTCTTAGACTGTCCATATAGATCCATGGCGAGGAGAAAGCAATGCAACATTGCTAGAAATGGTATGGGGATTGACGAGTCTGACAGTAAAGTTGAAAGAGCTTGTTTCTCGGATAATGTTTCAAGTTCATACATTATGAATGCATCAATTGAGAATTTGGAAAAGGCTACCATCAATGGTGGATATAATGAGTATCCCACAAAGAAGAGAAGCAACAGAAGCCTTTGTCTGAATTCCATGTCTTCCAATACGATAGAAGCTGCAATCATGGACTTGGAGGAACTTGTGAATAGGATTAAATGGTTAAGGGGTGTGTTGAATTTGAGGGTGCCTTTATCGGATACTAAACAGCCTTCTTGGGAGTTTTCGCAACATCATGCACCATGCAAATGATTGTTTTGTAATCAATGTTAGACCCCAGCATAAATTGCTTTTGTCGTTAAATATTATTCTCGTGCTGTAGATAGTACTTTGTCTGTACAGCTGATTTTGGAATATAGTTGGTTCTTATTTTCGGCTTCGCTTTGGTACTTTGCGCATTGTTTCTTGTTAGGCTTTTCGGGGTGATGCAAGACTAACCATTGCTTTCAAATTTGAGATGAAAGAATGTTACTCAGTCGTCTTGAATAATTTAACTGGCTGATAGGGGTGGAATCTGACAAATGGATGATTTTTGGATTGGATCATAGTGGAGGGATAAATAATAAACTATCAATGTTCAACACAAAAAGATAAGGAAAAATGGGTTATGTAGTGATAGTATAAGGTAATTTTACATTGTTATTAATTACAAATCATTATTTATTATAAGTTGGTTGATTTTTACAATAGTTATTTTAAAAGTCAAATTAATAGTGATTTTTGATTTATTGATAGTGTAAAAAATTTTACATTGACAATACATAGTTATTAATGAATTAAATGAATTTTAAAATAATAATAAAAAAGTACCGTATTTCTAGAAGTCTTCCACATTTTTCTACCTTTAATCACCAAAGCAAACTAACTTTCATTGAACTTTCAGAAAAATTATGTATGCGTGTAAGCTTGTAAAATATTTAATTTTCTATTTTTAAAATGTTAAATGTTATTATTAAATGTAGGTGTTATTCAAACAAAAGTATATGTAAAAAAAGTATTATAATTTACTTAGAAAAGACTAGATATAGATATTCATTATGTTTAAAAATTAATATTATAAAGATTTGGTCTTTCAAAGTTTTTCGAAAATTAAATAAGTTTTTCAAGATTAAAAGACACATTAAAATGATTGTTTTATCAAGTTTTTAAATATTAAATAAAAATTATTTCTGAAAATTAATGTAACAAATATTTGAAGGATTAAATGTTGAGCTTTTGGAGGATTAAATTAACAGTTTAATTTAAGAGCAAATAGGATATGTACTATCAGTGTGAAATTTTTTTATACTAACATCTATAAAATTTAACCATTTAACCACATTAGATTAATCGTTAAAAAAATTATTTTGAATTAAAAATTTTTTAAGAAAAAGTTAACCAATCCCTCATTTTTTTGGTCACTGTCATCCACTCCATTTTTCCATCTCAAAACCTTAATTTCTCATTTTTTTCTAGTCATCCTCCTTTGCCCCACTCTCCAATATCAAAACCCTAACCCTTATTTTTTTTTTTACCACTTTCCTTTGTGCCACTCTCTAGTCTCAAAATCTCCACCTCATTTTTTTCGGCCACCCTCCTCTGCCCCACTCCCCCATCTCAAAACCCAAAGCCTACATTTTATTCGGTCACCCTCATCCACCTTACTTCCCCATCCCAAACCCCAACCTCCCATCTTTTTCAGCTACTCTCTTTTGCCCTGCTCTCCCATCTCAAACCCCAACCCTTCATTTTTTTGTCACTCTCCTCCACCCCATTCCTCCACCTCAAAATCCCAACTCATTTTTTCTAGTTACCCACCTTCGCCTCACTCTCCCCTATCAAAACCTTAACCCCATTTTTTTCAGCCACCCCACTCCCCTATCTCAAAATTCAAACTCCCATCTTTTCTGACCAATCTCCTCCACGTTATTCCCCATCTCGAAACCCAACTCCCATTTTTTAAGTTTTTAAGGGTCTTTTTATTTTTAATTTAATTAAAATAATATGACCTAATGTGACAAAGTAGAGAAATTTAATTGGTTGTCAGTGTAAAATAGTTTTACACTAACAATACATAGCCATTATACTCTTAATTTAAAAAAGTCAAAGTATTAAAATTTAAGTTATAAGAAATTAGTACTTATTATTCTTGTATTATGATAATCACATATTGAAAGAAAATTAAATACGTGAAATTAATAAAAACAAGTTACATCCACTTACCTTTATAAATAAGGAGTAAGACACATCATGTAGTGAGACTAAAATAAAGTTTATTAAATAATAAAGAATGCATAAAAAGAGTGTCAATGCATGCTTTACTAACATTTCACATACTCTAATTTAGTAATTTAATTTATATTTACTGATAGTGTAAATATTTTTTATACTGTTATTAAATTACATATTGTCATGTATAAGAAATTTGTTGACTTCATAATAATTACTTTAAAAATTATACTTATAATGATTTTAATTGATTGACAGTGTAAACTTTACACGTGCATCCAAAGTAAATTGTTAATTTAATATATAAAAGTGTATTTGTAGGCAATTGAGAAGAAAACATAAGCAATTGAAGTTCGGAGAGAAAAAAATTAATATAAAAAGAAAAAATAAACAATTAATTTAAAATCATAATTACCTTATGTTTAAAGAGAAGAGAAAGAGAATTTTTTTTGAAAAAATAAAATTAATTGATTAAAACCTTTTTAAAAAGTAAAAGAAGATATATTTTTAACGTTAAAATCACATATTTTAAATAAAAATATATAATAGGTAATTATCTCACTTTAAATATAATAATTTTATTTTATTATATAAAAATAAATATATAAAGTGTCAATTGCTTGTTTTAAAAAGGTTAGACAATCTTAAGATCTCGTTTAAATGGAGAATGCATGATTGTGGAAGAGAAAAAGTAACATTCAACTGTAGGTAACAAAAATGAAATCCTAAACACACATTTAACTAAACATAAAAAATATAATTTATGTGGTAGATTAAAAATTTTATAATAAATTTTATAATAAATTTATTTTGAAATAAATATTTTATTTTAATTTATTTTTAATCAAAATTAATTTTAAAAAAATAAAATTATCTAAAATTAAATTTGTAAAAACATATTCAAATACATGCCATAAAATTTACCTAAACGAAATATCTTAATTACCCTTATTTTATGATTTTTTTAACGAATATCCGTTTATAATTTAGTCTGCTTAAAAGAAATTAATATACAAATCAAAATTCTATTGATTCAAAGTGGTGAAAAAACTTGGATTTTCTTGAGTGAGGTTTGTGTTTGAATTTTATAAGTGAGAAAATAAAAATTTGAAGAGTTTTATCTTGTTAAATGAGTTTACTTAATTTAACTTACCACTGGAAATATGCTATTTTTTGTGTGGAAAATATGCTAAAATTATCTTAATAAAATTTTTGCTGTGACTATATTAATTATAGAATTAATTTTTATAGTGGGAAAATGTTGTCAAATTGAATTGCGAGTGGTCTCATTAGATTTTTGAAGATTGAATTGAATTGGCATTCCAAGTTTGTTTGTTCTTAGTTGTTGTATTATTGTGCAAATTTTAAGTTTTGAAAGACGATTTCAAGTATGCTAAGGCTGGGGAATCCTTAAAAAAAAGTTGGGTATTGGGTGAGGAATTGCAAGATTGATCACACGTGGTATCTTGATTGTACAATTGATTGATTTAGTAAAAAATCCCAATTGGATTGATTGGAAACTAAATGTCGTTTCCAGTGGTGGAGAGTGAACCAATATAAATCATTTATGTAATCTTCTCTAAATCCTAAACTCTCTAATTTCTTGATTAATTCTCTGTTTTTGATCAAATTGGATTTTTTTTACTTGAAATAAATTATGTATATTGATTGAATTTGGTTAATTATTGACATTGACTAATTCAATTGGATATATTGGTCTTACATATTGGTGATTGGCTGTAATCTAGATTATCTTGTTGACCATATTGATGATCAATTCACTGCACATCATCATTGTAGAGGCATATGCATATATTAGAATTTCATTAGAACATAAAATTAGAGGTTAGGAGTATACTTTAGAGTACCTATCATATTACTTCAAAATAAATTTTGATTAACAAACTATTGGAAAAGAGAGAGAAAGTAGTTTTGAAAAAATTTCAAGGAGAATTGAAAATTGTCCTTGTAGAAAAAAGTTTTGAAGTAGTTTTGAGCATATATATATTACCCATTTTCATCCACATTTGGCATCAGGAACTTGGATTTTGTTTTAAAGCTTAAACACATTCAAGATATCATTTTCGAAAATAGGTTCAAGTTCTAATAAAAATGGTGAATGTGTATCTATCATCGAGCCTTCTATTTTCAATGAAGATGGATATGCTTATTGGAAAGCAAAAATGAAAATTTTCATTGAAGCTATATATATGGATATTTGGGATGTCATAATCAATGTTTCTTACATTCCCATGTATGTTGTATAGGTAATGGGGAAAAACCTAAGCCTAAGAGTCTTTTGACACATGAGGAGAAAAAGATGGTATAATTAGACCTTAAGTAAGAATATCATTATTACCGATCTAGGCATGGATGAGTTCTTTAGGATCACTACATGCACATCGGGTAAGGAAATGTGGGATGCATTATAGGTAACTCATGAAGAGACTAGTGAAGTTAAGAGAGTTAGAATGAACACCTTCACATGAGTATAAAATTTTAGGATAAATCATGGAGTATATTTAAGACATATAAAAATGTTTTACTCATATTGTAAATCATCTCATTACATTAGGGAAGGATTTCAATAATGAAGATCTTATGAACAAAGTCTTAAGACGTCTTAGTTGGGAATGACAACCCAAGGTGATGACTATTGAAGAATCTAAAGATCTGTCTTATATGTCTTTGGCTACACTTTTTGGGAAGCTTTAAGCGCATGAGTTAAGGCTATCTAGATTGCATGAAAGTGAAGAAGTTGACAAAAAGGTGTTAGCACTTGTGGTCTCTTCAAAAGTTGAAGATGAATCTGATAATGATGATTCCACTCATGAAGACCTACAAGAGGAACACTTCAACATGTTAGTGAGAAAGTTTGGAAAGTTCTTGAAGAAAAAAAGCAATACAAAGAAGAACTTCAACGGCAAAAAAGAAGAAGAAAAGTTTCTCCACACCCACATGCTATGAATATGAAAATTTGGGTCACATTAAGTTTGAGTACCCTAATTACAAGAAAAATGAGATGAAAGGCAGCAAAGATTTCAAGCCAAAAAGAGCTTACATTACTTGGGATAACAATGATGTTAATTCATCAAGTGAAGAAGCAAATTTGTGCCAAATGATTGATCATCACAGTGAAAGTGATGAAGTTAATGACAATTAATTTGCTTTTTCTTATAATTATGATGAATTACATCAATCATTTGGGGAATTGGATGAAGAATCAATAACTTTTACTAGGATAGTAACTAAACAAAAAAATTTTAATGTCACACCTAGAGCAAGATAAATTGGGTTTAGCTAAACAAATTAAAATGCTTAAAAAGGAGATAGATGGTATAAAATTTGAGAATGTAATTGTATATGAGTTTATAAATGAATCATCGCTCAATTATAATTATGAACAAGATCATGCACATACATTACATTACATACCTCTATCCACTTGTGATAATTACAAAAAAACTTGAAATTGAAAAATGTTGATTTGAAAAATTTTCTTGCAAAGCTCACAAATGGAGGGAACAATTTGAATGTTTTACTTGATAAACAAAATACTACCTTTATTAAATTCAGATTGGGATATAACCTAAATGTTAAAAAGAGATATTAGGGTACTTAATTTGTTCAATCAAAAAGAGGTGAAAAGCAATTGTTGGTGTAAAGTTGATCATATGGCTTCTAGGTGCTTGATAAAACAAAAAAAGGTATTAAGTATTACAATTTGAGTTGAATTCCAAAGGGATTGGTGCCGAAAACTAACCTACAAGGACCCAAACTTAAATTAGGTCCTAAGTGAACATTGTTGTGTTGTAGGTGTGCTTGAAGACCAAGTGTAAGCATTGGTATTTGGATAGTAGTTGTTCAAAGCATGTAACTAGAGATCTCTCCAAGTTTTCACATCTCTCTCTTAGGAGGAATGGACATGTCATTAATGAAGATAACAAGGAAAGATCCTTAACGTTGGTAAAGTTGGTAAATCATACCCTACCTCAATTAATAATGTATTGTATTTTGAACATCTCAAGCATAACTTGCTTAGCATTAGTCTTTTATGCGATAAAGACTAGAAAGTTATATTTAATGATAAATGTTGCATGGTTGAACATGTTGATAAACAAATCAAGTTTGTTGGAAAAATATTTAATGACAATTCTAGTGCTAACATTCAATACTTGTAGACTAAAGAGAATGATGCATGACTTTAGCATAAGATGATTGCACACATTCATATGAACCATTTAAATAAGTTGATTGTTAAAGATTTAGTTATTAGTTTCCTTAAAATGAAATTTGAACAAGATGACTTGTGTGATGCATGTATGAAGGGTAAATAAACCAAAACTAATTTTAAGCCTAAGAATGTTATGTCTTCTACTAGGCCATTACAAATGTTGTACATGGATCTCTTTGGGCCTGCAAGAGTCATGAGTTTTGGTGAAAACTTTTATCCTTAGTTGTGGATGATGATTTCTTAAGATATATTTGGACATTGTTCCTTACACACAAATATGAATCATATCAAGCATTTAAGAGGTTAGTAAAGTAATTGCAAAATGAAAAAGGCCTTAAGAATACATACATGAAAAGTGATCATGGTGGAGAGTTTAAGAAACATACATTTTTTTTTGATAAATTAAGAAACATACACTTAAATCATTTTTTGATGAGGATGACATTAAGTATAACTTTTCTTCTCCTAGGACACCTCAACAAAATAGGACATTTAAAAGAAAGAAAAGGTTACTAGAAGAGCTTGTTAAGAATATACATAGTATGTTTAAATTACCTAAATACTTTTGGGAAAATGCCGTGAATATGACCTATTATGTCATTAGTAGTGTTTTCATTAGACCAATTATTGAGAAAACCCCCTATGAACTCTTTAGCTATAAGAAGCCTAACATCTGCCATTTGCACGTGTTTAGTTGTAAGTGTTTCATGTTGAACAATCTCAAGGATAATTTTAGAAAGTTTGATGTTAATTCTAGTGAAGGTATCTTCCTTGATATTCAAACTTTAGTAAGACATATAGGTTGCATAACAATAGAACCATGATAATTGAATAATTCATTTATATTTTTAATGAAGCTCTTCTCCAAAAAGTTAGGAAAAGCTTTTTTGATGATTTCATAGATGTTTCAATTAATGCAAATGAAGAAGGAGCATCAAAGGATTTGGAAGAGGATCTAATTAGAGAGACATTGCATGAAGAAACCACAAATGAGTTACCCGAGGAATGGAGAATGAAAGATCACCCACTGGACAACATCATTGAAGAAATTTTTAAAGGATTTTTACTCAATCTTCTTTTAGAGATACATGTCATTATATGTGTTTTGTGTCTCAAATTAAACTTAAATTTATTGATGAGACTATTGTTGATTACTTTTAGATAATTGCTATGCAAGAGAAGCTTAACCAATTTATCAGAAATGATGTAGGGGAGTTAGTTCTTAGGCCCCATAATAAACAAGTAATTTGTACTAAATGAGTTTTTAAGAATAAGCTAGGCTAGTAGCAAAAGAATATAACCAAAAAGAAGCTATAGATTGTGGTGAAACTTATACTCTTATTATTAGGTTAGATGTTATTCACTTGTTATGTGATTGCAAATTATATCAAATGGATGTTAAGAGTATTTTTCTTAATAGATTAATTCAAGAGGTTTATGTTAACTAACCCCCAGGTTTTGAATGTTTTGAAAATCCTAGTTATGTTTTCAAACTTAAGAAGGTTATCTATGGTTTGAAGCAAGTTCCTATAGCTTGGTACGAGAGGCTTAATACCTTTCTTTTGAAAAAGGGATTTGAAATGGGTAAGGTTGACATTACTCTTTTTATCATGAAAAGAAGAAAATACATTCTCGTAGTTTAAATATATGTTAACTATATTATCTTTGGTGCTACAAACGATTCTCTTTGCAAGGTTTTTTTTTAATCTAATGAAGCGTGAATTTGATATATCTATGATGGGAGAATTAATATTTTTCTTTGGATTGCAAATTAAGCAAACTCAAAATAGCATCTTGGTCAACTAATCTAAATATTACAAGAAACTTCTAAAAAGATTTGGCATTGTTAAGGCTAATGAAGCACCTACACTTATAAGCACATCTTCATATATGGAAAAGGTTGAGATAAGGAAATCTATGGAGGCAACCAAATATAGACGTATTATTGGATCCCTATTATACCTTATCATTAGTAGGCCTAACATTATGTTTAGTGTTTGCATATGTGCTAGATATCAATCGTGTCCTAAGGAGCCTCACTTCACTGGTGTGACACATCATGAAATATTTAGTTGTAACTGTGAACGTAGGACTTTAATATCTTAAGAGTTTTAGCCATTGTTTGATAGGTTATTATGATTCTAACTTTGTAGGTTGCAAGTTGGATAGGAAAAGCATTAGAGGTACATGCCACATCTTTGGTAATGCATTAGTCTCATAGTTTAGCAAAAAACAAGTAAGGTTGCATTGTCTACCGTTAAGGTTGAGTATGTAGCTACTAGTAGTTGTTGCTCATAAATCTTTTGGGTGAGGCAACAATTGCTAGATTATAGGATTAAACTTGATTATATTCCTAATAGGTGTGAAAACATTAGTGTCATAAATCTCACTAAGAATCTCATTCAACATTCTATAACTAAGCATATTAAGATTAGGTATCAGTTCATTACAGATCATGTTCATAAAGAGGATTGCATCTTAGAATTTGTAGAAAGTAATAGATAACTTGTTGATATTTTTACCAAACCCTTACTTAGGGAATAGCATCATAGATGAGTCTTGCATTGTTTGATCATGATCTTGTATGATTTGTGGCTTGTATATATGTGTTTCAATACTTGATTATGATATTTGACGTGATTGGGGTACATTTATTACATTTTGGATGTGTTTGATATCTTTTGAAAATGTTTGTTTTTATTTGGTTGGCTTATGATAGATTGTTGAGTCCTGTTTCTATTTTGTCATTTTTTGCCTTAGGTAATCAACTACTTGTGATGAATATTTGATTAATTTAGGTCTATAGCTTTAAGTAATCGATTATGTGGAGAAGTAATCAATTTCCTTTCTTAATATGTCTCAAGTAATTAATTACCCTAGTTGAGTAATCAACTACATTTTGAAAAGTAATCAATTACTCCCTACTATAATTGATTACCCGCGACTAGCAAGGCGCAATTTTTGCTATTTTTAACTAAAGAGTGCTAACAACACACGCTCTAACACACTCTCTTCCACTGGTTGAAATTTATTGAAAATCACAAAATGAAGAGAGAGAATTATTAAATAAGATGTGGGACCTACAAAATTTTGTGATTTTCAATAAATTTCAACAAATAGGTGATAGTGTATTCAAAAAAGTATGTCAAATAGTGTGTTGCTAGCATTTATCTTTTTAAATTTGGGGCTTTGCTTATTTAAAGCCCATTAGTCCCCTATAACACCCTAAAGGACATTACCTTAAACTATACATTTTACATATCAGAGAATGAATAACAACATATATGATTACCATTACTCAAGAATCCTATAATTACAGTCATACATTATTCTTGAGTAATGCTATTATACACATCACAAGAGGATAATTCCCTACATATAAGGGGTTCCTATGCAAAAGAATATAAATTGTTCTTCAAAAAGAACTAGCACAGAAGATATAGTATCATCAAAACAACAATATCCTCAAGGTCGCCTTATGTACTCCTATATACCTATTTAATCTGGAACGTGGAAACTAAATTAGTGAGACGATGTCTTAGTGAGTGCCATAACATGCGATGATATGAACATATTTCATAAATGCATACTTTACATGAAACTTTGCTTTCAATATTTATATAAACATAAACCATTAACTTTGCATGCTTAACATTTATTTTTTCTCTTTTTGAGCTCAAACCTAGCTTGTCCTGTGTCGTGACGTGGGATGTATATACCTGTTGAGGATCCAAATGCAGTGATGTGTAAAATGTGTATACTTTCAAATTCAAGTTATTAACCCTTTTTACAGAAAGTGCATTGGTCAAACAAGTAATAAAAACCTAGTGAGTAGGGTAGTGTTCTTCTCAAAGATTGGAGTAATATGCTTAATTCAACTATCTAACTATTGTACAGGGAAGCAATAATGTGTTGTCACTCCACAAAATGCCAAAGAATAAAATGCATAAAAGTAAATCTAATGCTATGTTTATGGGTTTTTCAAAAGGATTTTATATTGATGGTAAGAGTAGTTAGGAATTCAACTCATTTTATGTTCATCCTTTGCATTTTTCCTACATTCAATACAATCCAAACAAGGATTTGACGTTTAGATTTCACAATTGTAGATCAACCCAATTCCTTGGCAAAAATCACTATGAATCAATCTCAACACCCTACTTTTGTAAATCCATTGAAACTGATTCAAGCATAAAGTTTGTGTTAAGACAAAGGACAAATTTATGACTCTCATTTATTTTGATAATAACAAACAGTCTCAAAAAGTCTTTTTAAATCAAACGTCTGGTGACTTGTTTTGTATTGTTTTTATCGCTATCGTCTGACCGCGCGTTATTCATTGTCTTTTTATATCTTTATAGAATCAATAACTAACTTTATTTAGACGATGTTTTAAATGTTCTGTGCTCTACAAGTTTGTAAAAGCGTAAACAACCTCGAAAGAATAGAAGCCTACGTACCTACTATCGAGAAAAGACCACTTTACACATAAAAGAAGAATTCTGTGTGCGGTTGTCAGTATGGAAAACAAATATGCCCACTACTGCAAGATTGAGTACGAGAAAGGCTAGATAAGCAGACTGCTTTATCTTATCAGAGTGACTGGTTGGTGAAAGGCATTAAATGCTGCATTTAATGCTCCAATGACTCTTTTCTACCTTTACAAATGCCAGACGAAGGATGTCCTCCTGCAACACTCATAACGGACACTTTTTGGAGAATCCTATATATAGAATAAGAGACCTTAGTCTTATGTGCTGGTCAATTGAAAAAATCTTGGACTGTTGAAAAATTCTCTTCTTGTAATGTTCATATACACTGCTTGTAAAACTTTATTTGAACTTCATTGTATATTCATCTGATAGGATGTTAAACTAAGTGAGATAACTCACGTTCAACCTTCTCTAAGAAATCGGTAGAAGCCTAAAGAGGCTTTGATTCAAAGAATACTTAGGTTTTTGCTTGGAAAGACAAGTCAAAGACTACTTGGGTTGAGCCTGAAGAGGCTTGGTTAAAAGAATACTTGTAATTTGTTTAAGTTAGTAGAACTTGATTGTTGCTAAGAACTGGACGTAGTCTGTTAGGTGAGACAAACCAGTATAATCTCTTTGTGTTTCTCTGATTATCTTTCTTCATTTGTCTTTCCTTATACAACGTTTTAAAATTATCATGTTTAATCCTTTAGATGATACGTCTTTAAAAAGGTTTTTGCGAAAATTTGCTATAACACAATTCAACCCCCCTTCTTGTGTTATTTCTGTATATTATAGTTCGAAATCCATGAGAACACGTCTAATGAAGGGCTATTACTAGACTCAAATTAAGACATGATAATCAAACCCAAATCAGAACATGTATGCATAATTCCTCAAACTACATACATTCTAAGTCATCTCAACGATGGTTAATTATAAAAAACATGAAAATAGAGTTGATTACGTAAAAACACAAGGAATTGCATTAAATCTAAAGGTCAATACAAAGGAATCTCACAAAATTTATCAAATCCTAATTATAATGAGTAATTAGCAAAACATGGAAAAGAGAAAAGGAAAAAAAAAGACAAAAATGGCTATGAATGATGGTAAATACATTGAATATTCAAGATTTTCTTCCAAGGCTTGAAGCTCTAATAATGGAAAACCTAAGAATAGGGCGAATGAAAGTGGGATGTGCCTTCCAATGTCCTTCTTTTCCTAATGAGGCTTGGAATTGGTTTTTATATTAGCTAGAATAAGCCCAATACATCAACAATAACTGTTTCATGTTGTCAAAATATTATCGCTAGCGACCCACGTTGACCAAATGTTTGGGATGTTAAGCGTAAAAGATATTGGACAGGCTTCAAGCAGTTACACGCTGCATGACGTGTCAGACACTAATCTACTTGTCAGGAATTAATGCTTTAGCATTCGATCTAGCGTCTCTAATCAATCTAGTGTCTCAAACGTTGGTCTACTTAAGAGATCCAATACTTTCAGCGTTTGACTTGGCGTTTAAAGCACAATCCCAACATCCAACATTGGGCTTCCTTTGAAGAGCTGCTGCTAGGCTTCACAAATGAAGGATGCTTTCCAGCTTCTTATGCACTATACTGCTAGCTACAAGAGTTTTATTTTTTTACCTATAAAAAATGTGCAAAAAATTTCTCATGAGTTTATTTATTTACAAATATTGAAATTAAATTATTTTTATCTTTTTCTAAGCATTTTCTTCTTTTTATATGGCTTTTTCTCAACTTTTTACAAAAGAATCATGCACTAAAATTCATTAAATAAATATTTATCAATATCCCTCCAGTCCAAGGGTGTTTACCACTTGTTTGGTGATTGGAAGTGACAGAACCCCGCCCATCGCCAAATAAGGTACCTCTAGTTTTTGGAATGCATCTCTTTCATTATATAAAACCTTTTGTCTTCCTTAAGCATCTTGAGGGGTTACTTTCCTCCTTCTCCCAAGGGAGACTCCTCAACATTCATACATAAACATTCATTGCCCTCAGGCAAAAATTTATAACTTAAAAACATGGTATACATTGGTAAAAATATAATAGAAATGACGTGTTGTTCGAAGGGTCTCCAACTTTGCGCAAGAAAGGTCATGCTTAGTGTTGGACCCTAGCACTTAGCATGCTAGAAATGGCACTTAGCGTCATTGCGTAAGGATTCTTGACATGCTATTTAGAAGTCGTATGCTTAGCGCAAAAGAGATCGTGCTTAGTAGGGGTATTTGCGGATCGTTTTGGATCGGTTTTGACCTTAAAAGTCATCCAATCTTAAACTTAAAATATTATGCGGTTTCAATTGGTTTGGATTGTTCTTTAAAAAAAGTCCGATTCAATCCAATTCGAAAAATGCAATTTGGATTGGATCGATTGATTCGATTTTTGATATCAATCTTTTTAATAACCACAACCTGCCATTTAACATAATACGCAAAGTTTACCAAACTATCATTTAATTAACATAAATAGCCAAAAGGCCCAAATAGCCAATCTGCACTACATATAATCGTTAGCAATTGATCACCAATAGTTTAATCTATAAATTTAGAAGTGGACGACAACAAAGAAAAACTAAAACTAAAATGAAAAAGAGGACTAGTTCTGATACTATTATTGCAGTGCATGCAACCGTATGATTACTTGTTTTAGGTGGGATTTGATTTGCTAGGGGGTATTGCTCGAAAAGATGAATCCACTTGCTTTGAAGGAGTTTATGGTTTGAAAGTTAATCTGAAATAAAAGGTTCATAAAGGTCCATTTCCAATAATAATACACTACTACAATGTTCTAATTACAATTGCCATTTTTCCTTAGATTATTACCAACAAGCACAAGGGTGGGGAAAAAAAAAGTATCATGCATAGCATTATTGAGTCATGTTTAGTGGTATCACTTCAGTTTAGTTCGATTTCAGAGCCACCAACCAAAAACCAAACCAAACCAATCATTTGCAATATAAAACCATCCAATAAAATCCAAAAATTTTCAGTTAGCTTTGGGTTGCAATTTTTTGGACTGGTTTTCATTTTTTTTTTCAATTTGGATGTGAACAACCCTAGCACTTAGCATGGTTGTGCAAGCATTTTAGACAGCCTTTATGGATGTCCCACACTTAGCACACACGAGGGTGTGCTCAGCCCCAAAGTTGGCGCTTAGCACAAGAAAGGTCATGCCAAGTGTGAGTACACTGGGTTTCAACCCAAGCCTCGTGTGATCCGCGCTTAGCGCTGTGAAGTTGAGCTTAGCCCGAATGACAAATCTGCATGTTATGAGGGTCACAATTCTGCTCGATCCAAGGCCTTACAAGACCTCCAATCATAAACCACTCAGGATCATGTAATAAAACGTCCCAACAACATTTTTAGACATCAAACTTAGCATTAAAACAACTTAATCATGCAAAAGCCCAAAATCCCAAAGTTAGGGTTCAAATCCAAAATCTCATGCTTCAATCACAATGATACACAAATATATAAGAGAAAAAGAAAGGAGAATAAAGAGAAGCATTCATAAAGGTCTCTCAGTGTGCTTGGGTGTAGGTCTCTTCTCTGCGCTCCTCTTCCTCCTCCTTCTTTTCTTTTCTTTTCTTTCTCTCTTTTTAAGTGTGGTGTGTATAGTAGGCCTAGAAGGGCTTTTCTCTCAACTAATCTAACTCTGACCCAATATTACTACCTATTACAAGGCAAAATCCTATATTTTACAAAGCACATATCATAAAGGCACAAAAAGTCATCTTAGTTTATTTTATTCTAACATGATTATTGTTAGTATATTTCGGGGATGTTACATCTCCTACTTCATTCCATCACTTTCTCTTTTGCTATTGCTTCTCTCTCTCCACTCTAAACCTAAAATCTCTTCTCCTACCATTATCTTTTATTTCTTTTAGGAGTATGTCTACTATTCGCCTAAGAATATGTGGAATCTGCGTCTTCTTTTCTCTCAACTAATCTAACTTTGACCCAATATTACTACCTATTCCATCTCCTACCATTTTCTCTCTTGCTTTTCCCATGAAATCTGTGTCTTCATCTTCTAAATTTGAGTTTAACACAAAGATGGAATCTCCTAATGATGATAGTGGAATGGATATTTCCACTTGGTTCCATTTCTCTCACACCTTTCGAGTTTACACAGATGAGTTCCATCCCTAGGGCTACATTTGCCCTCTTTATCTTGGTTTTGATTTCTTTGAGACAAAGTACTTTAATTTTCCTACTTTCTAGAGGTAGAGCCTCAAGGATTTTCTTGGTTTGTAGCTATCTTTTGCCCTTGACTTGGTGAAAGCCTTCATTGTTGGGATCTCCAAGGGAGACAATGGCATCCTTCACTGTACTATAGCCAAGAAGGACTTGACTACTTGTTATGAGCACTAGTCCACTATTATTGGTCTTTCCTATTCTGGGAATATATTTTTGGATTCTAATGATTTATAGGGTTATAGTCATGTTGACACAGTTCATCCTTTCTAACTATCTTGAGGAAGACGGAGATGAGCCTTTTAATAGTTAAGGGTAAATAACGACATTATGTCAAGATTTTAAATCCTCATTATGAAAACTTTGTTGCTCTTGAGGATGACGGGTTCCTTATGCACTATTTAAGGAACAACATTAGGGTTAATTAGTCATGGTTCATTATTGATAGGTGGTTTTCTTACAAAACCAAATCACAAGGTCATGTTCCTTTTATTTGTCTAATCCATACTTTTCTAGAACTTTTTGGTGTTGTTGCAAATGCTTCTTTTCTTGCCGATCATCGCAAGTTTAAGCAAGCAACACTGAGCAAGATGAACATCAAGAAGATTGATGATGTTTGGACCAATCTAGGTCACGTTGATGGAAACATTTCTAATTTTGGTATTGATATTAAAGCAAACTTGTTTGTTGGGATTGCTTAGGCTTCCAATTGTGCTTTTCAGTGATCCTTTCCAAGCGGTGGTGCAATAGTGGTAGTGGTGGTGGAGGCAACAGTAATGGTGGTATCACAAGAGGTGTTTATAATTAGGTTTTAATCTTAGTAGCCTATTATTTTGAATATTGATCAAAGGGTTATTATTGTTCGTATATGAAATTTGATTTTTATTGATCCTACCACTGAATTATAAACATATATTACCTAGATTCTTTATGTCAAATTTTATCAAAATTACACAATAATAAGAAAATAATCGGATCATTCCTAATTTCTTATATTTTAAAAACATATATTACGTTAGTTTTGATATATATAAATGAGTTATCAAATAACTTTGTATTAATATAAAATTTTGTAAATATAATCTAAATAAAAGGAACTTTTAATCTAACAGTAAGTTTTGAGATAATATTATCCAAATAAAAATTATTATTATTATTATATATATGTGTGTATGTGTGTGTGTCTGTGTGTTGTGGAAGGGATCAAATTATACTAGTATAACTTTTACCAACTATTATACCATTCAATAACCTTCAATTAGATAATTGTTAAATCAAATGACGAATTTATAACCCTCAAATATTTTGATAATAACAAATAGTTAAGATATATGTTTTTACACAATTGTCTAGTCATCCGTAACAAGTTTATTAACAACCGTTTGATATCTTTATATATATATATATATATATATATATATATATATATATATATATATCATCTTTAACCTTTGACTAAATCAGTAACAGATCTTACACACGATGACAACGTTCTAAAATGATTTGCACATCAATCAAAGCGTAAACTACCTCGAAACTTATAAAGCCTATATGCCTACTCTCGAGGAAAGTCAGCGAAAAAGAAGAAATGTGTGTGTGAATGTCAGAACGGGAAAGTGGACATGACAACTGCTACAAGATTGAGTACAAGTAGGGATGTCAACGGGGCGGGGCGGGTATGGGTAGTAGCTACCTGTCCCGCCCGATAAAATTTATACCTGTACCCGCCCCATTACCCGCGCGGGTATCCGTGGATATCTGCGGGTATTTTTTAAAAAATAAAATAAAATAAAAAATAACAAATTTATTTTATGTGTTGTGGACAATTATAAAGTGTTGCAAATATCACTTTGAATTTATAAATTTAAATTTATAAATTGAAGAGTTATAATTTAAAATAATCACTTTAAACATAAATTTTAATTATTCTAACAATTTTTCTAAAAAGAATATAGTTTAAATGCTCACAAATTTATGTTCCTTTTCTCTTGTAATATAATTGTATAAGATTTCTCTCGTGATGAACAATCTTTTTGAAAATTTTGAATAAATTTATGTAATTTTATCTATATTAATATGTAACGGTATTTAAGTAAATATATAATTGCGGGTAGCGGGTATCCGCGGGTACGGGTACCATGATATCCATACCTGCCTCGTTAATAAACAGGTAGCGGGTATACCCGTTTAAAATATCCGCGGGTACCCATTTAAAGTACCCATTTTCTACCCGTGGTGGATTTTATCCGCGGATATCCATGGGCACAGGTATTTTTGCCATCCCTAAGTGCAAGAATAGAAAAGATAAACAAACTGCTTTATCTTATCATATGACAAGTTGGTGAAAGGCATTAAATGCTGCATTTAATGCTCCAACAACTCTCTTCATCAAACGAAGGCCGTCTTCTGCAAAGCACTCAACGGATACTTTTGGAGTAACCTATAAATAGAAGAAGAGACAGTGGTTGTTATCACAGTGGCTACTAATTCTGTAAAATCATAACTTCTTTAAGAAAAGAAAAGGCTCTTGTATACTCTTATTGTGAAATTCTCTTTGTACTTCATTGTATATTCGTTTGTTAAGACGTTAAACCCAGTGAGGTAACTCACACATAAACCTTTTTCTTAACGAGATTGGTGGAAGCCTGAAGAGGCTTTGATTCAAAGAATACTTGGGTTTTTGCTTAGAGAGGCAAGTAAAAGACAACTAGGGTTGAGCCTGAAGAGGCTTATGGAAAGAATACTTGTAACTTGAAAAAGTTAGTGAAACTTGGTTGTTGCCAAGAACTGGACATAGTCTCTAAGGTGAGACAAACTAGTATAAATCTTGTGTGCCTTTCAATTTGCTTTGCTTAGTTTTAATATTCGTCTATTTTATAAAACGTCTTTGAAAACTTCTTTGATCATACTCTTTAGACAATACATCTCGAAAAAGTTTTTGCGAAAATTTGCTATAACACAATTCAACCCCCCTTCTTGTGTTATTTCTGTATCTTACAATTTGGTATCAGAGCTCAGCCTCTAAGGGTTGAGCACCTTAACAAGTGTTAGAGGAAAAGATCCGCATGGCAAACCTTGAAGGACAGTTCATTCCTGAAGGAGCCTATCTGTCAAGGCCTCTAGCCTTCAATGGAGAGGATTATTCATATTGGAAGGACAGAATGGAAATGTACATCAAGTCCACTCACTATAGTATCTGGAGAATCATAACACATGGAGATCTTGTTGTAACTAAGCCAAAAAAACAAATACAATCAAGATGACTACAACATGTTACAACAAAATGCAAATATAATAAATTTTGCAGCTGCAGAACTGCTAAGGAAATGTGGGATGCCATACGCATAACACATAAAGGCACAGAAGATGTTCGTCTCAGAAGAGCAGCAACTCTTCAAAGACACTATGAGATGTTCATCATGAAAGAGACAGAGACCATTGATGAAATGTTTGGAAGATTTCAAACAATTCTAAATGGACTTCAAAGTCTTGGTGTTGAGTTCTCTAAAGCTCAGAACAATCTCAAGATCCTGGACAGTCTTCCAAAAGTATGGGAACCCAAGACTACAACCATAGCTGAAGCAAGGGACATGAAGACTTTAACTTTGGATGAGTTACTAGGAGCTTTAAGAGTACATGAAGTGCATCTTTTCAAAAGAGACAAAGTCAAAAATAATGACTCAGCTGCTCTAAAGATTAGAGAATCAAGTCGAAGAGCAAACGAAAAGACTGAGACGAAAGTAAGAAACAAAGCACTAAAGATTCAGTTTGAAGAATCTGAAAGCTCATACGAAAGCTCCAACTGTTCAACAGACGATGAGATCTCCCTTATCACCGGAAAATTCAAAAAGATGCTCAAGAAGAAAGAAAGATATAAGCAATCCTCCAGAAAGAAAGACATCAAATACAAAAAGCCTTCTCATGAAGAGAACAATGAAATTATCTGCTTTGAGTACAAAAAACCTGGACATATTAAGGCTGAATGCCCCAAACTTAAGAAAGGATGAAGTTTAAAGAAAAGATACAAGAAGAAAAACCTTCTAGCCACTTGGGAAGATCTGGATAACAACAGTAATAGTTTAGACAATGAAAAAGCTAATATTTGCCTCATGGCAGACACTGAGGAAGTAACATCTGAGGTATATTCTTTTCCTAAAAATTCTTTACAATCGTCTACAGTTCTAAATTTGAGTCTGAGGACGAAAATATGTCATATGACATTCTCCTTGCTAACTCACACATGATTGCTCTTGAATATAAAAAATATAAAGAAAAATATCAAAAAGCAATTTCAGAAAACGAAATACTCAAGAAAGATCTGACGAGAATGCATAAGAGACTAGCCTCAGATCCTAAAAAGGCAATGCTTCTTTCTAAAGTTGATAGACTAAAGAAAGAGGTCATTTGTCTGAAACATGATCTGACCAAATTTGTAGACGGATCTTCAAAACTTCAAATGATTTTAAAACATAGAAGATCTCTGTCTGACAGATGTGGGATGGGATTTGTAGAAGACATAAATACTAAATCATCGTCTTCTAAATCTTATTCAACCTTCTGTAACTTTTGTGGTAAGTATGGACACTCACTCCAAATATCTCAACACAAAAGGAAACAGAGGTCAAATAAGACTTTTAGGACTAACATGAAAGGACCCAAAAGTATTTGGATGCCAAAATCTCAAATAATTCCTGCTGTAGATATCCTTAATAGGAAAAAGGAGGGATTTATTTTGGTACCTGGACAGTGGATGCTCACGTCACATGATGAGAGAAAGGTGTATGCTCCTAGACCTCCCCAACCACATAAAGGAACGGTCTCATTTGGTGGAAATGGAAAAGGAAAAATCATTGGTATAGGTAAAGTTGGTAAGCCTCCTCTTCTATCTATAGATAATGTTTTATATGTTGAAGGATTAAAATACAATCTACTTAGCATTAGTCAATTTTGTGACAGTGGATTTATTGTATCCTTCAACAAAGAATCATGCATAGTCAAAAGAAATGATGAATCTATTCTTTTCACTGCCAACAGACATAATAATCTATATAAAATTGAGTTTGAAGATCTGAACAAACAAAACGTTAGTTGCTTAATGACCAAAGATGATGAAAAATGGATTTGGCATAAAAAGCTCGGGCATATTAATCTAAAACATATTTCAAAACTATATAAAAAGAGTTTAGTAAAAAGATTGCCTGAGATATCTTGGAAAACTCATCTTCTTTGTGAAACATATCAAAAAGAGAAACAAATTAAAACCTCTTTTAAATCAAAAGATGTTGTTTCCACTTCCAAACCATTAGAATTACTGCATATGGATTTGTTTAGACCTACAAAAACTCTTAGTCTTGGTGGGAAAAAGTATGGCTTTGTCATTATTGATGACTATTCTAGATATACATGGGTTTATTTCCTAGCTCACAAACATAAGTCCTTTAATGTGTTTGAAATATTCTGTAAGAGAGTTCAAAAGGAAAAAGGGTTTTGTATTACTACAATTAGAAGTAACCATGGAACTGAATTTAAAAATTCTGAGTTCAAATCCTTCTGTGAACAAAATGGAATTTTCCACAACTTCTCCTCACCGAGAATACCTCAACAAAACGGGGTAGTTGAAAGGAAAAATAGAACTCTACAAGAGATGGCAAGAACCATGTTCTGTGAAAATTCAGTCCCTAAGTACTTTTGGGCAGAAGCTGTAAATATAGCATGTTATGTTCAAAACAGAATATTGGTCAGACTAATAATTAAAAAGACTCCTTATGAACTATGGAGAGGTAGAAAACCAACATTTCATACTTTTACCCTTTTAGATGTGAATGTTATATTCTCAACATTAGAGATCAACTAGGAAAATTTGACTCTAAGGTTGATAAATATGTTTTTCTTGGATATTCCGACACATCAAAAGCATTTAGAGTATTCAAATTTAGAACTTCTGTTGTAGAAGAATCTATCCATGTTAAATTTAATGATACACTAACCCCTAATAGGAGACTATCAGATTTGGAAGAAGATTTTGCAAATTTACATATAGAACTGTCTGATCAAACAAGAATAGACGAAGTAAAAGAATCAGAAGAAACTTCTCAACAACAGACCGATAATTAGACGAAAGGATCTCACAAGGACTGGAAGTTCGTTATCTATCATCCTTAAGATCAGATTATTGGAGAACGAACTGAAGGAGTTAAAACAAGGTCATCACTAAAGAATCAAGTGTCTTATGCCTTAGTCTCAGAAATTGAACCTAAGACGATAGAAGAAGCACTAACAAACGATGACTGGGTGATAGCAATGCAAGATGAATTACATCAATTCACAAGAAATGATGTTTGGATTCTTGTTCCCAAACTAGAACATAAGAACATCATTGGAACAAGATAGGTATTCCGCAACAAGCTCGACAAAAATGGTAAAGTAATCAGAAATAAAGCAAGGTTAGTGGCTCAAGGTTACAATCAACAAGAAGGTATTGATTTCATTGAAACCTTTGCTTTTGTTGCTAGATTAGAAGCTATTAGAATTATGCTTGCCTTTGCCACTCATAAAAACATTAAGCTTTTCCAAATGGATGTGAAAAGTTCTTTTTTAAATGGTTTCATTGAGGAAGAAGTCTATGTTAGACGACCTCATGGTTTTGAGGATCCAAACCTCACAAACCATGTCTTTAAACTTAAAAAGGCTCTGTATAGTCTTAAACAAGCACCTCGTGCTTGGTATAACAGATTGAGTAGTTTTCTTATTGAAAATGGGTTTATGAGAGGCAAAGTAGACACAATTCTCTTATGAAAGGAATCCAACAGAGATTTCATTATAGTTCAAATTTATGTAAACAATATAATCTTTGGAGCTACTAATGAAATTCTATGTAAGGATTTCTCAGATTTAATGCAGAGTGAATTTGAGATGAGCATGATGGGAGAATTAAAATTCTTCCTTGGCCCACAAGTTAAACAAGAAGAGAAGGGTATATACATTCATCAGCAAAAATACACAAAGGAATTGCTTAAAAAGTATAAGATGAATAAGTCAAAACCTATGAGCACACCAATATATCCGTCTGTCATTATGACAAAGGACGAATCAGGTAAGCCTATAGACCAGACTGTCTATAGAGGTATGATTGGCTCACTTCTCTATTTAACTGCTAGTAGACCAGACATCATGCATAGCATCTGTTTATGCGCCAGATTTCAATCTAACCCTAAAGAGTCTCATTTAAAAGCTATTAAGAGGATTTTTAGATATCTTGTTGGTACACCTAACCTAAGCTTATTCTATGAGAAAAACAAAGAATTCAGGTTAGTACGATACTGTGATGCAGACTATGCTGGTGACAAACTTGAAAGAAAAAGCACAAGTGGTGGATGTCACTTCATCGGACCATGTCTTATATCCTGGACCAGTAACAAGCAGAACTCAATTGCATTATCAACTGCTAAAGCTAAATATATATCTGCTGTTAGTTGCTGCTCACAACTCCTATGGGTAAACTATCAACTTGAAGATTACTCTAGTTTTGAGCATAACATTCCTGTGTTATGTGACAATACTAATGCAGTCAATTTATCTAAAAACCCCATTCAACATTCTAAAGCAAAGCATATAGAAATAAGACATCATTTTATTCGTGACTATGTTCAAAAAGGTGTTTTTGATATTAAGTTCATCGCTACAGACTATTAATGGGTTGATATCTTTACAAAAGCTTTACCTGTAGAATGTTTTAACTTCATCTTAGAAAATTTGCACATGAAAGTTTTGCAAGAGTAAAACGTCTTACATGCATCGTCTTGTTTAAATAAAGTTTCCTTTTATTCTATACCATTTCACTGTTAACCTTATTTCGTCTTACTAACACAATCGTCTTTGAATATGAAAAGTTTTTAAATTTATTAGTCTGATATTTCCCCTAATGATTACTCTCGATAACCACCTAAGAAATATGCGTTGTCTCCCCTGCCACATCATGTCGCCATAAATGCAGGTCTCTTCAATACTTTCGACCTTCTCTTTTATTCAAAATAACCGCTCTTTTCATCACTTACACTCTCTCTGAAAACTTCTCAAACTCTCTAAACTAAAACCTTATCCTTCACCATTACTCACAAATCTCTTTCTCTCAAACCTGCACTCATGGCCAGCCCAGAAACAGCTTATGCCCATGGAGAGATTCCCAGAAAGTGACTTTGTCGCTGGAAAATGGGTCGACCTACAAAAACTAGAAAATGAAGGATTTCCACTACAGACATACATCTAGAATGTCAGAAGGGAAGCGTTTGTCCATAAACGAACTGCATGGTACCGCACGCCATATGCCTACTTCTGGGCCTCTGCATCTGAAGTAAACGGAACCATCACTGGAACCGTCGACAATCAAGTCATCATCATCTCTACCAACACCATTGCAACAACGTTTGGTTGCAAAGAGGAGGGTGACATCTTTTCTGAAGACTGGGAAAAGGTTATCACCCCAAAGACTGTTGATAAGGCTCTATATGGAAAGCCCAGGCCTCAAACCGAGAACAAAGATGTTCTGAAGAGGTTTCTATACTCTTTAAACATGAATCCTATATGCAAATTGATTCAAAACATCTTACTGCACATTATCTTGCCAAGAAAAGGCTCAAAGGATAATGTAACTTCCAAGGACAGATTCTGCATATACAAGATACTGACTGGTCAAAAGGTGAACCTGCCTACGCTAATCCTGGATAACTGGAGATCCTGTCTCTCCAAGTCAAAGGAAAGTGCTCAAAGCAAGCAAAAGCATCCTATTCCCTATGCCATGCTCTTCACTAAAATCATCCGTCTAGCGGGAATTAAAGAATCTGGTCTAGAGAAGATGAAGCAAGGTTCTGAGATCAATGTATCCATCATCAAGAAGATGAGGATTGCACAGCTTTTCTCTGGATACGTTGCCAGACATCCAGAGTTGGCATTGATCAAGGAAGAACCACCAGAAGAAGTTATTGGAACTGTGTTTAGAATAAGATCGTCTACGGATCTGTCTACTGGTACTGCTTCTACTCAACCTTCACAACAGACGAAACCCTAACCATCCCAACCACAACATTAACAAACTAAACCACAAAAACCAAAACTACCCATCAAAAGACCTTCATAACCAAACCCTCAACCTAAACAGACCAAACCTCAAACCTCATCGTCTCCACCTCACAAGAAACAAAAATCCTTGACTATTCGTCTAAGACCCACACCAGTTCCCCAACCTGACTCAGACGATGATGTTCCCATTAACACCCTTCTTCCTACCCCAAGCACAACCATTCCTACCCATCCATTAGAACAACCACCTTCACCATCTACCTCTACTGGACCCATTCCATCTGCCCAACCTTCTAAAAAACCCTTAAAATCCAAAAAGATTCCAGTACCAAAACAAAAGCTCAAAAGGAAAAGCAGCTCAGGAGAGCCTGAGCTGAATCTAAACGAACTGAGAAAAAGAAGAAAGAAGAAGAAGAGAAACTGGCTAAGGTAGAGCAAGAACAAATTGAGGAAGCAGTGCTTCAATCTGTGATTGAGCACTCACTATAAATAGCCCCTGTAGAGCATGAAGTGCAAGAGCTGTTAACTCAAGAGGACATGGCTGCTACCTCAAGAGGTAGATTACCTAGATCTCTTTTCTGGGAAATTCCACAATCTATTTCTTTATCTCAAATCTTCAACTGTCTTTCTGTAGACTTAACAGTCGCACCCAGCTTTGATCAGCCTGCAAGGGCTGTTCACTCTCTATGCCAGAAGCAGAAGGAACTTCATCTGGAGGAGTTGCACCTATGATAGACGAAACATCACCAGACCGATATCGCTCAGAAACGCCTCTGTTTGAATGACTCAACAGATGAGAACTTAGATACTTTGAGCAGCCTGAGTCTCGTCCTGTTGGAAAAATAAAGGAATATCATATTCCAAAGCCCTTCATTCCAGAGGTACTTCAATCTACAATCAACTATGAACTGGGCGAAGTCAACAACTAGCAAATGTGGGTGAAGATTGTGAATGAAGAATGGCCACTTCTAGTGCGCCATAGGTATGATGAGAAGTTACCTCTAATTCTAGAAGAAGCTACCCCAGCACTATCTTATGAGCCCAATATTACTCCCTACGTATGGAAAAAAGGATATAGTACCCTATCAGACGCTCCAATCTTCGTATATTTGCCCTCAACAAGAACAAGATTTCCTGCTGGATATGAAGTCTGGAGACAGCATGAGATTCCTTGCCGCACCTCCCCTTTCATGCTGAAATGCAACTACTCGAAGTATCTGATCATGTGCAGAACGTACCATTACAAACCTAAATTATATATCCGTTCTGTCATAGGATAATCAAGACCTACCTTTTAGCCATCCGTCCAGAAGATAGCCCTGATTTTGAAGAATGGCGGATTGGTGATGATGACTGGGAGTTGGGGAGAGTGATGAACAACTTCCTTCGGGAGAAGATGCAGATTTCTCTGCAACATGCAATCTGTGAACGAAGGTGTGCAAACCTTGAGCTAGGCGTGCCTAGACTCATGGCGACTCAAAGGCCGCTTCTAATGAAGCCTTGGACCACCTTTCGCATCTACTACCAGAAGAATTGTCCATGCCAAAATCTATCTATGAGGAAAGGAAAAAGAACCAAAATGCAGACCTGACCCCCAAAGGCACTTGATGATCAGACCGAAAGCACTATCGTCTGACCAGCTGGCTAAACTTAAAGGCAAAGCAACTCTCAAAAGCACAAACCAAAAAAGGCTGCAAGACCATGTTGAAGCACTAAAACACTTTTCTGGTTTGACTATTGATGAGAAGAGCCTGTTAAGCCATGAAGCTGCACTCCTGTCCAACAGGTCACTAGACACAAGTCTCTCTGTCTCCTTCCACCTGTACATCCACTTCCAACAATCAACTATCTATAAACCTACCCCAAACCTACATCTTTTTCTCCTCCGAAACCTTTGAAATTTCTTTACCCTACGGCCATTTCTGGTTCTGTGATCCTCCTGTACCCTATGTTTTCAACTTATGTTTTGTAGAAGAACCTAGTGATGAAGCAACTACCAGCTCTGCACCTGCACCACAACCTTCAGACGACAAACAAGCTTTCCATGAATTGAAGCAGACTGTGTAGCGTCTTGAAGCTTATCTTAGGAAAGAACGCAGGAAACGCAAACAAGCAGAAGTTCTGTTAGCTAAGCTAGCAAAGCGCTTCAAAAGTGACATCGGCTCATTATCTACACCTTCAGACTCTTAATCTTCTGATTGATGATGCCAAAAGGGGGAGAAAAATAAAAGACAGGGGGAGAAAAGTCTAAGGAAAAATCTTGAAGAGAAAAACAGACAAGATATCAATCTCAGGGGGAGTATGACTATAAGTTTTTTATATATATACAATGATGATTTATTTCTTGAATGATATCGTCTAGTTTCTTTTAGTTACATCGTTTAGGTATTTAATTATACTGAAGTACATCTATATGAAAAATGTTTTCAAAATTAAAATTCATGTACCAAAAGCGTTTTTCATAGAAAAATGTTTTACAAGAACTATAATTGTTTGTCATCATCAAAAAGGGAGAGATTGTTAAACCAAAGGACGAATTTATAACTCTCAAATATTTTGATAATAACAAACAATTAAAATATATGTTTTTACGCAATCGTTTGGTTATCTGTAACAGATTTATTAACAACTGTCTAATATCTTTAAATATATATATATATATATATATATATATATATATATATATATATATATATATCATCTTTAACCTTTGACTAAATCAATAACAGATCTTACAGACGATAACAACGTTCTAAAATGATCTGTACATCAATTAGAGCGTAAACTACCTCGAAACTTATAAAGCCTATATACCTACTCTGGAGGAAAGTCAGCGAAAAAGAAGGAATGTATGTGCGAATGTCAGAACGGGAAAGTAGACATGACAATTGCTACAAGATTAAGTACAAGAATAGAAAAGATATGCAAACTGCTTTATCTTATCATATGACAAGTTGGTGAAAAGAATTAAATGCTGCATTTAATGCTCCAACGACTCTCTTCATCAGACAAAGGCCGTCTTCTGCAAAGCACTCAACGGATACTTTTGGAGTAGCCTATAAATAGAAGAAGAGACCTCTTTCGAATAGTGGTTGTTGTCATAGTGGCTGCTGATTCTGTAAAATCATAACTTCTTTAAGAAAAGAAAAAGCCCTTGTATACTCTTATTGTGAAATTCTCTTTGTACTTCATTGTATATTCATCTGTTAAGACGTTAAACCCAGTGAGGTAACTCACCAGTAAACCTTTTTCTTAACGAGATTGGTGGAAGCTTAAAGAGGCTTTGATCCAAAGAATACTTGGGTTTTTGCTTGGAGAGGTAAGTAAAAGACTACTTGGGTTGAGCCTAAAGAGGCTTGTGGAAAGAATACTTGTAACTTGAAAAAGTTAGTGAAACTTGGTTGTTGCCAAGAACTAGATGTAGTCTCTAGGGTGAGACGAACTAGTATAAATCTTGTGTGCCTTTCAATTTTCTTTGCTTAGTTTTAATATTCATCTGTTTTATAAAACTTCTTTGATCATACTCTTCAGACAACACATCTCGAAAAAGTTTTTGCAAAAATTTGCTATAACACAATTCAACCCCCCTTCTTGTGTTATTTCTATATCTTACAATAATATTTTCTCAAAATCCACCGTTAGATTGAAAGTTCCTTTTACATAAATCATACATACTAAATTTTATATTTATCCAACATTATTTGATACCTTATTCATACAGATTAAAATTGACGTAATATATACTTTTCAAAATATACTAAAATATGAATCATTTGATCACTTCTTTATTAATTTAACACAGACAATAATGGTAATATAAAGTTATAATTCATTAGTTGGATTGACAAAATTTACTTTTTATATAAAGTTATTAATGATGTAATAGTTACTTAAAGTTACACTGGTATATATATATATATGAAATTTGCTAACATATACTCACTTATTTTTTAGTTAAAGTAAGTTAGCAAGTTGCACCGTAGGTATATTTTAAGATACATCGTAGTTATAGTTTGCTAGTGTACTTCAATTAAAAACTAAGTGTGTGTACATTAACAAACCCCACAAGTATTTGCTAACGTACACACACTTATTTTTTAGTTGGAATATAGTAACAAGCTACACTATTAGTGTATTTTAAGATACTTTATAGTTATAACTTGCTAACATATTCTAACTAAAAAATAAGTATGTGTACATTAATAAATCTTTATATATATATATATATATATATATATATATATGAAAAAGTATACTATAAAGAGATTATATAATATATATTTGACATAAATATTATTTATATTTAACCATAAAAAAAAAAGTTTTAATACACATTTATAACATCATTAAATAAAACATAAAATACCCGTAGAAATGTACGGTTGCCAATGGTAGTATGTATAAAAAGAAATTACAAATTTGATCAAAAAAAAAATTACAAAATTCTTAAAGGTTACTTAAAAATTTAGGTAAGTACGTGGCTGACGTCTGATGTTGGATCGCAGTTGGGGAAATTGAAATAGTTGAAGTTACACCTCAACTAGATTTTGTTGAGAGAGAGAGAGAGGCGCACAGAGAAGAGAAAAGAAGAGAGGCATAATGCTAGTCCGAAGATCTCTGCGATACCCATTTCTCTTGGTCTTGACCTCTCTGCATCTGCAACTCCTTTCTGGTATCTCTTTTCTTTTTCTTGATTTTGTGTCTTTGTGTTGAGAATTTCATGAATGCTGATTTGAGGGTATGGAACAATTTGTCGTTTTTAGGGTTTTCTTTGCTATAAAATGAAATAGAACAAGTGTGGAGATTCTAATAATTTTCATATTCGATCTAATTATGCTCACTTAACCGCCACGTTCGACTTGCATCCTTTGCTTGTCACTGTTAACAAGGAAATGTTCAAATAGTTATGGGATTGTACCAAGGTAGTTATCTCACAGGTAAAACTTTCACCTGGTATTTTGATTTACATATAAAATACGCTGATAAAGATTCCTTTTTGTTCATTTTGGATAGCTGGCTTGGTAGGGTAGAGGACGGGGGAATAAAATGTTTTAGCTTTTAAATTCCACCCTTTTTACAAGTTAATTAAATCTAATAATTCTGTCTTGAAAATAGTTTGACAGCTAAGCCTTTGCTCTTATAGGTTGTTACTTTGTAACGTTATGTATCATACACCTGGGAATGAACAAAATTTTTAATCCATTAATTTATTTTAATTTCTTACAAGAAAGCAGGAGAAGTTTCCCCCTCTTCTCTTATTGTCTTTATTGGTGGCTTATGAAAATTTGTGACCTTGAAGGCCTAGCCGACAACCCTTCAGATGCCAAAAATGAAAATAAAGATGTGAATCATCATGCTTCAAGAAGCTCTGTGGGGCTCAAGATAATTATTATATGCCTTGGTGTGGTGACAGTCATAGCATTCTGTGTTTTTCTTTTCAAATTATGGCAAAGGAAGAAGAGAGAAGAGCAGCATGCTCGTCTTTTGAAGCTGTTTGAAGATGATGATGAACTTGAGGTAGAACTTGGTATGCGGGATTGACAATTTATCTCATTCCTTCTTTATAGAAAAAATACACATCATTTTCATGTCAACAAGGCTATTCTCTTTTACCATTCAAATCTAGCATGGGTTATTTTGAAAAGTTGAAATCGGGCATTGGCTTGTCACCAGTTTGCTCCTCTCCTGGTTTAGCAGGGGAGATTTAGGGTTCAATTCTCATCTCCTCACTTGATGAGAGCAAGATGAAGCAAGATTATATTTTATTATTGTATACTTATTTGTAAATCATATATTGGTTCTACTTAATAAGGTGATATCAATTAATCAAAAATTTATCTGATGTGAGTATTCAGTTTGAACTTTGTTTCTGCCATAACACAGTGACTCCAAGTTTCATTTTTTCTGCACGTCTTTTGTAGTCCTGTACACTTTTGATTTCCTTTTGTAGTATACAAACTAAAATACTAAGAATTTTATGTTACTGACCTATTAGAGAAGACAATTCCTTGCAGTTACATCTTTAGTTCCCCTTTATTGGAAGAATACAATCCAATATTTATATACAGTGAAGGTCAAATGTGTATTGTTGTTCCTCCTATTGATCTTGTGAAAGCTAACTATGACATGTGGATAGAGGATATTTAAATTGCTTTCTAAGCTCCTGGCACTCTGGCAGTAAAATTGTTTTTGGTATGTATTTTTCCAATATCGTGAGTTTGTGTAACTGAAAAGCTTGTAGTAGGTAGAGGCTTCTGCACACATATGATAGAGTTATGAAATCTCTTTCATTATAATTTTATTTGAGTTTGAGATTGGAGAGTTGAATGCGTTGGATTACCAGGTTGGATGATTTATTTGTACATTTCAAAGCATGAAGAAATGAAAGATTGAAGGATGTCAATATTATTAATACTCCCCATCCCCCCATAGACTTGCTGATTTCTCGTCATCTGATGGAAGATTTGTGCTACCAATGACGCATTGTTAACTAGGCATGGCAATAAAAAATCCGCTTTAACTGGGTCGGGTTCTCTCTTGACATGTGAAAGTGGAGTCAGGTCAGGGATGTAGTGGTGAGGTTCAAGTTATTCTAAGAGTAATTCTTGGTAGAGTTATTTTTCTTAATAACTATTGATATATATTAAATATCAATGATCTAATCGTTGAATTAAAATATTTTGTTGAATAGATCAAGCCTACAAATTTTTATAAAGTTTGAAAATTATTTGATATTTTCATTAAATAAATTCAAACTAACGTATTATATATTTTTTTAAATTATAAGTAAATGTCAACTATTAGATGAATTAGTTACAAATGTTTAATTTACCTAAAATTTAATGTGCATGATCATTAATATAATATCAAAATATTCAATAGTTTGATCATTGAAATTTAACATATATCAAGAGTTATTGAGAAGAGTACCTCTTGATAGAGTTACTCTAGAATAACTTGATTCGCACCCTATATATTTGTTAACATATATTCACTTATTTTTTAGTTAGAGTACGTTAATAAGATATATCATTGGTGTATTTTAAGATAATCTTTAGTTATAATTTGTTAACGTACTCTAATTAAAAAATAAGTTGATGTACATTAGTAAATCTCACAAACATTTGTTATTGTACACTCACTTGTTTTTTAATTGGAGTACGTTATAGGCTATATTGATGGCGGATTTTAAGATAATCTTTAGTTATAACTTGTTAACATATTTCAACCAAAAATCAAGTGGATTAGCAAATCTCATATATATATATATATATATATATAAGATTTAGGATTTATTATTTATATTTTATTTTTTTGTAATTATTAAAAATATAAATTATTTATTTTAATAGTTAAATAATTATAATTATAATAATTGTAATAATTAAATAAAAAAATGTTAATTTTATTATTATTTATTAATTTTTATATATTGTTTGAATTAAAACATAATTAATAAATTAATATGTGATTTATTTGAAAATATATAAGTAAATTAAAATTTTAAAAAAATAAGGTGGGTTTTCCGTGCATTTCCTCGAATTCAATAAAATCCAACGAAGAAGTTGGGTTTAATATTTTTATTCCTGCTTTTTATAAACTTGAACCCGTCTCAACTTTTGCAAGGAAGGGAATGGGAAGAGTCAAACTCATCTTCGACCAGTCCTGTTGTTATGCCAATTATTAACCAATTTTTAGGACTTTGAGGTAGCATGGTGATTGAAATAGGATATTTTAACTTTAATTTTATGTAGATTCTTTTGAACAATGAAAAGAACGGAATATCTAATTTAAGAAGCATCGTAATAGAGAACGTTTTCCCGTGACAAAAGAAAAGTTTAAAATGGAAATCGTTTTTCTTGATAGCATTATTCACTTAAAAAAACACACTGAATGCCAACGGGGGAAAAAGTTATGTGACTGAATTTTATTGGAACTAATACGAGTATATGGCACAGATTTGGTTTGTTTTTTCGGTCATTATTTCTGGTTGTTTGCTCCTTTGACAAATTTTTATTTTCTAAGCTATGACACGGTGCATTTTTTAGCGATGAATGTAGTTTTTCTTTTTCTTTTTGAAGATCGATGAATGTAGTTACAGCATTTCCGTTTTCAATTTTTTAGAGCAAGTAGGTAATAGATTTTGAAGGGGCAAGAAAACATGTTGCAACATTTTAAGGCACATAACTTGCGCAATTTAAAAGAATACACATGCAAGAACATAGTACCAAAATACTAACTAAGAATAGTTGGTCGCCTTTTTTTTTGTGTGTATAATGGTAACCTATGACATCATGTATATTATCCCAACCCTCCACTATTAGGCCAACCCTAATAGGTGTTGGTCGCATTCTTTATTTGCTTACCGGAACTCTTTCTCTACATATATCGCAATTTAAAGTTGTGAGAAATGATCCAACTCCTCAAATGCGACTAAAGCGAAAGAAAAAAATAAAAAATGTGGAAATAATAAAAATTTATTAATTGATAAAGGAGTGATTATATGAAATAGTGGTTTTATTTGAATCGAATACATTTTTTGGGGGGGAAAAATGAGAACACATTAAAGAAAAAATTATTGTTTTACAAAAATGTTAATGTCACTCAAAGCAAAAACTTACAAGCAAGCTTATATATTTATATGGAGAAACACAGCTGAAGTTTGTATTTGATCAATGAAACTATTTCTTTGTTAATAATTACATCAATATTACATTAATTAGATTTCATACCTTTTTGTAGAATTAGATTTCATACATGTATGATGCACAGCTTTATGAATAAATATTTTATTTTTATTATTAATATTCACAGTTTAGTGATAATAATATTATATTTTTTACTTACATTAATATACATTTGAGATTAATTTCTGTACGTTGTTAATAAAAAGTTTCTTCATTGTTAATCAATAAAAAGTATGCTAGATATAACTTTTAAAGATCATAAAAATCAACAAACTATATATAGTGATTTTTGATAGGTTGACAACGTAAACACTTTTTATGGTATCACTGCATATATTATTTTCTCTATATATTTTAATAAATAGATTGTTATAAGTTCTTTAGAAAAAGAAATACTAAATTATTTATTTAGTACCTTAAAAATCTACTTTATATCAATTTGGTTATTTAAAAATTTATGGTATTGAATAAATTTCTCAAATGACATCAAAATAATCATTTTATCAAATTATTATAAATCAAAATAAAGATCATTTTTATATTATTTTTTTATATGTTTCAAGGACTCAATATCACTAATGTTTAGAAGATTAAATTAGTGATAAGTAAACCTTTGAAGCACAAAATTAGTAGTTTAGTATAAAAAATAAAATATTAAAAACTAATTCATAAAACTTATCGTATATATTATATTTTTAAATATTATGTAATCAATATATATACACACACAAAGAGAGGATGCGTATACTATGAGATTGGCATTTTTATGTGAGAATGAAAATGATCAATCTCAACCATTAGTTTAAAATAAAAGGTTTAGATTAAAAGACTCGCTTAAAACCCTAAACCTTAAACTCATTTAAAACCACAACCACCATCGTCGTTGTCACTATCACCATTGTCGCCACTATCGTCACCGCCACCCCCACCACCACCGTCACTAGTGGCAATAAGGGTGAGGGTGATGGTGACAATAATGGTGACGACGATGGCGATGAGGATGATTGTGATTTTAAGTAAGACTACCACTATAGTCATTGTCACCATGGCGACGATGGCAGCAATAACAATAATGATGGTCTCACTTAAAACCACAACCAACACCATCGTTGCCCTACTACCACCGTCATTGGCTACAGTGAGAGTGGCAATGATAATGGTGGTAGTTGTGATTTTAAATGAGTTTAAGATTTAAGATTTTAAGTGAGTCTTTTAAAATAATATTTTTGTTGATGTACACCCACTTATTCTTTTGAAAACTACACCTTAGGTTGGTATATTTTAAAATAATTGTAGTTATAACTTGCACTAATCTTGTTAAAATAATCATAGTTATAACTTGTTAAAATACTCCTTCTATTTTGACAAAATTTGATGCAAATAATTAAAACAATGTATAATTATAATTCAATAGTTAGATCGATATAATTCACATATTATACAAAGTTATTGGTGGTACAAGTAATAGTTTGTATTTTATATTGTTTAGAAAGTTATTAAGTGATGTAAGTATAAAAGTTTAACACTTGATATATATATATATATAAGATTAAAAAAAAATTGTATCATTCTTTTACTATTCCTAACAATGTGTTAAGTCAAAAGAAAACCAAGAGAATGATAGTATTCTTTCCCTTTTAAAATGATAGTAATTTTGCCTTACTTTCCCTACCTATTTCCAATGTTTGAGAAGGCTCCAATTCTCCTTAGGCCTCGCATAATCTGTTGGTAGGACAAAAACTTTTGCAGAAAGGAATAAGATGGGATACTGCCTAACTTCCTATACTTGATCTCAATTGAGTGAATTCGCTTGACTCTTAACATGGACTCATAACCAGGTTTACCCCGTACTAACCAAACATAGCAAGAGATTACAACCGAAATCTCATTATAAGAAGCAGCAGCTCACAATCATAATAGTAAGTTTCCTAGTTTACAGTATATTTTATCCAATACTAGAAGTAAATAAACATATTGATGGCACACTAATTTAACAGAAAACATTGAAATTTGTATTGAAATTACTAGAGAAATATGAAAACCAGATTAGAAAAGATCTCCAATCTCATAATGCATGACGTGAACATAGAATAATAGTAATTGCATAATAGCCATGACACTTGTACAGGTATTAACCCCGCGTATGCAACAGCTATTTGATGTCACGATCCAGGAGGAAAATAACATAAATAAACTCTTTGAAGTTTGAAGTAGCTATTATCAAAGAATGGCACAACGACCTTCACCTCGCTTGCGAAGTTCTTCATGTGCCTTCTCAAGATGTTCTCTGAGTTTTCGTATTTCTTCATCTGATCTCTTTTGAGCTAACATTGCATTCTCCTCTGCCTTAAGTCTTGCAGCTTGCTCTTCTGCCAATTGTTGCTCAAGCCTCATAGTTGCCTCCCTCAACTTTGATTCAACCTAAAAAACCATATAATTATTCCAAAACAAAAATATTAGCAGTAATACTCCACTTATTATATCAATACTGTATCAAGTACTTTGCCACATGTACTGGTGGGAGTCAGGACCTTCTTCGAGAGTACAAGCTTGGAACACTAGAAAGTAGAATGCATAAGAATAATGATACGGCCACAGGCAAGCTGAAAATCAAAAGAATCCTAGCCAGACATATATGCTTCTCCATAACATCTACCAATTGGTGGAGCAGGGCTATGTTAAAATATCTCATAGCCTTGGCCAAAAAGAAACTGTCCGTCAGCTCACCCTTTTTAACAATTTCAGTTCAGCTAACTTGTCCTATCCAATTCTCATTTTAAAAGATTGATAAAGCTTATGCTTCTGGATTTTCTTTCTTCATCCCAATGCCCAATCAGTGTGACAGGACTTACCATACAAACATTCTAGGCCTCCCATATTTGTAAAAATCTTATAAAAATTACTAATCATATCAGATTGACATTGTCATTTTCTTGCTATACAAGATAGCAACAGCTTCCGCGTTCCACTTGAGTACAAGTTGGAGATAAGCTGCTGATTCTTTAAAAATTTTGATATTCAAATACAATTTTCCTTAGCACCTCCAGCCCCCCTCCCCCTCCTAATCCAACAGAAAAAGAAAAAGAAACAGAACTTCACCCCCTTTTTTTCTACCTGTCTTGCAGATGTCATCATATAAACCCATAAAATACCAAGATTTTAGAAATTCCTGCATCCCAATCCCTGAAATTACATCTATGCAGCCCTTCCAAATCATTTCACATCAAAGCATACGTGTGTCCTTTCACCATCTCAACCCAAGGTCAATTCATATATTGATATTTGATAGGCTCTTAGAATAGGAATGACAAGAATTTAAAGGAATAGAAATGAGAAAGACAAGGTAGAAAGAATGGTGTTTGTGTTCAGAAGTGTAGAGTACAAGAGGAAGAATCCTCTTACATGGGGTGTCCCTTTCTCCCAACTGAGAATGTCTCAGCTTCAGTTATTTTCCCAAAAGATGCCTTCCCATTACAATTTCCCCTATTTAACTAAATAACCTCCTGACTACCGCTGAAACCGCTTATAAATAATCCCGTACTGTTTATTCCTTCTGGAATATAATACCCTCCAAACTCCTCATTAAGAGCTTGCTCGTGCCTAACATATATACACGTGGATTAAAACAATACATGACTAACAATGGATGTACATGACTGTTCTATTCCCGCCCGAATTCATAAGGCCCATTGATAATGTACATGTGTATGCCCCACAAAACAGAAAAACAAGATTGTCCCCCATTACTTAATTTATGATATTAAACAAGATTTAAGCAATATTAGATCCTTAAGATTACATCTTTATGTCAAAACACCAACAATAGTTTACTTGAATGAATGCAACTATTCAGAGAGTTTAAATACTAAGAAAATGCTGGTTTTAATTAACCCAAATTGCTTATAAAGCACTATGCAGCAATGCATATGTAAAGCAGCAATGGAAAATTCAATAACATGAAAGAAAGTGTCACCATGTTTAACTTCAAGAAAAATAAGTTAAATGACATCAAGTTAGATAAAATGGTTAATATCAGAAAACATGGACATAAAAGGTACCATCTCAGTAATTCGCTTTAATTGGCCATCATATGTTTGCTGCATTTGCTTTTTAAACTCCAATATCTCTCCTTTTGAATATCCTTTTAAAGAATCAACCTCTCTTTGTCGGTTATGCAGCTTCATTGCTCCCTTCTGCAGTATGAATGAAATGATGAATTCACTGATATCATATAATGTTTTCCAAGATTTGAAGTTTGCAAAACATCCACCTTTAGTTCTGTAAATAACTCATCTGTATAAGGTCGTCCACCATTCCGTGATAGAACCATGTTTACAAAAGAGAGAAGTTGTTGAACTTGTCCAAAGCGCTTCCTTTCATCCTTAGTCTTGTTATCAAAAAGTACATAGCGATTCTCACACAGGAAAAGAATTTCCTACAGTATAGTTAAATTCAATATTTCAGTTGAAGATCAACAAAACTATGAATTTCCCATTTGAGATTCGGCAGATGGACTTTCCTATAGTCCAAGATATTCAGGCAGGACAGCAGAGTCTTACACTACTAAAAGAAGTAGCAAATGATAGCCAAGTGACTTAAAAGTTAAAACCAGGGAAAATACTGCATTAAGAGTTATTCCAACTTGCAAACAAGGCAAGTGAAGCATTCTAAAGAATTCTGCAACTTTAGCTATCCTTATCTTTTTGTATAAGATATACCAATAAGAAAGTTCATAACAAATACAATACGAATGCCATATAAGATATTTGCCCAAAAGATAGCCAAAAAAATACAAGAGCTAGATGACAAAGACAGGCCAATTAACTAAGCAGATTGCACCAATCTGCACATATAAGTTTTAAATTCCAAATGGTGTCAGAATGGGTTTAGGCCTGTTTGTTTGTGATTTTCTTAAGAAAAGAGAATTGTTTTAATTAAAAAATTTATTTAATTTTTCTATAATTAGATAAGTTTTAGGGAAAGAAAAAAAGCAAAAGCCCAAAATAAAACCAGTTTTATTACTTTTCTCAGAAGTTAAAAAATGTAGCTTGTGGGGAAAAAACTCTAAAGAAAGCTATGTGATAAAAGTGAGTTTTTTTTTAAAGCTTATCCAAACACGCATAATGATTTGTGACACTAGGAAAAGGAGTTCAAGAAGGCATGCTAAAGTTTTACGTCATCCATTTATTGAGAGCATAAATAAATTGGATGCACACATGTGCAACACTAACAATTTGTATATTTAAATTTTCCACAAACGGTTAAATGACCAAATGAATTTACCACAGCTTTGACCTAAAGGTAAAATATGTTCAAAGATTTGTGAGTCCATCATTCAACTTAACCAGAAAACTAGCCCACAGTAACAGCCTTACAACAAGGTTAAAATCTAATGAATGGAAAAAGAATAGCAGTTAATCTAGATTATAATGCTCATAGAAACCTTTAAAGGCTCTGGACATTCGCGGCCTAAATAATCCTCAAGTGTCTCATCATTTTCTTCCAATTCATCTCCTCCAGTGAAGACCACAATCATGTAATCAACAATTTTGCTTCCAAATAATGTCTGCAAGCTGCGTAGAGCAGTTTCTTCTTCCTCAGTAAAGCGTGTTCTAACAGAGAACACTACAAGGACAGCATGGATCCCATCCTTGGCCAAATCAATGCATTTGACAATTTCCTTTCCAACAAACTCAGATCCGGCAGAAAAATCAAATAATCCTATGAAACTTTGTAGGTTAGATGGACGTGACAAAAGTTTCCAATAAACAAAAGAAATAGTTAAACAACCACACACACTCCTTAATTGATATGTTACCATGCCTTTACCTGGGGTGTCAATAACATTAACAATTTGACCCTCATTTAGTTCTGTTGTCTGCAATTCACATGAGGTGGTTACAGCAGAGGAGCTTGCCCTTGACTTGAAGACCTTCCTTCCAATAATAGTATTACCTGTTGCACTCTTGCCATTGCCTGTACGTCCAACTAAGACCACTGTTCGAACCTCATTAGATGAGGAAGTGAGCTCCCAATCATCATCAATAGAACTTCCACCCATCATAAATTCAGGTCACTGAAACAAAAATAGATATCCTGAACAGTATGTTTGGCTTAAAGAATGGAGTGGAGGGGAGGGAAAGGATTTTAATGGAGTGTTGGGAAAGAGAGGTCCTCTTGCTTGGTTTAAGGGAAGGGGAAGGGAGGTTCCTTTGTTTAGTTCATAAAGAGAGGAGGGGGAAAGTGTAATATACTGTTTTACCCTTATAAATATTAATGAAAGGAATGGGAGTTAAGATTTTAGAGTACAGTCCAAAAAATTAAAAATCACTTTCTCCCATATTAAAAGGGAGGCAAAAATGGGAGGAGAGGGATTTTGGTCCCGTAAGTAATTTTTCCTCTTCTCCATTCTAAATTCTTGAACCAAAGAGGAAAAATTTTAAAAAAAAATCCTCCCTTCTTCCCTTCGATCAAACACATGAGGAAAATATGATGTTGGGTTATCGTTACAAAGAACAAACACGACAGACCCTGGTAGGAGTTTCTTTCCCTCGCTGTCGTGTTTAATATTTAAAAACAAAACGTTAGACCCTCTTAGAGGCAACAGTTGAAATTTATTCAGCCAAGCAGAACCACTACAGGGATACCAATTAAGACGCTTTCAGGTGATGTAAATGATGAAATATTGAAGGTTAAAACAAAATTGAACAATAAAAACCATGCTCTGCCAAGGAAAAAGAAAGATAACAAGATACAGTAATCGTCATGGATATCCAGAACGCTAGGTAGAATGGATTTTCTAACCTGTAGGGACAGCCTTTTCCAAGCAACGCAAACACAAAAACAAAGTAACACACACAACACCAAAGTGACAAAACCCAAACAATACGAAAACGAAGCACGAGAATTTAACTACTGTATAGAGCGATCTTATCTTAGCCGTCCATGTTCACACCCGCACTAGTTGACATAATTTGAATCCGAATATTTTACAGTTTTACTAATATTTTAGAGGATAAATATTATTTTTATATAATTAAAAATTATAATAAATAAATATTTTTAAATATAAAAACTATATTATAAATAAAATTTAAAATAAATACATATTTTTAAAATATAAATTATATTTTAGATTCTCGATAATCGATTTATATTATAATACAATGTTATTTTTAATTATTGAATATTTCTTTTAAAAAATTATTAAAATTCAATTTAAAAATAAAGATGAAAAAGATAGATTAAAAAACATAAGAGGTTAAAAAGATCAAATATAAAGATAAAGATAAAAGGAGAGTCATTTGAAAAAGAAATGTTTTTAGTTAGTTGTTAAATCAAATTAAATTTGAAATTAAAATTAATGAGTGAAAGAAATAAAAAAATAAAATAAAATCATTTATCTATAACTATAATAAAGATAATTTCCTCTTTTAGTCTCTACTTTTTATTGGATAATTATACTTTTTAATTACTCCCTAAATTATCTGCTATTTTAACTTTTAACTATTTTTAAACTACTCACTATATTTTCTCTCTTTTATTTATTTTTATTCTTTAAAGAATATATACTTTACATCAGTCTATATACAAGGTTTTTCTTCTGCCCCTTCTCTAACTAAAACTAAAAATGGAATCCCTTATCCGACTTATCCTTATCCAATCTAATTCAAGACTCAGTAGACAAACTCTACAATAGTTATGTAGTGAAAGAACTATCGTTTCAAAAATTATTGATTCCTTTTCACTAAAAGAATCTTTCCTTTAATCTGAGACGAAAAGATTAGTAGCATTTTTTGAAACAAACAAACCTCCTGATGTTTAGAATTTAGAATCAAAACCTAGTATATATAAATTGAAATAATCATATTGAATGAGAATTTTAAGAACTATTCTTCATTTTTTTAAAGTTTTTCTTCAATGGGAACATTTTTAGGGATTTTTTTAACTTCTTATCTCTTTCAATATATCATTTTTATCTTTATTTCTACATTTAATTTTAATATTTTTTAAAATAAATTATCAATAATTAAAAATAATCTTGTATCACAGTATAAATTGTTTATCATAAATCTAAAATATAATTTATATATTCAAATATATTTATTTGTTACAAATGTAATTATAATATAACTTATTTTTAATGGTCATGCAGTGTCAGTATAAAAGGTTTTACACTGTCAACCAATTAGAAATCACCGTTGGTACGACTTTTAAGGTAGTTATTGTAACAGTTAACAAACTTACCATACATAGTGGTTTCTGATTGGATGATAGTGTAAATTTATACATTCAAAAGTATTTATTTATTGTAAGTTTTAGATATATAAAATTAACATTTATTTTATGCATTGCATAGACTAAAATACTAGTACTCAATACATAAGATTATGATAAGACGTGTAGCTCCATGAGACTAAGAATAACTCCTAACAACGATCTTATTCAAGAATAATGATTCCGATTTATAATATAAAGGTAGATTAATTATTTGAAATTATTTCTAGTGATGGAGGGTTGAGTAGTTTGCACGAGGTCTTAAGTTCAAACCTCGCTGTCATCACTTTACATCAGATTAATTGTTTGAGATTTCATAAGATAAATATTTATTTCTATACAATTAAAATTTATAATAAATAAATATTTTTAATATATAAATTATATTATAATTAAAATTTATAATAATTAAATATTTTTAATATATAAATTATATTTTGGATTTATAATCCTTTATGCTCTCTACATAAATTAGAATAGCTATCTTGACTGAGATCGTTTTTAGGAACTATTTTTCAATGAGAGTGTTTTTAAGAATTTTTTCTTTCAATGAGAGTATTTTTAAGAATTTTTCTTAACCTTTTTTTTTTTTTCAATTTATCATTTTCATCTTTATTTCTAAATTGAATTTAAATATATTTTTAAAATAAATTATCGATAGTTAAAAATAATATTATATTACAATATAATTTGTTTATTATAAATCTAAAATATAATTTATACGTTCAAAATATTTATTTATTACGAATTTTAATTATAATATAATTTATATATTAAAAAATATTTATTTATTATAAATTTTAATTACATAAAATAAACATCTATCCTATGCATTGCACAAGATAAAACACTAGTAAATAATTTAAATTGTGATATAATATTATTTTTAAATTGAAACACATAAGTCGTTAAGAATATCAAGTATATAAACAAAGATAAAAAGAGATAATTTCATATGATTGAGAACTTTTTTTTCATAGTTATGTGAATAGTGTGTGAAATGTTCTTCCAAATAATAAAAGAAAGAATGTTGTAAATGTCTAATTAAAAGAATAGGGAGAATGAAGATCTCACTCTTTTGATTGCATACTCTGAGTTATAAAATATATATATGCTTAGGAAAAGTGGTAGAACGAGGAAGCACCCATTGGGCAGAGTGCCAATGGCATGCTAGGACAAGCTCGAACTACAAGTAGTTTCACCTAATTGTAGATACTCAACTAGTCCCTAAACGTCGAGGGATCTTTTAGGGAAGGGTCGCCCACTAAGTTGAGAAAAGTAGCTTCAGGGGATTCAAACCCACACCCAAGGGGAAGGTGAGAATTTGTACCAAATCATTAATCACTTATGTCAACCCACGTTTACTCTAAGTTATAGATCAAGGCTAGCGTGGGAAAGCCTATAAAGTCTCCCACTGTGGGAGAGTGTTTTGCAATTGCTAGATATACTACTTTTTTAATCAAAGGCCAAGATTTTTTCTTATTGTTTTGTTTTTCTCTTTGTCTTTCCCAATTTGTCCTTGCAAATCCCACCTCTCTGTAACCCCACCCATCGCCTTGCCCCAAACCCTACACAAAGGAAAACGAAGCCTCTTCACCCCCCAACCTGTTGAGCAAAACCCCATCCAAGTCAACCAATGTGAAAAGATTATTTTTCTAGAATAGAGACCACGTGTTGATGTAGTCGACTTCTGATATGTAAAGTTATAATATATATATATATATATATATATATATATATATATATATATATATATATAAAAGCTTAGGAAAAGTGGTAGAACGAGGAGACACCCTGAATACTATTGGGCAGGGTGCCAATGGCATGCTCGGACAAGCTTAAACTACAAGCGGTTCCACCTAATTACAGTTACTCAACTAGTCCCTAAATGCTAGGGGATCTTCCAGGGGAGGGTTGTAATACCCCTATTTTTGCCTATCAAATTGTTTTCCTAATTATTTTGTATTTATTTTTGGAGAACTGGATGGGAATCTTAAAAATTTGATCCCTACGGTTATGTTTGTATTAGTATTACTTTGTTTAGATTTTTAATAATTTTTGGAAACGAAGCCCGAAAATTTGTAAAATGACCGTTTCATCTCTAAAAAATTAGATAACAAAATAATAAATAAAAATAGTTAGAAGTGTTTACAAATTGTTTTTAAGTTATCAATATACTTAGAATAATTAATAATAATTTTAAAAAAATCCAAGAATTTATTGAGATAATTTTTGTGAAATGACAAAAATAACCCTAGATGAGTGCGATAACCAACCAGAGACTTTTTAACCTCAAAGTATTTTAAAAATTTTATACAAAGAACATTTAATTATAAAAATTTTATTTTGAAATAAAAATAGGTTAAAATGAAACACCGCTATTGTAATTTTTTTTAACTATTTTTCTAATATTTGATGATTTAATTTTGAAAAATTGAGAAGAAATTTCAATTTTTCAATTCCCACCATTGCACTCAGAATTTCAAGGGCTACCGTGATTTTTAATAATTTTTTCAAGCCGGAGCTTGAAGAAATTAAAAAATAATGATTTTGTCCCTAATTCTCAACATTAAGGGCTGTCATGAAAAAAAGATTCAATTGATATCAAAATTTCAATTTGAGCTTGGAATCATGTCATATATTTTAAAATATAATTTTCAAATTTTCTGGGAATTTTTTGAAATTTTTGTGTAAAATGATCCAAATACCCCTAGGTGTCCAATAAACCAACCAGTATTAGTTTGACATCCAGAAATAGTAAAAATGATAATTCCATTTCATTTATAGGTAAAATATCCAATTTTAGAATTTTCATAAAATTTTTGATATTTATTGAATTAAATTGGATTAAATATGAATTTTCTAACTTAAAAATACAAAATAAATACATATAATTCGAAATAAATTAATAAAAATTAAAATTTATTATTAGAAATATATTTTTTATGAAAAAATATATTTGTTCAGTTTGCATTAAAATACATTATTTTGATATTAAAGGCTAAATTATTAAAGTTTAGGTGATTTTATCGGTACCGGTTAATTCACCTACAGATAAAACTAACACAGATAAAGTTTGGGCAGTGTTAGATGATAAATTTTTTTATTATTTATAAGTTTTTATGGTTAAGTTTTTATAAAATATTAAGTTTTAGCTATATTTTGAGCGAAATAAGTTAATAAAATTAAGTTTTCTTTATTTTGTAAAAATTTATAGTTTTTACTTATTTCTATGTTATTTTGTGTAGATTAAAAGCTCAACAACACTTTATGGACCAGCCCAATATGAGAATCCAATGAGTTGAAGGCCCAACCCAAGTTCAGCAAGCAAAATTGAAGTTAAGTGTGAAGGCTTAGCCCCCATTTCAGAGGGCTAAAGGCGCAAATGCCAGAAAAGTTACCAGTTAGAGGGCTAAGCGCCCACCTTAGGGGGCTTAGTGCCCAACCACCAGAGACCCTGCGAATTAGTGATTAAAGGGCACCTAGAGCATAGCGCTAAGCGTGCATTAACGAGAAGCTTTCATTATTTAAAGTGATTTTTCAGAAGAATGAGGGGGCTGATCATTTTCTGGAGGACTCTGCTGCGAATTGAAAGGGAGCTAAAGGGTTGGAGACATTTTCCAAAGGCTTTGAAGATCAAGATTGCAAGAAAATTCATTTAGGGATTGTAAAATGATTATGAGTGGCTAGTTCCTTAATTGTTGGGGTGTAGGTTAGCTAGATTGATATCTCAATGTAAATATTATACTCTATTTCTATTTGAATTCCAATGTTATATGTTAGTATTTGATTTTTATGTTTAATGCTTTCTTTGGCCTGATCAACCTTTGAATGATTTAAGAGTCGATTGGTGATTGAAAATACTAGTTGAATTCTAAACTGAAATCAAGTATCTAATGAGACATATTTCAGGAATGAGATTTGCTTCATTAGAGGAAAATAGAGCTTTTGTTCTTAATGCAATTTTTGCAATTGAACTACCTAAGGGATTAGGGGTTGATTGTGGAAATTAGGCTTATGGTTTAAGGGATTAAATCATAAGTAATTGTGTAGACTCTTCTTAACATTGAAACTTGAAATTTGAATAAATAATCTTTTTAGAGCATGAGATAGATATCTAAGCTAACTAAACCCTCAACAGTTTTTATATTTGAGAGAATCCTTTTTAATTTTATTGTTTTCTAAAATTCTGAAAAAGATAAAAAGTGTTAGTTTTATAATTTTAATATTAAAGCTAAAATTTGCATGTTTAGAGGTAGATTAAAAATTTCATTTAAGCGTCTAAATAGTGGTAAAATTAGGAATTGCTAGGCACTGAGTCAAGTCTCTGTGGGAACGATATTCTTATTCACCCTTGCTATAAATGTAATTTGGTATACTTGCCAAGGAGTAAACAGACAGCACATAGTACCACATGTCCAGCCCAAGGGTTGAGTCACCTCTTTAGTTTTGCATATTTGTCCCTTAATTGAATTAAAAATAAATCAAAAATGGGATTTGTGACACAATGGCTTATGTCATCAAGGTGGACATCTAATCTCATTTTTTCTCTATAAATAGGCATGCCTTTGGACAAGATTTTCACCATTATTCTCCTTCATAAGCTAGCCAAAATATGGAGAGCTTCTCTCTCTAAAATTTTTCTTTCTCTCTCTTATTTTGCTTAAATTTTACTAGTTTCCATTAACTAGTAAAAATTATCTTCCTAGGAGCTTTGCACCAACAGCTCAATCTTCTTCATCAACCACCTTAGAGGTAATGGGGGGAGTGGGATTGGTTTTAAATTATTGTCACTTTGCATATTGGTAGGAAGGGTTTTTTCCTAAATCCATTTAGGCTTAAGTTTTATTATTATTATATTGTTTGATGTTAAACTTTAATTTTTGCTAAGTTGTTACTCTGCTCAAATTTAAAATATTAAATTATAACTGCTAAGCTGTTACTCTGCTCAATTTTAGATAATTAAAATGCACTTGCTAACTGCTCAATTTTAGAAAATTAGAATGTACTTGCTAAACTGTTACTCTGGTCAAATTTAGAAAATTAAAATGTATTTATTTAGTTGTTATTCTACCAAAATTTTAGTAATTAAACTATAATTACTATGTCGTTATTTTGTTAAAATTTTAGGTATTGTGCAATTTCTGTAGTATAAGACAGAAATATTGATTGTACTAGTTCTCAAATTAATTAAGACCAAGGAAACCTCTGTTTGAGAAGTAGGAAGTTGATAAATTAGTCAGTAATGTAAAGCAAGTGACATGCTATAGCATGACACCCTGTTAGGAAAGTTACAATTTGATATGCTGAGGAATGAAAGGTAAGGACCCACTTGCGGAGGTCTTGGGGTAGGCATCGAGTGGTAAAGGTCCTAATGGTCAGGGTAGCGCCTTCAAATTGGAATATTCGCCTAACCAAGCTTGATAACCTCGACAACTGCTCAGCATTCTAGGATTGGTGTGAGAGTATACCTCGTAAATGGACGTCCTGACTGATATTTATTTATCATAGATAATGAGTACTGTACCATGTGATGATGTTGAGAGAGGTATATGTATTCTTAGTCACTTTCCAAGTTATGTTGAGAACTATTACTCACTAATGGAAAGTATGGATCTATATTGAGTCAATGATAGTATAACATAAAATAAACTTTAGGTTTCCTTTTTATTATCAACTGTGTTTTATCTGTATTTTATAATATAATTCCTACCATATATGTAGAAGTGATTTTATAACAAATCACCTCACTCCATTACTTTTTCTTTTATGCATGAGTAATCGCGGTTAATGAAGACTCGGATGTTCATGAAGACCTATAGGCCTAGTTTGATGGCTTGTTATTTTATGGGATAGAATAGACGGACACTACTCTGACTAGGATCTTTTTAATATACTGGGAATAAATAGTAACTATTTTGATGTATATTTTGATCTCCTTATATTTTAGTTATTTTTCTAATTATGAAATCATGATGTACAATTCTACAATGAATATATACTGATCTTATTCTTTTAACTCCATTTCCAAATTATGTTAAAATTACAAATTTTCTATTATTAAAAGCAGAGAAAAATTTTACTTGCATTATTAATTAAGTAAACAAATATGAGTTATGCTAAATGTGAATGGTTGTCATAAGGGTTGCCCACTGAGCTAAGAAAAATAATGTTAGGGATTCAAACCCACACCCAAGGGGAAGGTGAGAATTTGTATTGGATCCTTAACCACTTTTGTCAACCCACGATTACTCGAAGTTATAGATGAAGGCTAGCGTGGAAAAGCCTATAAAATCTCTCACTATGGGAGAGTGTTTTACGATCGTTAGATATACTACTTTTTTTAATTAAAGGCCAAGATTTTTTTTTCTCTTTATCTTTCTTAAGTTGTCCCTCTACCCCCCCCCCCCCCCCACCTCTCCGCGATCCCACCCACCTCCTTGCCCCAAACCCTACATGACGAAAGACGAAGCCTTTTCACCCGCAACCTGTTGAACTAAACCCCGTCCGAGTTGACCCACGCGAAGAGATTATTTTTCTGGAACAGAGGCCATGCATTGGTATCGTCAACTTCTAATCTGTTAGTCGGTAACTGCGTGCAATGAATGGAACGTGCTTCGGGAAAATTCGAGAGGGAGAAGTGATTTGAATCCACGTATCGATGGGGGGAGGTTCAACCAAAAAGAGTAGTAGCAGGCCAAGCCGTAACCGATGAAGATAATGTGGAAGACGCCAAGTTCCTTGGCCACAGTCACAATCCAACCGAAGAAGAGGTCGGTTATGATGCACAGTTTTTTTTTGGTGCTATTGTTGGGTGATGATGTTTTGGATGAGGTGTTTAAAGGTTGGTTTCATGGTAGTGGAAGCTTGGAGGAGTTAAATGATGAGGTGGTAGAGGATGACGGGGGACAGAAGGCAACATAGGAGAGAGAAGAAGAGGAAAGAGGAAATAAAGGATAAATCTAAAAGAGAAGTGTTACATCCTAAAATTACTTTATTATTCAATTATTATAAGGAAAATAATAATAATAATAATAAATAGCACTTAATTACATAATTATTTAATCAATTAAAAATTAAGTGGTTAAGATAAGAATTGGTAAAATTATTTCGTAAAGTACAAAGAATACCAGAGATAAAATAATAGATAATAAGATAAAATTAGATAACATATTTGAAGTATCCATGTTAAAAGAAGAGAGAGAGAGAGAGAGAAAAAGAGAGAGAAACAAAACCTCAACAAATCATGTTGGTGGGTAAACATAAAAGGAAGAGGCACTTTCTTATCTTAGTTACAGAGTTAGTCTTTTCTTTGAAAAATAGGAAAGGCAGTAGACTGCTTGAGGATTGGGAATAAGAAAGAGACGAAACCAACCTCATTAACACAGTCAATAGAGAGAGTACCGAACGACTTCGTTCCAAGAGGTGAGTAAAACATCTACCTTTAAAACCTCCATGGTATTTTTCTTGAAGGGTGTAATTTTCTAGGGTTCTTGATAAGAAAATTTGGGGATTATTGAGATTGTAGGTATTATGTTGAATCGCATATGAATATTCATGTAAAACTGGATATATAATTTTTTAAAATGGTTGAGATTATCTTGTTTACAAATTTTGTGTGTTGTGACAATATTTATTTGCAAGACGTTGCGTAGATTTGTGCCATAGCTTTTTGCTCTTCCTTGCGCACATAATGAATATACTAGAATGGAAGTTTTGGTATGCCTATAACGATTACGAGAAAGAAAAAAAAAAGGGAGATAGTGGCGATAATTTTATTAGGTTTGAGTTAAAGGCTTTGCAAAGGCATATGAATTTATACATTGAAGCATATTACGTGGATTCAAAATCTCCCCTGGGCCATGCGTTATGTTTTGGATAATATATATATATATATATATATATATATATATATATATATAAAAGCTTTTAGTGCTTTTAGGCTTCATTATAAATGACTAAGAATATAAACAAATAAATAAGTAAGTATACAAATATTACTAATTGTTGTTTATTATATTATAGTATTATTATAGTATGATTTCGAAAATTGTTATTGAAGTATGGAGTTTGGAAATTTATTTTACAGTCATTGAAGATGACGTATTTTTGTTATTGTGAGAGTCAGTCGTTACCTTCTGGAAAGGAATGACGGTATACATCTTATTCTGGGAATAGGATGAGAGATATTACCATCTGGGATGAGATATTTATTTATTGAACATATCTACATCTGGGATGAGATATGATTTGACATACCTCCATCTGGGATAAGGAAGGTAGTGGGACGCCATTACATGGATATGAGCTCATGTACCTTAATGAATCCAAGATTCATAGTGGGTCAGGGACTCACACTGGTTCTGGGAACCAATTAAAAAAAAGAAAATATTAAATATAAGTGAATCTAGGATTCACATTGATTTCAGGAATTAAGGAGTCAAGTAGGGTGATTATGGGAATCACTAAGTAGTGTATAGAGTCAAGTGTTTGGAATACAAATATTTGGGTATGAAAATTGTTGACTTCCTCTTTTATTATATGTTTGAACTGAATGTCTTGTACTTACCTTTTAAAAGGTCTTTTTATGAACTTATTTTGCGGGTACCATGGTTGTCTTTTTCTGGTTATCGCACCGGCTGAGAACAACATTGTTTGCGAACCATTTTAGAACCTGTTTTATTCATTGGGATTATTATCTCATTAAAAGTGTTGTTTTCAGAGCACGAGGGCAAAGCTACAGGGACGGAGGAAGCCTGAAGTCGCAGTTTTTTTTCCTTTTTGGTTATTTTTTAGCTTGGTTAGTTTCTTTCTAGATTAAAGGACCAGTGCGGCTAGTTTGGATGTTCCTTTTTATTACTTTTCTTATTTTGTAGATGCCCAGATTTGAGAACAATGTTTTTTTTCTTTTCCTTATGTAAAGATTATAAATATTGTTTTTCTTTTCTCTCATTATTGAGGTATTACTCCAAGCAGTTTCATCTCTTAAATTTCACTTTCGTAATTATTTGAGATTATGTTTAATGTAGGTTATTGTTGTAACGAAGGGCGTTACAAGAAGGAAGAAAAAGAAAAAAAAATCTCAACCATCAATTTTAAAATGAAGCAATCTAACAATTTGAAACAACTTTTGCATGGTGGGATACTTCCTGAGGTTCCCCACTCTTACCTTCACCTTAAGTTATTATATATGAGTAATAAGAGCAAATATCATGACACCATTATATACAATCATTTTAATTTTTTACTTTTTTTTTGTATATGTTTATTTAATGTACTCAGAATTCTTTTCATAAATTTAACCCTAATTTAAAAAGTAATTTGTATATATTTTTTATGCATTTTTCAGACATATTTATTTAATTCTTATATTAAATTAAATTAATATTGTTAATTAATCCTTCAATCAAAATAATTTTTTATTTCTTTAATTAATATTTAGTTTTTTCAATTAATATTATGCATGGATACACACACACACATATATATATATGGGTCAGGATTTATTGACACCAAGTGTCAAAGTTAGTCAAATTACACTTTCAATAACTTTTTGTATAATGCAAATTGAATTAATCCAACCGTTGAATTATATGATATTATTTTCATAATCATGTATATCAAAATTCACATAATTTAGACTTTTGTAGATTATGTTATCTAATATTGGATATTTACATATATTTTAATATCTTATTTTATGTTGAAATAAAATGATGTGATCAGCTACTAAATAATTTTGGAATATTATGAAATTTTCTATACTTAATCTAATCAATAAGAACATCAATTTCAACGGTTAGATTGATTAAATTTGCATTCTTCAAAAGTTATTAAAAGTGTAATTTGAACAACTTTGACACCTAGTGTCAACAGATCCTCTCTCTCTCTCTCTATATATATATATATATATATATATAGAGAGAGAGAGAGAGAGAGAGTTATTTTAGCTTGTTACAAGATAATGCTTATTTATTCACAAAAAAATGATAAATGCTTATTTTTTATATAACTAAAATTCTTTTATATATAACTTAGAATAACTATCTTGAGCGAGAACGTTTTTAACTGCTATTATTTAACAAAAGTATTTTTAGCTATCATTCTTCAATGATAATGTTTTTAGGATTTTTTTAAACTCTTATCTCTTACAATCTATCATTTTCAATATCTTCAGTAAATTGAATTTTGATATTTTTTCAAAAAAAAATTATCAATAATTGAAAATTAACATTGTATTACAATAATTGTTTATTATAGATTTAAAATTTATTCTGTATGTTCAAAGATATTTATTTTTTAAGAATTTTAATTATAATGTACTTTATATATTCAAAAATATTTATTTGCTTATAAACTTAAGTTATATAAAATAAATATTTATTCTATGCAATGTATAGGTTAAAATACTAGTTTATAATAAATAAATATTTTTGAATATATGAACTATATTATAATTAAAATTTGTAATTAAATATTTTTAAACATATATATTATATTTTAGATTTACGATAAATAATTTATATTACGATACAAGTTTATTTTCAACTTTTGATATTTTTTTAAAAAACAATTAAAGTTCAATTTAAAAATATAGATGAAAATAATAGATTAAAATAGATAAGCGATTAAAAAATAAAGTATACAAATAAATATAAAAGGAGAGTCTTTTTAAATGGTCGAGAAAGAAATTTTAAGTTAGTTGTTAAATCAAACTAGATTTGAATTTAAAATTAAAAAATATATTTAAAGGAATTAAAAGTTAAAAAAATATTAATATGTGGGATTAAGATAAGATATGTGGCTCAACAACTCATTTTATTCTGTGCATTAGGGAAGGCACTTCTATTTGGACCCTATGGGTACCCACAAAAGATATCCACAACAGGTATTGAGTAAGGGGACAAGTATTTACTTACAAAATTCAATGGGGATAAGTGCGTGTACGGGTATTGTGGTACTCACCCCGCCCTATACCCAAACCTCTAATACATACATACATACATATATATATGTGTGTGTGTGTGTGTGTGTGTGTGTGTATGTATATAATAAAATTTCTCTCATGCTTATGAAGTACAGTCCATTTATTATTAGCTTTTTTTATTTTTTTTCTTTCTCCACTATGAATTTAAGTTCACCCAGTAAGTAATGAATAGGTTAAGGCTATAATGATAAGGGTAAGCCCGACCATATTATCTTGACTCTTGAGAGACACGCTAGTAAAGAGTTTTAGTAGAGGATAAGTTGGCACTTGATAAGGAAAGAGTTCTTTTATTTGAATGGCAATCATCAATTAATAGGATTGTTCAAATGGCACTTAGTGAATAATAAGATTTAGTTGGTGTTAATTCACCATTTTTTTTAGGACATTTCAAAAAAATAAAAAAGAATGGACTTTCGAGAATATTTTGACTAAGTGTTGGAAATTGATATTTCAGCATACTATTTTGACTATGTGTCAAAATATAACCCTTCTACTGATCTCATTTTGATAGGGTTGTGATGAAAAAATTGAAGATTTGAAGAATCAAGATCGTAGAAATCATCAACAGGTGGATATTGAAGATATAAGCTATCAACGGATTGTAAACATCCTACATATCCTAAGTCCCCGATGTTCACAGATTGACAGGTTACTACAATGTTCCAACCATCATTTCAATTGCAGCAATTTACATTTATGCAAATATACTTCTCCCTCAATTCTTCTACTTCTCCCTCTATTTCTTCTCCAAACTTTAATTTCTTTACATTTTCTACATTCTTCTTCTACCCTTTACTCTTGCTTTAAGTTTCAATTCTTTTCACCTTTCCTCTCAATTCTTTTCTCTTTTATTTACAATTTGTTCTTACGACCAACCATCAAAATTAATAAAAATTTAACCACAGGCCTAGGGTAAATGGCCTACAAAGGAGGTTAAAAGGCCTCTAAATGAAGTAAATGTCTCCTTTCTCAAAATCTGGAATGAGATTGTGCTTGTTGACAAAAAAGGCACAAAATTTCACTGTCAACAAAATGGCACCAAGTAAGGGGTCCCAAAATGAGTATCGTGTGTTAAATGTTTAGTTATGGCCTTCAATTATTGACCAACATTATTACATTCAAAATCCCTTCCATCTATAGTCTTAATGGCCAATATGGTTTGAATTAATTAGCCTTGAAGGATAGATTCGCTCATGCTTTACGATACTACAACATTTTTTAATATTGCAAGAGGCTATATATAATATTTTTCTTATAGCCAATGGTTGGTTGATAGTAATCATTCCAATTTTAAATATTTTTCAATTGATGATGAAAGGACATTCTCGGTGATTAAAAATTTGAAATCGCCAAACATTGGTGAATTTGAGTCATTGAGATGGTTGGAAAATGGCTTGTGTTTAAATGATTTGATTAAAAGGATTATTATGAAACAAGACTCACAAACAAGTCAAAACAAGCATGTACAAAAGAAAAAATGTGAAGCGAATAGCCTCTAGACAATAAAATTGTGGAAGTTAAGGCCTAAATTTTTCAAAATTTGAAAATGTTAATTATTAATCAAAGTTAATTATGGCCTTAAAAAAAGAAGAAGAAAAAAATGGCCTAGGCCTTAAAGATTCAAAGGCCTTTGATCATGAGGTCATACAAAATTAAATTTTGATTCTCATTCGAAATTGAATATGACATTAAAAAAAATTGATTGGGTTAAATGTTTTTATGGCTTGAAGCTATTTGAAGGTAGACTTTTGATTATCAATTGAAATTGGCTATGTTATTAAAAAAAATTAAAGTTGAATTAAGAAAAAGGTCAAAGTTTAAAGTCGAAATTTTTTCGAAGGTAGCTAGCCTACGTGAAGTAATTTCAAGTAAAAATTTCAAAGTGAAAATCAAAAACTGATCTAGGAATATAGTTTTCAATTGCAATATGGCCACTATTATTTTCAAAACTTCGACCAATATTTTGAAGTAAAAAAAAAATCAAAGCTTTATTCAAAAATCCAATATAGAAGTTGGATTAATTTTAGTCGAATGATGATTGGTCCCGTATTAATTGAAAATTCAATACTAATGTTGGATTAATGTTAGTCAAAATGATCTTAATTTTTTTTTTAAAGAATCACTTTTTTAAGAAAAAACCACTTATTGAAATTTTCAAAGTGCTTGGGTAAACTTTTTTTTAACAATTAGAATCAAAGAAAAAGAAAAAAAAGAAAACTACTTTTTCTATCTACGGTAGAAGAAAGAGAAGATTTAAAAATTGGTTTTTATAATTATAACCAAACACAAATCAACTTCTACTTATATAAGAATCTCTTAAAAATAAATCAATTTTTTAGAAATCACTTTTTTTAATCACAAACAAACAAGCCTTAAATGTCAAGGAAGCCTGAGGGAGTATAATGTATTATTTACATGCAACATTTAATTGCAAGGTGTCACTTCCTTTCCTAGGCAATTTTTTTATGTCAATAAATAATATTTTGCTTGAATGTTGGAACTTAGAAAAGAATTTTATGGATGCTATAATTTTGTAATACAGAAATTTGTACATTTCTTATTCACATACCAGGTATTTTAGGTGCTTGTTTAACACACTTCGTTTGTTGCAATAACAAAAAATGAAGCAAAATTTGCCTACAGTAGCAAAAATTGTTTCCTATAGCAATTGAAAATGAATAGTAGTGGCATGATTTTTAATTTTTATGTTGCTTCCATTGAAAATGAATATTTAATGGGTTTTATTACTATTTTGTAATAGTGGCCTAAATTTTATGTTGGCCTATTGTAAGAACATGTGCTATTATAAGGTTATGTTTAGATAAATTAAGAATGAATTTTTAATTTAATTGTAGCAGATTTTTTAATAAACATTTTTTTATTGGTTTATTAACTTTATACTTAAGTAAAGTATGAGTAACGAATATGTGTATGAGTATACAGGTACTATAATACCCTACCTAAACTCTACCCATTGTCATTCCTACTGTGTATTACACAAAATAAATGTTTGTTTTGAATAAATAAATATTTTTGATATATAAATTATATTATAATAAAATTCATAATAAATAAATAAATTTAAATATATAAATATACATGTAAGCACACCTTCATGTTCTACTCCTCACCGGCTTCGCAATGTCAGGTCAAGATCATCAATCCGTTACTCCCAAGTTAATCTTCGAGTTACGCTTCCTATAAGGACATTGTTAGTATAATGACTTTCTTTGCATTTTTCTTTGATTTTAGCCTTCATAACTTTGATTACAGATAACTAAATTGATTGATGTGGTTAATCAACCCAGGGCACGTTTGAAGGATTCGATAGCATGAAGGATCGAAGCGAAGTTGTTATTTCCTTTTCTTCCTTGCTAGCTGATATACTAAGGTAAGGGGGAGGGGGATTTCTATACAATTAGTAGGCATAGGAGAAGGCACTTCCCCTAGTCTTATTAATTTGATTGTAAGCAAATGGGTTTCTAAAACCCTAACTATATTGTGCTTAACTAAGTATGGTTGCTGTCTTGTTGAATCCTATGGGTATACTATGTGTGTTTGAGCTATTACCTTGATTATTCACATTATTTTGATATTAAGAGGTGACAATAGGTGTTACCTTAAGTTCAAAGCAAGGCTAGATCAAAAAGAGTGAGATTACTTGGTGAAAACCTTATGTTGATGTTGATGAAAATTATCCCTGCAGATGTCTAAAATTGCAAAACTTTTTGTGCCTTGTCCAGCTGGAATTTTAAGCTAATTCTTGGTGAGAATGTGAATACATTCTATTTTACGCCTATCAAAAATTAGAATTTTATCTCAACTGTATGTTTTTTGGTAAAATTTTGAATGGATCCTACCAGTTTTTAGCGTGATTCTGTCCAGTTAACTTGTGAAGCAATTATGTCTCTGTTAATTACATGGAATGATTTATTTGATATTTTCCCCTTAATGTGAATGGATTGATGTGAAAAGCTGGAAAAGTTTGCTTGAAAATATTGTCCAGAAAAATTACTAAAAATGCTACAATTTGGGGATTTTTTACCAAAATAATACAAAAAAAAACATTATTTCCCAAACTACACTACTCCCAAACATTAGTTCCCAATATACACCAAATTACTGTCTACTCTAAGAACACCCCCCCAGGAACCGACTTCTCACCCCCATTTTTCATTTTTTTTTAAACCTGTTGGGAATTCAGGTCCCCAAGACCTGACTTCTCAATGGGTATTTTTTTTTAATTTTATTATTTTTGCTAAATATAAATATAATATAATTATTATTATAATTATAGGTTAAATAATATAGTTAAATAATACATTTAGCGGTTAATTAAAATAATTATACTTGACCAGAAATATTAAATATTAGATAATTGTATTAAACTAGTTGTTATTTTTGGCAAATTAAAATAATTAATATGTTTAATTTTACTAATGTGGTAATTTTATGGAAAAATGTAATTGTGGTTAAATAAGCAAATAATTTTAAAAAAAATACAGGGAAGGATTAAATTAATAATGAACTAAATTAATAAAAGTTACACAGGATTAAAAATCATTGGGGCAAGTCTTGACATTTCAGCACTGTTAGGACATTTATTTTTGGTATGTCTTGGTGTGCGACATGCCAAACATCTTTTTGGTTTACCCCTTTCTCTGAGGTCCATCTCAGTACATATTCGAGTTGATTTCAGGTGTCCACTGATATTCCTGCACATAGTGGGATTGTGGGACAATTTCGGTCCGTTATATGTTGGCCATGACCCTTTATTGGGCAACATGTGGAACCTTCCACTATAGACGTTGGATACATATTCCAACGTGTACACCGGACTCACATATTGCATGTAGTCATAGTGAATTTGGTTACAAGCAGCAACGACATGTGCACATGGGATGTGCAGTTTCTGAAACTTTCCATATTCACATTGTTGTTGTTCCAATCTAACACCGAAATGTCCCACAAGTCGCCTTTCTAATGGGTTAATCAACTCATGCACCCAGAATGTTGAACCGTCTTGATCGAAGTCCTTCACGTAGTGCGTGTTCACCTTTGTTGTTGCATCTTGTGTGGCCTTGTTAAGAATCTCTGTATATTTTTTGCCAGAGTTTATCATCGTCATCGCTTCCCTCCCCTTTCTGACGAACAATTCATTACACCTAAAGTATGTTGCTTTGACCAATGCTGAAATGGGTAGGTTTCTTGTTTTTTTAAGTACTGAGTTGATTGCCTCCACGAGATTGGTGGTCATGTGTCCCCAACGTCGCCCTCCATCCCATGCGAGAGTCCATTTTGGCCTTGGGATTTCATTGAGCCATTGCGTGGCTTCTGGATGCACGTAACGAAGATTGTTGTAGTAATAGAAGAAGTTTCTCTCCGTCATGGCATATGCTGAGGAGTTGGAATAAAGGATTGTCAGTAATGCTATGATCAGAATATTAAAAAAAATAAAATTAACATGTATGCAATACGTACCCATATTTACAACTTGTTTTTTGTTTATCAGCATTCTTGAAGTGTCTCATGAAATTTTGTGTGATGTGTCGAATGCAAAACACATGCACTAAATCTTGTTCTGTCCAACCACTTTCCCGTCGTGCTTAGGCACTCTTTATCGCTTTGTGCCTGTCTGATATTAGGCATAGACCATGTTGGGGGGAACATACTTTCTTAAATACTTGAGGAAGAAGAACCAAGCATCCGTTATCTCCCCTTTGACTATGGTAAAGGCTATTGGAAGAATATGGTTGTCCGCGTCCTGTGCAACTGCCACTAAAAGAGTACCTTTGTACTTTCCATACAACCAAGTGCCATCGACCTGAACTATGGGCTTACAATAGGAAAACCCATCGATGCATGGTTTAAAACTCCAAAAAAGACGATGGAAAACGTTAATGTCACTATCTTGGTTGTTACATGGCAGCGTTTACATCCTAACAATCGTCCCAGGATTAGTCATTTAGATTACCTGGAGCAGTTGTGGTAAATCCTTGTATGACTACTCCTAATTGCCGTAGATTGTTTCTATAGCCTTTTGCTTTCCCAACCATGCTTTTTTGTAGAAGGTGGTCAATTGCTTAGTTGTTTTTATGTGTTCAATCAGCAATGACACCGAGATCGAGGGATCATTTCTAACCAGTGCCTCGATCTCTCTATTGATTATCGTTGACGTAAGTTGAAGATGATCTTGAGACAACATTGGTGACGCACATGTATGGGGTCCTTGTAGTTTTCTGATCTCCCATTGTCTACAAACCTTACCATATGCTGCTCTATACCTCTAAGCGCATCCTTCAATACGACATTTTGCAACAAATAATTATTGGTTAGAACTTACAACTTTGAAGTCCATATGGCTCCTAATGTGGTGCTCCCTAATTGTAGACAGGCATAATTCTTTGTCATGGAACCACATCCCAATGTAAAGGGATCTAGGTGCTACACATGAAATGCCTTCACGATCCAAGACATGCATAAACTCTGCATTATCTTCTGTTGCGTCCAGTTCAACAGCATGCATGTGTGGGGACGGATTGTAAGCATTGTTGGTTGTTGAGGGGCTTACGTCTTGCTGGTGGTTGTCATCTTCATCATCGTTGTCGTTCACATGGTGTCCCAGAATGTCTTCTTTGTTATCACTAAAAGGGCCAGCATATTCGTCATGTGGACCAGCCCTAGCATCATCAACTTATTGTGGCTCGCTGGGTTGGGATGGTGGTTGTTCGACGTATGGAAGTGTTGATAATAGTTGGGTGAAAAAGGAGGTGGGTGGTGCAAATTCAGAAAAATTAAACTGCGTGCTATTTAAATCAAATGAATGGGCATATGGTGGGAGTAGGGTAGAAGAGGGGGTTGTCTCCCATTCATTTTGGTAGGTATATTGTTCGTTAAGATCAACTGTTGTTGCATGCAACGATGTGGGAAATGCATATGATGATGTAGGGAAGAAAGCATTGTCAGGTTCAAGATATGTTGTAGATGGTGTGTCCTCCAACGTGACATAAAGCTTTATGCATCCAAGTGTCTTGTATTGGGTAGAAAATTGTGAACATACTCTGGACATCCTTGTCCTTGGAAGTTTCACTGCCTTATAACGTAAAATTCCTTTGCCAACACACAAAGGGCATCGATGAAAGATATTGTCAATCGTTGTTGTCGGTTGAAGTTTGAGCTTTTGCTGAATTCTTCACTTTAAGGTCTCAAGTGAAAGGCCTCTCTTGGTGGTGAGGATGACTAGGTTTGACCATTTGAACTTTGCCCTTCCTTGGATCGAGTCATCTGGCCGTTGTAGTAGATAATAAGATTGAAGGTGGATGGAGTCATGGCGAAGGTGGAGAGTTTAAGCTTTTTGGTTGAGAATGGATGTTGAGTGAGGATATGTTTCTAGTTTGCAAACTGAAGTTGAGTCATGGTCTATATATAGACATGGAGAAGGATTGAATCTAGACAATTGGATTCGTGAATACAATTTTGGCTGTTCATTTTTTTAGACTGACGCAAAAGTAAGGAATCTCTGACGCACTGACGCAAAGCAAGGATTTCTTAACGTAAAGTAAGGATTTCCTGACGCAATGACGCAAAGTAAGGATTCCCTGACGCAAAGTGAGGATTCCTTGACGCAACGAAATCAACAGCTAATATTGCAAGTGTACTTTTATAAATACATTACATGACTATCTCTCACATACACATACCTCACTTTATTGCGTTCAGAGTAACTCCTTCTAAAAACCTTTTTTCTTTCACTTATTTTACTATTTTTTCCTCAGAAAAACATGGATTCAGAACTTGCATTTGTGCACTTCAACAGTAATATGACAACAACTTTTGAAGGCGTCTACTTTTAGTGTCCTGATCCTAAGTCATTTAGGATACCTCATGGCATCACATTTGTTGGCCTCCAACAAAAAATAATAGAAACGATCGCACTTCCTGGACATAAAAGGGTTGTTGAATTTTATTATCGATGCCCTACAACTATAGGGGATTGTTGTGTTGTATACAATGCTATGAAAGTTCGAAACGACGCCGATTTAGCTTACATGTTCTCAATTTTCTTCCAACATAGACATATTAGGCCTATCGAGTTTTATGTTACGCTGGCAAGATTTGTTGACGAGATAATGGCGCGCCTGAGGCAACCTAGATTTGTGGAGCAAATCATGGTGTGCTTGATGCAACCACAGACATCAACCAACCATGACGAGGAGACCACTACCAACTTGTCTGAACCATGATTAATGTTATTGTTGCCCTTCATCAACTGCTTTCAATAAACTGCATCGAAGTAGAACATGTCCTATTTAGTTCATAAATGTTGTTGTTGTCTTATGTCTAGTGTTTTCAATTCCATGCATCCATGTACAAGCTGCTTTATTCAATTCATCAATGTTATTGTTATCTTGTTGTTTCTGTTTATGACTTAAATTGTGTTAAAAAATTTAGAAAAACAATACTAATAACAATATTAATGTGTAACACAACTAAAAAAAACATTTCATTAAATTATAACACTGCAATACATGCGATTCATGTTCGCAAAGTGGTCTTATCAAATCTTTTCATCTTCCGTATAATGTGATCTAAGATTCATGGTTTCATCAAGATATTCTGACAAGCTATCCCATAACCATGAGCTTGACGGATGGGACTGTAGTTGGTTAGACGCCTGTGTTTGATGATCCTTGATAATCGCGTATAACTCCATGGACGTGAGGTTAGGCACTTTAGCGAATACAGCAAACATTGTGTGTACATCCTCATCTTCTTCAAGTTTGCACGCCCTATATTGAAAACAACCGTCCAAAAAGGATATTGGACATCAAAAATGGAGGTGCACCACCAATTTTCCATCCCCCGGTCTAATCTTATTTTGAATGGCTTGCTTCAACACATCAAGTGTCATACTTGTGTTGACTTGGAGTATCTTCGGGTTACTACTGACAAAGGTTGACCCATGCTCAGTTTCTCTCATCTCCCCATTGTAATATACAAAAGCAAATACAGGTCTGGATGCCATGGCTAGGGTACGGCTTAAGGTTTAGACCTAGGGTGATAGCTGAGATGATGCATATGTTGTCGAATTTAACATCCATACAGATTACATTTATACACTGTTTACGCGATCCAAACATCTATGATTATGTTGGCAGAAAAAGCAACGATCGAGATCGCATTGACGGAATCAACGATCTAGATCACCCCGATCCAAGTGCGTTCACTGTTCATCCATTAGAGAATCATATAGGGTCTTGTCCCCTCCTACATAAAAAGCAACGGTCGTGATCGTATCGACAAAACCAACGATCCAAATTGCCCCGATCCAAGTGCGTTCACTGTTCATCCGTCAGGGAATCCTGCAAGGTCTTGCCTCTGCTGTAGAAAAAGCAACGGTCGTGATCGCACCGACAAAAATAACGATCCAGATCACCCCGATCCAAGTGCGTTCACTGTTCATCTGTCAGGGAATCCTACAGGGTCTTGTCCCTTTGGCAGAAAAAGCAACGGTCGTGATCATACCGACAAAAACAACGATCCATATCTCCCCAATCCAAGTGCGGTCACTGTTCATCCGTCAGGAATCCTGCAGGGTCTTGCCCCCTCCTGTAGAAAAAGCAACGATCGTGATCGCACCGACAAAAACAACGATCTGGATCGCCCCGATCCAAGTGTGTTCACTGTTCATCCGTCAGGGAATACTGCAAGGTCTTGTCTTTTGCATCAGTAAATATTCAACGGTTGAGATTGCATCGACGGAATCAACGATCCAGATCGCCCACACATTTTTATAAATAGAAAACCTCTGATGGTCCCAGATAAACACACTCAACTTAAGTAGTTCACAGTCATCCCTCCATTTCATAACATACAAATAACTTCGACCATGGAACCTGCACCCTTGCTTTGGAAACAACACCTACACAGATATGCACATATACCTGATCCAGTAAGTTCAAATCAAATGTTAATTACATTAATCTTCTCGCGTGACTATATGCAATGGTATTGTGCAAATTCAATACCTTTTCTATCTGTGCCACAACAATTGCAAGACCACGAGTTGCACGTAACATGGATGTTAGCGACACAACACATGCAACACAGCAAACGCCAACACAACAATGTGCACGACGGCAGAGTATACCTCCCCAACCTAGCCCCCCAATTATTCAAACAATGCAGGAGGAAGACTTTGAACCACCTCGTCATTCATTTGTATTCACTCCATCAAAACAACAGGTTGATGAAAATGTTGAATATCGTCGATACTCATTTGCATCTAGTTCAGTGGACTTCATGAGCAACTTGTTTGGTGCAGACTGTAACGCCCTTCGTTACAACAATAACCCACATTAAACATAATCTCAAATAATTACGAAAGTGAAATTTAAGAGATGAAACTGTCTGAAGTAATACCTCAATAATGAAAAAAAAAACAATATTTATAATCTTTATATAAGGAAAAGAAAAACATTGTTCTCAAATCTGGGCATCTACAAAATAAGAAAAGTAATAAAAGGAACATCCAAACTAGCCACACTTGTCCTTTAATATAGAAGAAACTAACCAAGCTAAAATATAACCAGAAGAAAAAAAACTATGACTTCAGGCTTCCTTCGCCCCTGTAACTTCGCCCTTGTGCTCTGAAAACAACATTTTTAATGAGATAATAATCCCAGCGAATAAAACAAGTTCTAAAATAGTTTGCAAACAGTGTTGTTCTCAGCCGGTGCGGGACCGAAAAAAGACAACCATTGTACCCACAAAATAAGTTCATAAAAAGACTTTTTTTTTAAAAGCAAGTACAAAACATTCAGTTCAAACATATAATTAAAAAGGAAATCAACAATTTTCATACCCAAATATTTGAATTCCAAACACTTGACTTTATACACTACTTAGTGTTTTCCAGAATCACCCTACTTGACTCCTCAATTCCTGAAATCAATGTGAATCCCAGATTCACTTATATTTAATATTTTTTTTTTATAATTGGTTCCCAGAACCAGTGTGAGTCCCTAACCCACTGTGAATCTCAGATTCACTAAGGTATATGAGTTCATATCCATGCAATGGCGTTCCACTGCCTTCCCCATCCCAAATGGAGGTATGTCATGTCATATCTCATCCCCGATATAGATATGTTCAATAAATAAATATCTTATCTCAGATGGTGATATCTCTCATCCTATTCTGGGAATAAGATGTATACCGTTATTCCTTCCCAAAAGATAACGACTGACTCTCACAATAACAAAAAATGTATTATCCCCAATGACTGTCAAGTAAATTCTCAAATCCATACATCAATTAACAATTCTCAAAGACATACTATAACAGTATTATAATATCATAAACATTAATATATATATATAACAACTAAACATACACCATACTGCAACTTAACTTCATGAATATGAATATTATAAGGCTAAATCCTTTCAGCCGATTTCAATTCGTTACAAGCAACACAAATTGCACCCTATATAAATAGCCTTTAGCTAAGGCTTTATGCATAGCACACGAAAGGCTTTTATATGCTTTATTCATGGAAATCTTTAAAAGCAGCACATGAACCCTTCATACATGTATCTGAATAAGCGAATGATAGTTTTGAAATTTACTCACAGTATCCAATTGATGTACACGGTATAAAGAAAATTACATCTCGTAAAATTGTGTTATACCCACAAAACGAAAATCATCGCAAGCAAAAGAAAATATAACCGAATAGTTCAGCCATTTAAAAATATATATAATGATACCGAACATACATGAATGATCAAATATAATCCAATTATAAAACCTAGGGCTCCACTAGCCCCAAATTATTTTTATCAAGAATCCTAAAATCAAATCCCAAGGTTTATACCATGGAAGTTTAGAAAAAGGTTGTTTTACTCACCTCTTGGAACAAAGTTGTTCGGTTCTCTCTCTATTGACTGTGTTAACAAGGTTGGCTCCGTCTTTTTCTTGTTCCCAATCCTCAAGCAGTCTACTGCCCTCCCTATTTTTCAAAGAAAAGACTAACTCTATAACCAAGATAAGAAACTATCTGTCCCTCTTATGTTTACCCAACAACGTACTTTGTTGAGGTTTGTTTCTCTCTCTCTCTCTTTTAACGCGGATTCTCTAAATAAGTTATCTAATTTTATCTTATTATCTATTATTTTATCTTTTGCATTCTTTTGTACTTTACAAAATAATTTTAGCAATTCTTATCTTAACCACTTAATCTTTTAATTGATTAAATAATTATATGACTAAGTAATATTTATTATATATTTTGAAATAGAAAAGGCGCACAAGAAAGGGGGCTTGAATTGTGCGTTTAAAACTTTTTAATTCAATATAAATAAGTTTGAAAGCGTTTTCAAGTTAAGGGATAAAGAGAAATATAACACATAATTTTTATACTGGTTCACTCAACCTGAGTTACGTCCAGTCCCTTCACCCAAAAGGTATTCACTAACCAACCTTAAGTTACAAGTATTGTTCACGGCTTCTTCAGGCTTTACAAGGCAATCACCCTAGATTGCTTTACCCAAGTATTCTTTTTCACTAAGCCTCTCTAGGCTTTCACAACACAACAAGTGTTTATACAAAGATATCAACTCATGTAGTGAGGGTTTGAAAGATTAAGCTCAAACACTCAGAAAATTTTACAAAGCTTTTTCACTATCGTCCACTGGACGCTTCTAGCAAATGTACAGAAAATACTAAGATGTTCACAAGTTTAGCACGTATCGCAGTTGTCTCTTTATTTCGCTTCTTCCTTGGTGCATATATATAGTCTTCAGGGAAAAGATCCTTTGTGGAAGACTTGTCTTCATTATACAAGGAGGGGCGTGCAAACAATGCATTCAGAAGGATCAAGTGTGGCAGCTTTTAGACTTGCACTAAAACGGAAAATGCAGGACTATGCTGGCGGTCTGCTTTTTTGAACATTCTTCATTCGGCATGTTAGCTTGATAAATTGACTTACTTTATCTATTTTGCTACGCCTTTGCACTAGAATGATTCTGATGATATTTAATGCTTCAAACAATTTAAACGTTATATCATAAAAGTGGTAATATGTTAGTTTCGAGGAAATCAAACATAAGTAAATTGGACGTTCAAATAAAACTTAGCTGTTTGAGTATATGTCGTTGGAAGCTTGCATCTGATCTTTGAACTGGTTCAAAGAGACAAGATTTTGCTTTAAACGGTCATCTTTAGTTTGTTCACTAGACGATCTTCTTTAGCACGTCTACTGGACGGTCTTTTTTAGCACGTCTATCAGACGGTCTTTTTTAGCATGTCTACTGGACGGTCTTCTTTAGCGCGTCTACTGGACGGTCCACATAAAGGTAGCTTGTTTGCTGTGACAAGGTTAGTCTTTAGGCATAAACTTGAACATTAATAAGATTGTTATCTTCAAAACTTTGAAGGTTTAGACGCTTCTACGTCTTTGGTTCCAACATATTTTTTTTCATATAACAATTACATAATATAATAAATTTAGGATGTTACACAGACATTCGAACTCCAGAATCAGCTCACACTTATATGCAGAGTATAGTCGTTCCATCGTTTCACCATCAGCATGCTGGAAGTTCGTCAACACCACACGTCAACCATTATGCAACTTATCAGCCAACTGTTGATGATAAGGAGAATGTAGTACGACAACAAAAACAAATTCGTAGAAATCCTCCGCGTAGAAGGCGACCTCCATTGTGTGGAACTAGACACCATTACAGAGATTAAGTCTCCTGCCTCTTATATAATATTTATTCATTTTATTTCCAACTAATTATTTTAATGACAAATGACAATTTTAATTTGGTGTCTTAATTTGCCAAAAATAACAACTAGTTTAATACGATTATCTAATATTTAATAATTTTGGTCAAGTATAATTACTTTAATTAATCGCTAAATGTATTATTTAACCATATTATTTAACGTATAATTATAATAATAATAAAATTAAATTTATATTTAACAAAAATAATAAAATTAACAAAAGTAAAAAAAAAGGGCTCGTTGAGAAGCTAGGTCCTGGGGACCTGAATTCCCAACGGGTCTAAAAAAAAAAATGCAAGAAAGAAGGTGGGTCCTAAGGGGTATTTTCAACGTGAACAATAATTTGGTGTATATTGGGACATAATGTTTGGGGATAGTGTAGTTTGGAAATTAATGTTTTTTTTTTGTATTATTTTGGCAAAAAATCCACAATGTGGTTGTGCTGATGGATTCTGGAATTTGGTATTTCTGCTTGCCCTGTCTTATGAGTTGAACCTGAGCCATTTGTGGACTTAACCCAGTCTTGGAAAAATTGGGGATAATACTAAATGTATGAGGATGGTGTCTACGAAAAATCTGCTCCAAATTCCTAGTTTTCCATTTGATATGAAATTTTCAAGTCAAGTAACTCATTCTATCTTATTTTTGAGTTGATATCGATTTTGTGAGATTTTGTCCTATTAAATATTTTTGTAAAATCTGCAAAAATGGAAAATATATTCTATACAAATTAATGTTTGTTCCGACCAAGTATAGTCCTTAGTAACAATATTCTGGTTATATAAAGAAATTTTTGAAACTAAGGTACAACTTAGACATAAATTTGAGTTTTAAAAGTTTTTCACTTATTTAGGGCCCGTTTTGAGTAGTTGCAAATTTTTAGATTTTGGTTTTTAAATTCAATTTTTAAAACAAAGTGTGTTTAGCTAAAATAGTTTTTAACTCAATTTTAAAATGCTTTTACATTCATTTTTAAAACAAAAAAAGATTTGTGAATTTGATTTTTAGTTTTAAAAAACATCGTTGCCACGCCATCACTACCATTAGGGGTGAGCAGAACCCAACTCGTCCCACTAATTTGGCCTAGCCTAAGGTTGATTTTAATGGGTTCAGGTTTTGAAATTCAACCTGATTTATTTTGAGAACAAGTTTGGGTTATGTTTTGGGTTGCCCCAACCCAATTTAGTGTCTTCTATTATCTTAAAAAGTAGGTTAAAATATACTTTTGGTTTCTTATCTTTTTACTAAAATTTGTTTTGGTCCTTTATATTTAAAAAAGCTCATTTTGGTCTTTTAACTTTCAAATCCTCTCCATATATAAATTATAATAGTTATCTTGAACGAGAGTATTTTTAGGGGTTATTATTCAACGAGAGCGTTTTTAGCTTATTTACTTCAATATGAGCACTTTTAGGGATTTTTTTTCAACCTTTTATCTCTTTCAATTTATCTTTTTTATTTTTAGTTCTAATTAAATTTTAGTATTTTTAATGTGTATTTTTAGTTCTAAATTAAATTTAAGTATTTTTAAAAGAAATTATCTATAGTTAAAAATAACTTTGTATCGTAATATAAATTGTTTATCATAAATTTAAAATATAATTTATATGTTCAAAAAAATTATTTATTACAAATTTTATTTATAATATAATTTATATATTCAAAATTATTTATTTATTATAAATTATAATCATATAAAATAGATATTTATCTTGTGCATTACACAGGCTAAAATGCTAGTTTTAGTTAATGTTGTTCTTTCGAAACAATGATCATTTTTTACTTTGGGGTACGGTTTTGAACGCCTTTTTGGACTATTCAATACGTGAAATTTGTTTCATTAGATTTACTTACATGAAAATTATGAAATCCAACTAATTTTTGAACAAAAAAAAGACTATAAACATCATGAAAATTGCATGAAAAGTAAGTCCAAGAGCATTAGAAAACTGAAGAATCTAATATCATATTCTTTTTCTGGTTGCTCATGGGACTCACTTTTCACATGATTTTCACCATGTTTATAACCTATTTTTGTTTGAATATTAGTTAGGTTTAATAGTTTTTATGTTAGTGAATCTAATAGGACAAGTTTTACGTCTTGATTCGTCAAAAAAGAGTTCAACATTGTGCTCCAAAATAAAATAAAAAAATCATTGTTTCGAAGGACAACATTAACTTAAATTTGAGAGTTAAATGACTAAAATTAATCTTTTGAAAGATAATGGATCAAAATGAATTTAAGTAAAAAGATAAGGGACCAAAAGTATATTTTAGCCTAAAATGTATAAGTTTTTTGAATAATTGTGTATTAATAATAAAAAAATTTAATTTAATGAATGATATTTTGTATAACATGATATTATTTCTTTTAAAATATATATTGTAAAATATACCTTCATTCTTTTTTTATACTTATTTTATTTTACGATTTAACTATACATAATGTTAATATCGATATATTCCATTAAAAAGTTGAGTTGACTCGGTCTTGTCCCATATATTTTAGGTCTTGGTCAAGTTGGGTTTAAGTTAAAATAAGTGTCCTAATGAAAATTTTGGGCCAGGGTAGAGATAAAGAAAAACTCATACCATGCTTACCCTAACCACTACCATCACTGTTAAGAGGGCGACAAGTATACTGATCATATAAATAATAAAGTAGTGAGAAAAGTATCATATCCATGAAGATTGTGGTTTAACAAGAAGTTAATCAACCAATTAATCTTTTGATTTGAGAAGAAAAAAAGAATTATGAATTTTTGGGTTTTTGGTTTAATGGAATTGAAAGAAAGAAAAACACAATTAAAAAGTATTAGAAAATTTAATGAATTAGAGTGGTAAAGTATCAGAATCTCCTTGATTTTTTCCTAAAGTAATATTTTTCCCTTCTAAATTCCTTTATGTTATGCAATTCACAACGTAATTCTTTAAGTGATAAACCCTTTATTCCCAATTATGAACCCTAATCCTTTAGGTGGACAAAATTAGAAATGAGCATTGGGAGAAGGAAACTCACACGAAAGTAGGGGTGAGTAGGGGACAGGATTAGGACAAGTTTATCTTTATCCTTATTTGGCCCAAAATTTTGATTGGGTCGTTTCTGAACCCTGACCTGATCAAGACCCAAAATATATGGGACAGAACGGGTTAACCTAACTTTTTAATATAATATATCAATCTTACCATTATGTATACATAAATCGTAGAGTAAAAGAAGTATAAAACTTAAATTAAGGTATAATTTAGAATATATATTTTAAAATAAATAATATCATTATAAATATAATATCATGTTATACAAAATATAATCTATTAAATCAAAAAAATTTATTATTAATACACCATTGTTCAAAAAACATGTACTTTTTAAGAGAATATAAGACACCAAACTGGGTTGAGATGACTTGAAGCAAAACCCGAACCTGTCAAAAGGACCTTTGAGCCGAGTTGGGTTAGTGAGACGGGTTGGGTCTTGCTCTTACCCCTACACAAAAAGCATACAATCTATCCCTATTCTTAGGCTCAAGAATCATATGTTATTGAATTAGAACAGTCTAAACCCCAATTTTCAAATGCAATATTTAGATTACGAATCAATTCTTAATGAGTGTCAATCATGGAAAAACATTAAGCATAAATTCAATAACTAAATCAACACAACAATATAATAATTCAGAATGAAAACCAATTACAATCCAAACCAAGGTTCATTCTAACCTGGCCTAAAGGAAATTAAAAACTTATAAAAAGGGGAAAGAAAGCATATATATATATATATATAAGGATAGAGCCATTAATCTTGAAGGATTGTGCTCACTTCCTTCAATCTTCAATGGTGAAAAATGATTTTCAAGAGTCTCTTTTCTCACTTCTGGTTCTTAAAGGAGTCAAAGATTGATCCCAAACATGTAATTTCTTTCTTTAAATAACAAGTTTGGGCTTTCTAGGCTATAAAAGAATGAACCTAGACTCATTAAGGGGTAAAAAATGTCAAAAGTCAGAGCTTGGACTCATTGGGCATTGTTTTTCTTTTAGATATGGCAATGTGCTGGCGTTGGGTGGGCACTCAGACTTGCCAAGTGGCCAGCATAACTCGTCAGGTGGGTTTCGCCACATCGCTCACGTATTTTTGTTTTTTCGAGCAGTTTACAAGTAGAATCGACCTTCAGTGTCCTCACAAAAGTTGTAGATAATTTTGTTCTTGAAAAGATGGCACTAGTTTCATGTCATTTTAATATTTACAGCTCAATATATGCTTAAAGCAATGCACTTGTGTCAGTGTGGTTAGGACAACACATTCACTTCAACTTCAAACCCAATTTTCTCAATGATCCACTTTGAAATTGATTAAACGCTCTGCATGAAAAGTGTAGATCTATGTTTAAGTTTTCCATGGAGACCAAGATCACTTCAATCATATTCTTGGAGTCCAAGTTGTGACCCACACAAGGAGAAAAAGTCAAAGTCAAAATCTGAAAAATGAAGTTTCTCATTATTACTCATTTCCCTAAGACCCAAAAAATTAGTATATTTATGCATTTTTTTTATTAAAACCATTCAAAACATGAATTAGTATATATATATATATATATATGGGTCAGGATCCGTTGACACTAGGTGTCAAAGTTAGTCAAATTACACTTTCAATAACTTTTTGTATAATGCAAATTTAACCAATTCAACCATTGAATTGTGTGATATTATCTTCGTGATCATGTATATCAAATTTCATATCATTTAGACTTTTCTAGATATGTTATCTAACATTGAGTATTTACATATATTTTAATATCATATTGTACATTAAAATAGAGTGATGTGATGAACTACTAAATAATTTTAGAATTTTATGAAATTTTATATACTTAATCTAATTAATAAGAACATCAAATTCAACGATTAAATCGATTAAATTTACATTTTACAAAAAGTTAATTAAGGTGTAATTTGACTAACTTTGACACCTGGTGTCAACGGATCTTGACCCTATATATATATATATATATATATATATATATATATGAGTTATTTCCTCACAATATTCACTAAATTAATTCCTTAAAACATGTTAAAATGGCTTTATAAATCTACATATATTGTAGATTTATCAGGCACTGCCACCACCACTACTACTATTTCCACCGCCGCCACTATCAATGCCATCGACACCATCACCACTTTCGTTGCCACGATTGCTGTCGTCGCTGCCATCACCATTGTTGCTATCGTCGTCGCCACCATACAGACACACCTATAAACTATTTTTGATAGAATAAATTAAAATGAGTTTATTTTGAAACTAAAAATTAGAAAAGAAAAAATAAAACTAATTTTTAAAAACTAATTGTAATTTTTGAAAATTTTGAAACTTACAACAAAAAGTGACCCTAAACAAGCCCTTAATTAGTTAGTTTATCTAATGGACTTAAATCTTAACACCTATATTTCCCTTTATTATCAACGTTTAGTACCTTAATGACAAGTATGTAAGTCTTAAATTTTATAAAGCTTTTAATCCATGATTCTTTTAGGTTAATGAGCTCTATTATCTTTGAACTTATATAACTATATCTAGTAGATTTCTTATAATTGCTTAAGGAAGTATAATGACTCTTATGATTTGTATTTATAAATTTATATGTGTTATTATCCATTTCAACTAAAGGTATATCTTTATTATGATATGTAAATTAACTACATTAACTTACTTTTAGAAGTTAATTTTCAAAATTATTACAAATTTATCTTATTTCAAAAATTATTTTTCAAAATATACTTAAGTTTTAAGTGTTCCAAACTAAATTCTAGAATGCTATTAATCTTAATACATTCGGGAATTTAGTTTCCAAAACATTATAAAACCAAATTCTAGAAGTTTACGAATTTTTAAATATACGTTTAGGAAATTAGTTTTTGAAAAAAAATTATATAAAAAGTACAAAAATGCAAAAGGGTAGAAACAATGTTTTAAAATTCGAATTGGACCGTCTAGTTCCACCCAGAACTGAACCCACACTATCCAATGCCTTCAATGTTGTAAATTGAAATTGAAAATGAAGTTTTTTGGCAAAGAGGAGGGATTTGAACTCAGGTTCTATGGGTGACAAGGAGCTTAAAATGATATTTACCACAATACCAAAGTATATTATTAACTAATACATGACAAACTTATTTTATATACATATTTTTTATATAAAATTTAATTTTTTAATATATATTGATGACCCACTGGTTCAACCAGTGACCCATCAACTCAGTATCTCAACCGAGTTGATGACCGGTCTAGTTCTGATAACACTAGATTTGGTTTTGACCTAATACCCCATGAAGGCTTTATCATCATTGGGACAGTGTTTGTCTTGTTGATAGTCATGGGTGGAAATAGGCCAGGCCAGGCCAGGCTTTGATATGTCTGCGCTTGGCCTGGTTCATAATTACAAAGCTTAAATCTAGTCTATTTATCTATTACATGCCAACTGTTAAGGCCTGGCTTGACCTAGTTTAAAGACTTGACTTGATCTGAAAAGCCGTTGCTTGTTTAATATAAAGCGCCAATAAGCCTGAAAGCTTAAGTAGGCCTTATGACTTTACTGATAAAAAAATGCTTAATCTGATTATGTACACGTTTGCAATCAACAATAACTTAGTAATTATTTGAATACAATTTCTATTTAACAAACAAACTAGTGTCGAACATAATTACATAACCCAACTTTATGAGCTACAGACCATGCGACAAAGAGTTTCTCTATAATTTCTTCTTACTTCAGGAATTTTTTTTATAGTTCTTGCAATCATGGCCTCGAACTAGCGATGCAATATCATGTAGTTCAATACCAAAACCAGCTTTCTCGTCTTTTCAAAATCCTTGTAGCAGTAAGGATGGCCAAATGCGACAATTTTATTGACGCTTGTGTGTGATGCGAATGGCCAAATGCAGAGTTTGTAGCTCAGTGTTTCCTTTTTTTAGTTTCTCAATGATTCTGATATTTCAAATTAAAATATTTTAATTAATATTATTAATAATATTTATATATTTTTATTTATTATTAGGTGCAAATTACAATATATGTATCATGCATTATTTATATGTATTATATATAAATATAAATATATAAATTTTATATAATATAATATATGTTATATATTTATATAAACAAGCCAGCCTATCAGGTCTAATAGCATTTTTTTTAAAGCTTGAGTCTAGCTTTTTTATTAATGAGATTTTTAAAAAAGCCTAACTTGACTTTTTTAATAAACAGACTAGGCCTTATGCGAGCTAAGATCAGCTGATTTATTTCACCTTTATTTATAGTCCGCGGCTTGGAGGCGCATTTTCAAAAAACTTATCGGCGCCAATCTGTATTTGTTTTCTTTTTGGTGGGACTACTCGCGAGAAGGATTTTCAAATAAATTAAATTAATTTTTGTGTTTATGCGCAGCGGCAGCGCACATTTATCTTCCTCCAGCATCAGCAGGGGATTCGGAATCGAAATTAAAATCTGAATCATCGAATGGCATCCAATAATCCTCATGAGATCATGGACGATGAGGTACGGAAATGGGTACATTGCTTCCTTGCAAACTCAAATTCAACTCCAACCAAGTCTTATTCTCCCGGCTGTTAATGTATGAAATTTTTAGGGATTTGATTGGGAAGCAGCTGCTAGAGAAATCGACGTCGTTTGCCAAATGACCAGGGACGCAAAGGGGAAGGGAAAGGGAAAGGCTTATGAGAAGAGAAAGCAATCCACTCTCGATAAGTTCGTGTCTATTGCCAATGCCAAGAAGAAAACCCCAACACCGCAGTTCGAAGAAGATGACGAAGGCCCTACTTTGGTCCACCACATTGACGTGGAGGCGGCCAAAACTTGGATATATCCAGGTACAGTTAATGTTCCTCCCCTTTGATATACCGCATTCGTTCATACTAGAAGAATTTTAATCAATCATATTTTGCATTGCAGTTAATGTTCCTCTCCGTGACTATCAATTTGACATTACCCAGTCCGCGCTCTTTTCAAACACATTGGTGGCCTTGCCAACAGGACTTGGCAAAACACTCATAGCCGCGGTTGTTATGTATAACTACTTCAGATGGTTTCCTCAAGGTAATTTGTTGTGTTGTGTATCCACAAGTTTTACAGTTTCAAATGTCCCCTCCCAGTCACACATCATTATCTCTCGCTCTCACCTTCAATGCCACCGACGTTTTTAACTGAGAAAACCATCTGATGCTTCCTTTCACAACAGGCAAAATAGTCTTTGCTGCTCCTTCTCGGCCACTTGTCATGCAGCAGATTGAAGCATGCCACAATATTGTGGGAATACCTCAGGTAACAACTTTTCTTATTTCTTATTCACCTTTACCTTTTCTTTGATGAAATTTTTGAAATATCAGGGTGCATTTAATTGCAGGAATGGACAGGTTGATATGACTGGTCAGCTAAGTCCTCCCAAAAGAGCTCGATTTTGGAAAACAAAGCGAGTTTTCTTTGTCACTCCACAAGTGTTGGAAAAGGATATTCATTCTGGTGATTTTTTAATATCATTTTCATTCCATAATATTTCTCTGGATATTGATTTTTATATGTCATATACCATGCTTTGCCTCATTTGATATGGCTCTCTAGCTTTATTTATTTATTTATTTTTTGTACATGATTTAATTTGTTTCAGGTACATGTTTGGTGAAGTACTTGGTATGTTTGGTGATTGATGAAGCTCACAGAGCAATGGGAAATTACGCTTATTGTGAAGCAGTTCGTGAGGTTTGATTTTTTTAGAGGTTTTTATTTGCTACTGGACTTTATTGATAGAATATGTTTCTTCATTATTATATATACAAGATTTAACTCATTTATCCCTGTTAATTTTTTTTTCTGGTTTCTAGTTAATGGCTGTACCGGTACAGCTGAGAATATTAGCGTTAACTGCAACGCCAGGATGTATGTTTTTGATAATCTTGTGTTCTTTTCAGTTTTTTTTTCCTTAAAAAATAGTGTTCTAATTCTAAGTGTGATATTCAGCCAAGCAGCAGACAGTCCAGGCTGTCATTGATAATCTGCATATCTCCAAACTTGAATATCGCAGCGAAATTGACCATGACGTTATCTCATATGTTCACAATAGGAAGATAGAGTTGATACAGGTAGTAGTCAATGCATGCCTATTTGAAATCTGTTGAGTTATATTTTCTGCGTTCTCTAGAGATCTTTGTTGCAATATTACCAGGTAGCAATGGGCCCAGAAGCTGTACAAATAAATAATAAGTTTATGGAAGTGATACGCCCTATAGTAGCCAGGCTTACAAATATGGGGGTCATTCAGAACAGAGATTACCGCACTGTAAAGCTCTTTACCTTCTACTTCTTTTTCATTTTTTACCACTTTCAGATAGTTCTACCTATTGTCAGCAAATAAATGCATGACTTATTAGTGATTTCTATTGAAGTACAGCAAAAGATATATTTGAGCATGGATCACACTCTCCTTCCCCCTTCATTTTATTTTCATGAAGTGTTATCAATGGCGGATGGCAGAAGGCAAAAATTCCGCCATATAAACACGCCATTGCAGCCTATGATGCTGCCATAATGGGCCTCACTTCACAAATTGCCTATGGTGGTTGGCAAAAAATCTGCCACTCCATTCTGCCATGGCGCCGCCATTTAACAACAATGCTTTTCATCACCTATTGAGGGATCATCTAAAGTTGGCTTAATATGTTCATCAATTCTTTCAAAATTGTAGGATACATACAGTAAAAGAGTAACAATATTTTGAGATCTTGGCTTATCCTTTTCTGTGTTATCTTTCGCTCTTACGATGCATTCAATTTGTCACACCCATGGTTCTAAATTGCGGTCCGCAACCGCAATTGCGGCCGCAACGTAAAGGTTTTTGGACTCACCGCAACCGCATCGCGACCGCAATTGCAGCTGCATCAACCGCATTTTTCCGCAATTTTCCGCAATATTAGGGATTTCAATGAAAACGCAACAGCGACCGCAACCGCAATTTAGAACCATGGTCACACCCATTGTCAAATTAAGAAAGCCTTGTTGTGTGTTACTTACACCGTAGATGTTGAATAGCAGTGTATCCATATAGTTGGTTAGTAAAAAGAAAATGAGATCAATTGTGATGGTGATATGGATATATTAAATTGACCAATAGTATTGCTCCATAAATTCGTAATTCTCTTGTATGGAATGCTCATAAAAATAGTTTAGAAAGAAATATAGGAAAAAGGAGGATGGGTCAGGATATCACATTTACATGACTATGGATTCACATTATATAAGCGATAGTAATTCTGCCCTACGTTACTGACACCATCATCCCCAAACATAGATAAATAATTGCTAATTTTATTAAATATAAATGCATTAGAAGAGAATCCAAAGAGGTCATTCTAAGTTAGGAAGTGCTTATGGAGTTTCCAACTGATTGAAGGATACCTTTGAGACTCAACCGAGTTTTTTTTTTTTTTTTAAATTTTATTTTCAGTTCAGGCCCCTCTTTCTTTATGGCAGTGGCAATGGATCGTAAACTAAATAGAAGTAGCTTCCATTGAAGAAAAGAGGTGATAGAAGATAATCTATAAAGTGTAAACTGCTTTGGGATTGTACACAATTACACATTAAGTATATGAATGCCATGGTGCATTTGGGTTTGAACATCAAATTGTTACAGATTCAAGAACATAATATGTTTCAAGGAGCTAGAGAAGTAATTAGAGGTCAATGAAATCCAAGATAGCCCACTTTAAGTCAAGCAGAATACTTTAGATTTGTTAAATCTATATAGATGTTTAGATAGTTGCAGGCAGGCTCTACCCCCCACCGCCCCCCCTCTTTTTTTATAGTTGCATTGATAAGATTCTAGGGTCTTCTGTTAGTTATTATCTATTCATTTTGCATGAACAGCATTTTGAAACATGATTAATTTTTATAGTTTTCTTAGCTATTATTTTAAAGATTTATTAACTTTTCATTGTTATCTACCTTATCTTTTGGTCTGTCCAACGATTTTCCAAATTACTTAGGCTTGATGATATAGCCGAATCATTAATTATCTCTCTTTTGAATGCTTGTCAGTTGAGCCCTTGTCAATTACTTGAAATAAGGGAAAAGTTTCGTCAGTGGCCTAGGCAAGATCTTTCTCATGTCAACTATGAAGATGTTGAAGGGTATTTTGGAGTTCTCATTACTCTTTATTACATCCATAAGCTACTTTCAAGTCATGGAATAAGGCCAGCATATGAGATGCTTGAGAGAAAATTGAAGCAAGGGTATACTTCCTATTTACAGTTTATATTTAAGTTAAGTTAGTTAACTAATTGAAGAAATATGTTTAGTTTTTCTGTTTACATATATGATTTTTTGACCCTTTAGGCAATATGAGAACTTAAATTAAAGATAAAGACTAGTACACCCGTGATAAATGTCAGATGCAATAAAAGGAAGAGTATCTAAATTCTAAAATATCTTAAAAAATAGTAGAGGGCAGAATATCTAAGGGCATAGTTCAATGGCAGGGACTTTTCGGGAGTGTTGATTTGATCATTAAACATCTCTACTTCCTTAAACATGCATTGCTGATTCCTCTCTTGCCATATGGTCCATTTGTTGCTATGAATTTTGGTATTATAAAGTTAAACAAAATTAGCAGTATTTGTGTGTTCACATTCAAAAGAATTCTATATCAACATCTTTAGTAAGTTAGTCAACTAAAACAACAAAAACACGTTAGTTAGTTGCCATTGCCAATAGTTGTATCATAAAAGCTATGACTGGGTTAATTATTTTAGATGCAATTGAGATGTTCCATATTATACATTTTTTGTGGTAAATTCTTTATATTTAGATCACTAATTTGTAATATTTCTATGTATACACAGTGATCACCAGTAACTGATACTTGTTTGCCTTCAGTTGAATTAAAGGTCAAAGTTTTATTACATGTAAATTCATCTAGCTTCATGATCTTAGTTGATATGTAGGGAGATGGACTAAAAGGACTTTTGACAATGATATTTTTAGAGGTTAAAGAAACTTTTGTAACCATCTTATGCTAGTCTTTTGATTTCTAATTTAAGGGCTTTGTAGGGATATTTTATTATGTTATGCATGTCATTTTCTATGAATTATATATATGTACAATTTCAATAAAATGATTCTATAAGGATAACTTTTTTCAGATATTTTGCAAAATTTATGAGTAAAAATGAAGTTATTTTGAAAGCAAGGCAACTAATGCAGCAAAGTTTGTCTCACGGAGCATCGAGTCCAAAATTGTCCAAAATGCTAGAAGTATTACTGGAGCATTTCAGTAAGTATTGTTCTGTTTGTCAAAGGTGTTAATATTTGCTTCTAGCTTCTTATGGTAATGTAACATAAAGAAGTTTTGAATTCTTAACAAAGATACAATAGGTAAATGACTTTGGTCTTAGTTCTCACAACATATTATACCCAAGAAAATCAAGTCGCAACTGAAGACTAACTGTGCTCACTAGTCAATATAACTAGGGAATTTGTTGTTAATTTATTATCAATTTTGTTTATGACTTTTTCATGCTTAATTTTCCAAGAAAGGGGCTGGTTGTTATGAGTTTGTAGGTTTGTAGGAGTTTAATGATAACATTTAGCTTAACAGCTCCAGTTTTATGAAAAAAATGTTCGTTAGGCTTCTTTTAGATTGACCTAGTGGGTGTTTGGAAGAGCTTCTACGAAGCCTACAATCTTTCTATTAGCTCTTTTTGGCTTATTTCAATAAGCTTCATGAAGAAGCTTATCAAAACAAGCTATTTTTAATTAACTTATTTCAGTAAGCTTCATAATCAAGTTTATGAATAAGTTAATGTAATAAGCATTTACTAAATAAATGCTTGATTAAGCTGTGTTGAGATTTGATTAGATATCGTTGAGATTTGATTAAATATTGTTGAGATTTACCTGTTGTCATTTCGATTATTATCTAGTTTATATCTCATCCCTATAATTAGGGGATTTTGTAATTAATATGATTGAAATTATAGTATTATAAATAAGGACTGCTGAGAGGTTATTTTCCTCAAGCAATTCAAGTCAAATAAGGTATCAAAGCCCATATCCTGTGGGCCTGACAAAATCGTCGAGTAAGTCAAAGTGCAGAGTCACATTGCTTGGTTGTCCCATTGACCATCGTTGTTTCAGGGTGGGTCGTCGGCACTAGTGACAGACAGAGCCGATCTGTCAAGCGCTGCAATTGTCGTCGCGAATAGAGACTCCACACATGCAAAAGCTTTTGCAGCCACGTTGGAGCATGGACATCACGTGCCACCCTCTAGACCTCCATTCACGACGCGACTTGCTCCATTGTGTTTGTTGACACCTCTCTGTTTTGGGGGTCGCACTTCACTTCTACTCTCTCGAAGAAAGTAGTCCCATCATTTGGCCCTTCTTGTTACTATTCATCATTGTCCTAATGGCAGAATCATCCAGTAAAGCCCTGATCTCCTTCTTTTTCTTTGGCAGTCCCTCCATCACATCAGAGAAACTTACGAAGAAGAATTTTATGCAGTGGCAAGGGGCTGTAGAGATATGGTTCCTTGGCCAAGGGCTGTTCGACCATTTGGAGAAGACACCCTATGATATAGATAGAGCGGAACGTGACCAATGGAAGAAAGTGGATGCGCAATTAGTCGCTCTTTTGTGGCAGTCCATCAACCCTATACTCATGGTTTACTTCTGCACTTACAAGACCTGTCATGCCATCTGGAAGAAAGGTCGAGACTTATATTCAAATGATGTCCAACTTCTCTATGATGTGATTCATAATCTGACCATTCTCCAAATGTCAAATCATGATCTACCTTCATACTCGAGTAGAGCTCAGTCTTCTATTGATGAGGTCAAAACCCTTCAAATTTATGATGACCGCAAGATGATCACCAAGTTAGATAATATGTGTATGGTGTATGTTCTCCATGGCCTTCACAAAGATTTTGAATATGTTTGCAATCAAATTTTAACCAACCCCAGTGTCCCTACCTTAGAGGAACTCATGGGACATTTACTCCAGATCCCTTGTTAGGAAACTGTGTTAGGTATTGGCTCCTTAACAAGTTCAGAATCTTCAGCCTTTGTTGCAGGACGTGGAGGCCATGGCCAAGGGCATGGAAGAGGTGGTCGTGGTGCAGGAGGAGCTATGTTTTGAAAACCGGACCAACAAACTGGTGAATCGGTCACCTAACCGGTTCAAATATACTACAGAACTGACCTAAAGAAAAACCGGTCAAAAAACAGGAAAACTGGTCAAAACCGACTAAAAATCTGTTCACAGCGGGTCAATGAAAAATGCTTAATACAATATTATTTTGATTTTTTACTTAAATAAAATAAAAACCAACCTAAAGTATTTATCATTTTTCTTTTTTATTTTAAATATAAATTTGTTTTTATTAATAAATGTTGATGTGCATAGTTAAAACTTATATTTAAGTATCATGACATATTTGATTTGCACTTTTGTAGGTATTATAAATGTAAAGAACCTATAAAATTATGTTTTATTTTTAATTTTTAGTATTATAAAGTTATGATACTATGTTTTTTAATATTATTTTATGTATTATTTAATTATTATTATTATTTTATTAATACTGGTTCAACCACAGTTGAACCATTGAACTTTAAACTAGTGTCTTGACCGGTTCAATGACCGGTCCGATTTTAAAAATATTGAGGAGGACACCCATAGTGTTCATACTGTAAGCGCATAGGACATACTCAAGATAAGTGTTACCACTTGATTGACTTCCTTGACAAATCAACAACTGTTGCTTATTCTCAACCTCCAACACCTAAACAACAAATAGAAGGCAACACCAATAACCAAAATATCTTGTTCGATGTTGAATACAAAGACTACTTCCAATGCAAGGTAGCCCAACAAGCTTATGCAGCAATTGCTCAGTCTGGTAATTCTACAGTTTGTCTCTTTCACTCATCATCTGTTGGATCTTGGAAACTAGACTCTGGTGCATCGGAACATATAACTGGTAATCCCCCGCTTGTCTTCAATATGTCACAACCTAAATTATCCCATCACATCACTCTTGCTAATGGGTCTAAAACTACAGTCATGGGCATTGGTCAAGCCACACCTACTTCCTCATTACCTTTAAAAACAGTCCTTTTTGTACCTGAGTCTCCTTTTAATCTTGTCTTAGTTAGTCAACTCACTTGCACTCTTGTTTTATTACCTTTCTTTCTGATTCTTTTTGTATACAGGATCGGAGTACGGGGCGGATGATTGGCATAGGATATGAATCACATGGTCTCTACTACTTCCATTCTCTAACTTCTGTTGCGTGCACCAATACCGAGTCTTTGAGTCTTCTCCATTGTCATTTAGGTCACCCAAGCTTGCATAAATTGAAGGCAATGGTTCTTAGTCTTTCCCGATTGCAGTCCTTAGAGTCAGTCATGTCAGCTTGGAAAACATGTTCGAGCTACCTTCACAAGCAAAGTTCCTCATCAAACAAATTCTCCTTTTGCCCTTGTCCATTTAGATGTTTAGGTACTAGTCGTGTTTCCTCTATCTTATGTTTTAGGTACTTTGTTACTTTTATTGATGATTTTTCTAGGAACGCTTGGATTTTCTTAATGAAAGAATGTTTTGAATTGTTTCACATTTTCAAAATTTTTGCAATGAAATTCATACTTAATTTGGACGTATCATTCGCACTTTACGTAGTGACAATGCAAAAGAATACTTCTCTGACTCTTTCAAAAATTTTATGGCATCTCATGGTATGATCCATCAGTCATCTTGTCCCATACTCCACAACAAAATGGCATTGCAGAATGCAAACATCGCCATATTATTGAAATTGCACATACCCTGTTGATTCATTCTAATGCACCTTTAAAATTTTGGGGGGATCCTGTCCTTATTGCTAGCTATCTTATTAATCGAATGCCATTTTCTTCTACTGATAATAAAGTACCTCATTCTATCTTATTTCTTGATGAACCTCTTTTTCAGATTTCTCCTCATGTTTTTGACTCCACTTGCTTTGTTCATGATCTAACTCTAGGTCTTGATAAGTTAAAGGTTCGTGCTATAAAATGCATCTTCCTTGGTTATTCTTAGACACAGAAAGGTTATCGGTGTTACTCTCCCACTAATCATCGCTTCTACATGTCAGTTGATGTAACCTTCTTTGAATATACCCCTTTCTTCATCTCGTTCATCTCACAAGAGTCTGTCTCCTAGGTATTACCTGTTCTTTCTGTTATTCCTCACTTGCCAGCTACACAAGTTCCTTCCTCGCCTTTTCTTACTTATCAGCGTCGCCCTTGTCCTGTACTAGTGGAGGTAGATCCCAATGAAGAGGTTGGCGCTTCATCTCCTACTCCAATCTCTCAACCTACTTCGGCCCACTCCGACATGCCTACTACCCTGCGAAAAGGTACTCGTTCTACTCGCAATCCCCACCCCATTTATAATTTCTTAAGTTACCATTGTATTTCTCCTTCCCACTATGCCTTTGTGTCTACTATTTCCTTTGTGTCTATTCCCAAAATTGTCTAGGAAGAACTTTCACGTCTAGGATGGCGACAAGCTATGATTGATGAGATGCAAGCTTTAGAATCTAACCAAACATGGGCTCTTGTTCCTTCTCCTCCAAGGAAATCTCTTGTTGGTTGTCGATGGGTCTTCACCATTAAAGTTGGACCTAATGGACAGATTGACCGTTTGAAGGCTCATCTTGTAGCTAAGAGCTACACTCAGATCTTCGTCCTTGACTACGGTGACACCTTCTCTTCGGTTGCCAAGATGGCTTATGTTTGTCTCTTATTGTCAATGGCGACTATGCGTAATTGGCCTCTTTATCGGTTGGACATCAAAAAATGCTTTCTTGCATGGTGATTTAGCTAAGGAAGTCTATATGGAGCAACCTCTTGGGTTTGTTGCTCAAGGGGAGTCTAGTGGCTTTGTTTGTAAGTTGTGTAAAGCTTTATGCGGCTATCAAACAAAGTCCTAGAGCATTGTTTAGAAGATTCAGTTCTATTTTTTCGAGTTTTGGCGTGACTCGCAATGAAGTTGATCACTCAAGTGTTTTAGAGACTTTCCTCTATTAACCAATGCATTTATCTTGTGGTTTATGTAGATGATATTGTTATTACAGGAGATGACCACAGTGGTATCCGAGATCTTAAATGACATTTCTTTCAGCACTTCCAGACTAAGGACTTGGGTCGACTAAAATACTTCCTAGGAATTGAAGTAGCCTAGTCAAAGGCAGGTGTTGCCATATCTCAAAGAAAATATGCCTTGACATATTGGAGGAGATTGGGATGCTAGATTGTAAGCCCATCAACACTCCCATGGATCCAAATACCAAACTTATGCAAGATCAAGGGGAGCCTTTTTCAGATTTGGGTAGATATCGAAGACTAGTTAGGAAACCGAATTATCTTACCATGACTAGACTTGACAAATCTTTTGTAGTTAGCATCATGAGTCAATTCCTCAATTCTCCATGTGACAGTCAATGGGATGTTGTGGTTTGAATCTTGAGATATATAAAGGGGTCTCCCAAAAAAGGGTTGGTTTATGAGAATAGAGGACACTAATGTTGTTGAGTATACAGATGTGGATTGGGCTGGATCTTCGAGTGATTGTTGATCAATCTCAGGATACTGTGTCCTAATTGGAGGAAATCTCATTTCTTGGAAAAGCAAGAAGCAAAGTGTTGTGGCTAGGTCTAGTGCGGAGGCCGAATATCGAGCTATGGTCATTAGTACGTGTGAACTCATTTGGTTGAAACAACTCCTTAGGGAGCTCAAGTTTTGCAGAATTGAGTCAATGAAACTCATTTGTGACAACCAAGTAGCCTTGCATATAGCATCCAATCTAGTCTATCATGAACGGACTAAACATATATAAATAGATTGTCACTTTAACCAAGAAAAGATCATTTCCAGGGAAGTCACTACGTCTTTTGTAAACTCCAATGATCAGCTAGTAGATTCACCAAGTCTCTTAGAGGTCTGAGAATATCCTATATATGTAACAAGCTGGATGCATATGATTTATACCCTCCATCTTGAGGGGGAGTGTTGAGATTTGATTAGACACTGTTGAGATTTACCTGCTATAGTTTTGGTTATTATCTGGTTCATATCTCATCTCTTTAATTAAGGGATTTTGTAATTAATATGATTGAAATTACAGTATTATAAATAAGGACTGCTGAGGGGTTATTTTCCTCAAGAAATTCAAGTCAAATAAGGTCTCTCGAGTAGCTGTTTATTCAAATGTGTCCCTAGCAAATTAGGGAGGCTTGAAATTTTTTGAAATTCATGACATTTAAGATGGAGTCTGGAATAATGATCAAGTTTTGGTTCTTTTGTGTTTTCTGTCTATATGTTTCTCTAGGTGATCTTTTTCCTTCATTGTCCAATTTTTCACTGAAAGGGATTAGTCTATGAGAGGGTTGCATATTCACGTTTGCTTTCTAGAGCTGTTGCATGATTGTTAATTGCATCATATAAGTTCCTTTTCATCCGATCTTTTGCTTAATGACTGTGGATTTTGTGAGGATATAGCTTATAGAAATTGGCTAAAATGTTTTTCCATGGTATTTTCAATTGGGTTGATGTGGAGAGGAAAGCTGAATCGAAAGACTACTGAAAACCTTCATTCTTTTTGTAGACAGCAGCCATCGATAGCACTTCAATTACTAAAATTTGAAGTTAATTTTATTAGTATTGCCTTTGTCAGTGTAACGAGGAAGCAAGTGTTGTGTTTTGCATTGTCCAGTAGCCAAAATTTCTAGGCACTGACATGTTCTCTGTTGGTGTTCGTTGATATTTTGGTGTTTTAGGAACACAGGGAGAGAATAGAGAAGAGATTTTGAATAATATTTACTTGTTTATTGTGTTGTATTATAATAAGATAATGTGATGATAAAGCCTAAGGTACTCACCCCTATTTATGCTTATAATCCTAACTAAATAAGGAAATAAATCATAAAATATTAGAAATTATGGAAACTAAGAAATTAAAGAAACTAATCTTAAGAGATAATTTCTAAGATACTTTAAAATATTCTAAAGATATAATATTGATATTATGAGATATTCTAATACTTCTCCCCTCAAGTTAAAGCTGATTAAGCTTTAAGCTTGTTACAAACAAACCCTTTCAAACTATAATATGGGCTCCACAAAACGTGTTTGAGGTGACGGGTATTTGGTAGTTAGATTCCTGCGAGATATTGGCTGAGTGTACTGTATCTCACGTGCTTGACCGATTATTGTCCACAATGAAGGCTGGACAATCAATAACAAGGCCTGCAATGAAGGCTAGGCTTTCATATGTTAGCAGTGAGGGATTATAGTGTTAACAAATAGGTCATTCACAAATAGGCCCGCAATGAAGGTTGGGTACTCAACAGATGGTTGATTGGCAATTTCTAAACAAGACAGAGTTGTCTCCACTAACGTTTAAAGATCAAACGTGAATGAATCAACCTCAAGTGTGGCTAAAAAGATAGGGTAAACCAAAAGAGCTTTGTATTTTGGGGAACTCTAGTGGAATAGTGATAGAACAAGTCATGGAGGATGGTGCCACTTTGATACCATGCTGATATTTTGGTGTTTTAGGAATACAAGGAGAGAATAGAGGAAAAAGAGATTTTGAATAATATTTACTTGTGTATTGTGTTGTATAATAATAAGATAATGTGATGATAAAACCTAAAGCACTCACCCTTATTTATGATTATAATCCTAACTAAATAAAGAAACAAATCATCAAATATTAGAAAATATGGAAAATAAGAAATTACAGAAACTAATTTTAAGAGATAATATCTAAGATACTCTAAAATATTCTAAGTTAAAATATTGATATTATGAGATATTCCAAAAAGTGTACTTGGGATGCTATTTATCTTTTAGGATTTGGTCAGTTATATTGTGCCATGGACTCACGGCTGAGTTTTTTCTAGAGGTTAGAAGGTTTAGAAATGCTAAGTTTGAATTTGGATCGATTTTTGAAGAACTATATTTTGTGCTTCAGAAACACTTAGTTATACACATTTAGCCACATATACTAAAACATTATTACAAGGTGGTAGAAATAGAGTAGAGATGTATAAAAATTCTAGTGGGATCACGTCATAAAGTATCAGTACAAATGACGGGAATCCAAAAAACAAAATTCTGAATAAGATGAAATGATGAATTTTATTGACTTGAAGAGAGCTGAAGAGCTAGTACAAATACAGAAGTAAAAGAAAGAAACCAGAGCCTAACCTCCTCAGAGAAAATATTCTCTGCCCAGCAAAATGCCTAACAAGCTATGATTTCCCATATCATTTCCCTATTCTCCACTCAGCCAACTAAATTTCCCTTTTTCCATGGGGTCTGCTTCCCTCTTCTTTCTTCAGCTAACTAACTCTCCACTAGGCCATTCTTATTCCTACTAGAATAAACCCTCCATATTGTGGGCCTTTTCTGACTCTAGCCCAGTGTCTGGGCCTCTACTTCCTTATCAGCCTCTGTACTGCAGGTTCTATCAACAAATGTGAAACAATGTGTGTGATTAGCATTATTCTTTTAACACTCAAATTATTACTAGTGCTCAGATTTGCTGTATTTCTGTAGTCTTTGCATTTCTATTTTATTGTTTACGTGGAGGTTTTGTGTCAACTGTTAAGTATTTTTGAAGTTCTAAACATGCACCACAGCATATGTTCAAGTATGGTATTTTTACATTTTTATTCTAACAATTCTCCATTATAGAAAAAAAAGAAAGAGAGAAGAATTCATGTTGTTTTTCTTTTCTTTTTTCACCCATTCATTTTCTTATTAAAGGAAGGTGTATATCGCGTGTAAAAAAAAGTATATGAGTAATGTGTTTGAAAATATGTTTTAGGTTTAAAGTAAACATTTTGTCACGGTGTTATGTACGAACTTCTAATGTTTCTTGATGGTGTTTTAAATCCTAGAGGCTTCGAAGGAAAGAGACCAATGTTTTACCAAAGTACACTGTGTACAGGGGCTTGGTGTGTTGGAGCAGGCTGCAAACACTAGATGAGAAATGTTAGATACATCGAAAAAAGTTTTCACAGACTAAAAATTAAAATGTCCCTCCCATCGGATAGTACCCGTCTTTGAGACTTCTACGGGATAGAATTATCTTTTAACCAATTGTATGTAAACAAGCAAAGGGTTTGTTTAAGGGGGTTGCATGTATGGAAATTCGAAAAGATCATAGGAGTAGGACTTTATTATTTTGACATATTTTGGTGTCTATTTAGACCATTCTTTTTTAGTTTCTTTTTTGTAGGGAAGATATGTTTCTTTGCTTTTGGATTTTCCTCTTTTCCTTTTCTAAAATGATTCTTCTCGAGTTCGTGTGTTATAAAATTGAATTTGATTTTGAATTCTTTTTTTGACCGAAAGGATTATTCCAAAATAGTCTTAAACATTTTGGTAAAAAATTTCAGTCATCTGTATTCTGTAGTCAATACAGCCTGTATTTTCAACGGGCAAAATCTTGTGGCTGAATCTCAGTTTGATTTTTTGTTTTTCTAATAAGCTTACATTACACTCTTTAATGGATGCGTTATTTATACTGATAAGTGAATGATATCTTTGGATATGGTTGCAGAAACCAATGATCCACAAAACTCCAGGGTAATTATCTTCTCCAATTACAGAGAAAGTGTCAGGTAAAATTAATTTGAGTCATTTCATTATCTTATTCTACACATTAATTGGGAACTTTTGACCAAATTTGAAAAATTTTGTGTTAATTCAACTCATTTAGGGATATAATGGATGCACTTGGAGATATTGGGGAATTAGTCAGAGCGACCGAGTTTATTGGTCAAAGTTCAGGTATTTATGATGGTACTTTGCTTTAGAATTGTTTGTGTGCTGAACGTGACATGTCTCAGTTATTCCCAAAAACACATCTCATTTGGTGCAGTATGATCAATGGAATTGACACTTATTTAAACCAGAATCACATATTTTGTTTCCTAATTCTTAAAATATTGGTTGTCATAACATGAAGGAGGTAAATACCAGTACAGTATATTGTGTAAGAATTAAACAGGAAAGATGACAAAATTGATCGAATGCCTCTCATCATGGAGAGAATCCCATTAAATAATAATCTCTATAGCTATACAAGGAAACTTTGCCTAATACATGGCTAATTTACAGCTATTCATGTCTGCCAATTTATGAAATAAATACAGTAAATAAATCAGAGAATATTGCAGAGAAATTATAGGGGAAGCAATAAACAAGAGATTTAGCTAATCAAATTAGAGATTTAGTTATTCCCGTTGACCAAAGAGAATAGAAGTTTTTCTTGGGATAAATTGTCATCAAATTATATATAAACTAAGTCTATGTTGTCAAATTTTTTTTTGAGATACAATAAACCGCTATTTATGGCATTTTCTTTCTTTTGAAAGTGAGCTTTAGTCTATTAGCAGTTTTGTGCATCTTTTCTGTGTTTATGTTTTTCCACCATGCTTGGGAGGTGTTTTTCTAAACTTCTCTTTAATAATACCTTTGTCCTTCAAACTAGTAAAGTTATTATCAATTTGCTTATTAAAGAAGTTGATTTGATGTTAATTTAACCCTTTTAAATGATGGAAAAGGACACTAATGTTGATTGAGTTCGGTAAGTGCACCAAGTTGTGTCAACTGTCAAGTAATAAAGAGTGAGTGAATATCATCCCATGAGGATTATGTCAATTATCTACTCACCAAATTATCATTATTTGGACTTATTATTGAAGTGTTGATTATGGTTATTGGAAGAACAAAATAGAATGTAAAACAGAACAAACAAGTTAAGATACTGAACATTCACAACTCAAAGGAAGTTAGGTTGGAACCCTTCCACTTCAAGCAATCAAATCCCCTCTCAATTCAAGTTCTAATCTCTGATTAAAGATCAAATTCACTAGATTATGTTAACCTCATTTCCTCCAAACTAATAACCCTAATTCCTCATGTCTTCCTAATTGGAACAAGCATTAAGTTATGATGAATTGCTCTGAAGATACAATCCACTAACCAATTTTGCAATTGTGAAAGTGAATCTAACATCAATCCAAAGTTGATCAATTCATGGAAACATTAAGAGAAGAAGTAATCACTAAATTGAAAGAAAGAAACTTGAATTGAGATATGAGAATTCAATTAAAAAAGACTTCAGATTCTGACCTAAAAAATCAGAAATTCATAGTGAAAACTAAAGAAACAAAGGAAATATAAGAGAGAAGAGAGGACTTCACGATTGAAATTGTGTACAAGATCCATTCCTTGCTTCTGCAAGTCTTGAGCTCCAAGATCTGAGTTCCCAAACTTCTGCTTGAATCTCCCACAAGAAATTTGTTAACTCAGTTGTAAATTTATATTTATAGCTGCTGGGAGGTTCCAGGCATCAAGATGCTAGCTTTTGGGTGTCAAAATGTGCATATCACAGTAACGGAAATTTAAAGTCTCCAGCCAATGTCAAAAGACTCAAAACGTTGGGTGTTCAAACACCAAGTATCCAGAATGCATATTGCTCCACTTTAAGGCCAATGATTTTATGGTCATTTCTTCTATTTTAATTTTTAACGCATCCCTTTTCCATGAATTCTTCACCTTGCTCTCCATTTTTCTTGAGACACTCTTATGCTCACAAATGCACTCAAATCAATTCCAATAAGATCAATTTGACATTAATTATTGTAAAATTTCACACCAACTATGAAGTATGAATGTAACATTTGATGAAGAACTTGTAATATCTAAGGTAGTAGAACAAGATTTACTTGAAAGAAAACACACCTAAAAGCTCCCTAAATCCACTACAAATGAGGATTCATCAACATTTCTTTTTGTTATTCAAAAAACTAAATTCATATCAATTTCAATTTGATAGATAAATTAATATCAATTTTCTTAATACCATTTATTATAATTTAAAACTGAATTAATATGTTTTTTAAATAACAGACATACATATAGTTGTTGATTGATTGTGCTCATAGACAGTGTTTATGCAAAAAGTACTTTGGAAAGACTTACAGAAAGTATGCACTATGCAAGCATTTGCTCAGGCAAAATACAGCAAAATGCACCATAGACAGCAGTATAGCACATCACCTTAAAGCCGTTCCCTCCTTCGTCCTACGGAGTTGAGAGGATGACACAGCCTGAATTCATCACATACAGAAAATTACATACTCTAGATCAAAGTGGTTATAGGGCAATGCAAAAACCAATGAGTAGCCATTTACATAGAACATATCAGGCGATAGAGCATTATTGGGTCATCAAATTTGCAGCTTAAACATAGTTATTAATTGTGTTTTACTACAACTTTTCCTCCATTGAGGTAAAAATTCATATTTAGCAATTCTAGTAGAGGGGTATTTTAGCTTTCATAAATGATTTAGTTCCTCTCATGCTAGTAAGTGACATGATAATGTCATGTTATAAGTTCAAAAGTATAACTGATGGAGTCTACACAGACAATGGTGGATCTTTCTTTAATTGTTTCTTTCTCTCTTGTAACTAGGGGTTTAAATAAGTTGAGCTAAGTTGAGTACTTAAAGCTTAAGCTTGGCTTGTAAAATGAATTTGGTACTCAACTTGACTCATTTATTTAAATGAGCCAAATTTAAAGTTTGGGCTTGGCTTGCTGGAAAAATATGAAGTTTGAACTTAGCTGTTTTAATTCATTAGCTTGATTATTTTTATATTTATTAAATATATTCTCAAAATGTTTTTTATGTTTATTTATTAATAGTGTTTAATAGACATTTTCATGCTAGAAGATGAGATAAAAGTAAAAAGAAAAACAAAATAAAAGAATATTTGAATATAATAATTATGTAATGATAAATTTTTGGATTAAATACGTTTTTGATCCCTAATTCCCTATCAAACTTTAGATTTTTTGTTTTAGTTCCTATAAAACTTTTTGCCCATTTTTAGTCATCAATATTAGTCCCTATGGGGTTAAATTCTTTTCTCTTTTGTTGCCCATTTTTAGTTCATTCTAGGGACTAATATTGATGACTAAAATAAACGGAGGACTAAAAATGGGCAAAACAATTTATAGGGACTAAAACTAGAAATCTGAAATTTTATAGGGATCAGAAACTTATTTAACCCTAAATTTTTGTAAGATAAAAATTGTAATTTACTAACTATATCTTTTTTCTTGTATAAAACTAACTTTCTTTATCATTATATACATACACACATGAGCTTTTATTGTGAAGTCTATAAATCTTGAACTTGACTCATTTATACAATCGAAACTAAAGTCAATTTTGAGCTTGTTTGTTTATTGATACGAGAACCCTCATTAGGAAGGTCTACGTGTGAAGGCAGAATAGAGATACGGACATGGGTGCAGTAGTAACTAACTCAGTTGTTTCTAGTGCAATAAATAGGAGAATAGTCAGAATTGGAAGGGGGATCTTTAGTCATAACTAGGAGAGGATCTGGGCACTTTCGAATTGCCCTGAGTTGAACACAGTCTTCTTTCTCTTAGATCATACTGATCTAGAGGAGTATACGGTATGAAATTCATATTCTTGTTCATCTTGTTCTAAATCCCTTATCCTTCCCCTAATACTAATTGGTTCCATCATTTATTAAGACAAAAGCGCTTGGTTAAATGTTCAATGAATTGAGTTTGAATTTACACCTTTACTGATAACATTACAGAAGCTAATTTGAGAAGATCCTGATTCCTTTATGGACGGATATGGATACTCTTAATGTTAGTAAGTAACATGACAATGTCGTGTTATGAACTGGATAGACACAGAATTTGTCTAGCATCCTATCATCTAACAAATAGGCACCTTGCTGACAAATTATCTAATCTAATAGTAGCTTCTAATTTGGTGAGATTTCATAAAATAAGTCTTTGATTTGGCCTCAGATAATTCTTAATCATTGTTAAGCATTGTTGACATCTGCATGTCTTTCTTCTGAGCATTTATTCGTAGGTAATGTCTTATCCTCCAACATGCATATTTTTTTCTTTGTTTTCTTCCTTCTTTTCTTTCTTTCTTTTTTGGAGTTCATCATTATTTATTTTTTTGTTTGTGAGAGAAAATCTTCATTTTAATGATCTATAGGGAAAGCAATGAAAGGTCAGTCCCAAAAAGTTCAACAGGCTGTGCTGAAGGTATGTATTCTGTTTGGTATAAGATTCATACTCCTTCCATGTACTTACATGGTTCACCAACAGAAATTTCGATCTGGCACCTATAATGTCATTGTTGCTACATCAATTGGTGAAGAAGGTCTTGATATCATGGAAGTTGATCTTGTCATATCTTTTGATGCTAATATTTCACCACTTAGAATGATTCAGCGAATGGGGAGAACCGGGAGAAAGCATGATGGACGAGTTGATATCCTTTGATTTTCAGCTTTATTTGTTTCTTGGCAATTGTTACTGCTGAGAAGGAAATGAACATTCCTGGCATTCCCTATTACCAGTTTTGATGAAAAACATCTTGGGAGTCTCAATAGTTTTAGTTTTCTAGAAAGTTATAAGTGTTTGTTTCAACAGTTCCTTAACAATCATTACTAGTTTTAGCTTGTGAAGGGACAGAGTTGAAGGGCTACTTGCGAAAACAGGCAAAGAGCAAGACTATAAGTAAACACATGCGAAATGGGGGCATAAATAGCTTCGCCTTTCATCCTAGTCCAAGGATGGTCAGAAACCATCAGATAACTTCTTTTCTTTTTTATTTATGCTTTTTATCCTTATCCTCTAAATCTTACTAAATACTTTTGTAGATTCCCCATGTCCTTAAACCAGAAGTTCAATATGTTGAGCTGTCCATTGAGAAATTTATTCCTCGTCAAAAGAATGTGAAAGATGATGAACTCCACATTTCTCCATCAAAGGACAAACTCACTGTTGCTGAAATTGATTTACTTGAAACATATTTTCACCCTACTGGGGAAAACATTTGTAGAATGTCTCTTATTGCCTTTCCCCACTTTCAGACCTTTCCTTCTAGAGTGCATAAAGTGAAGCATTCCTCAGGAACATTGATGCTTATAGACATGATGCAGCGTTTGCAAGGACTAGTATCATTTCCAGAAGATGACAAAACTTCTTCACTTCAGGTTCTACTTCCTCTCTTAGATTAGTACTACACTGTATCAAATATGATCATAGTCATACTACGATCTGCCTTTTCCTTTTTGGTAAAGTGATATGTCTGTTTGAGTGATTCAGGAAGGTCTGTGTTTAGGACATAGTAAGCCGGTCACCACTACCAAACTTGATGAAGGTAAAAAAGGTAACATCATCTGTTCAATTTTCTCTTCTAAATTTTAATGCCAAACAATAAACACTCCCAATATCAACATTGCAACAGAAAAGAGTTGTTGCTGTATTATAGTTTTTACCTTTTACTTTTCAACATTATTTATGTCTTGATGGATATTCATAATTAATGTCCATTCTGTGAAGTAACACATTTTAAACTTCTGTGAAGATTTTACAAATATCTGTTAACATTTGAAATTTGTGAATACACTAGCTAATGGGAAGTCCTTTTTGTTTCTGTCCTCTTCAGACAATGAATCATGCTCTAGGCATACAATGAGAAGGAATGTAGTCTCTGTTAATTGTCTGGAGCTGGATTCGTGTCATTTGGATATTCAAAGTGAAGACTTCGTTGATCTAACTCTACAAGATGGTACTTTCTGTGACTTGGGTAAGAATCAAGAGGAAACATGTGAGGGTGATGAGACAATTCCTGAGACTCCAATTGCTAAGACAAGTGTGTCAAATGATGGAGATAATGCTGGTCAAATGGTAAATCTTGTGGAGATTGAGACTTCGTTGGTTGCAGATGCATGCATTAATGGCACAAGAGATGAAGAATTTAGTCCACGTTTAACTAATTTTATTAGAAGTGGTGTTGTTCCAGAGTCTCCCATTGATGAAAGAGGTGGGTGTCTTCAAGGTGATAAAGTGATTGTGTACAATATTTAAGACTTGAGAGAGATTACTTTGTTAATTGTGTGAATGTGATTAAATAATTTGTTCTGAAATAAATTGAATTTTTCAGGGAAATCAAGATACAATTCTGTCATACGTGACTGTATGTTACCTGTTCATCTCCACGAAGAACAGGATGTTAGTTCTTTAAGTTCTAGGGAAACTAAAAAGATCATCATTGATAGGAGCACCGATACGAATGTCTGTACTTCCCCTGTTAATGAAACTCAAACCCCTTTACTTGAGCTGAAGAATTGTGCAATTAGAAGAGGACGGGTCTTCCTTTCTCAAACTGAGGAAGGCCATACACATCACACTGACCCAAGCTTCAGTGAAGAATCACTTCCAGATTGTGGTGAAATGTCTGAAAGCATTAAATCTGCACGCAAATTTAAGAGGTTGAGGAAAGCTGAAGATACTGAAAGTCATATGAATCAGAAAAACAATAAACTTTTTGCTTCAACAACAAACTTTCTCAAATCATCTTCTGCCTCCAATCCTGCACGATATAAGCATGGCCAAGGTGATTTTAGTTTGTTTAGTGCATCTTTTGTTCCTTGCTTTATTGAAGTATGTTAGATCATATCTGGTTTCTTTGAAACCAAATTGAAATATATTTAACAAAATTCTATTCTATAATGATGTATTTGAGAAAACTTAAGGCTGTGCTGCTTCATTTTTTACTTCAGGTAAAAGGAAATCAACACACAATGTGCTAGACTTCATTGACGAGGAAGCTGAGTAAGCTTTTGCTAAAGACTCACTGAATGTTGCATGCTCTTCCTTTGTTTTAGCATTTTTTGACATACATTATTTAGTATCATAGTTAGCCTATCTTTCATTGCTGATTCAAAAGATATAATGACTTATAAATAATCCGTACATCATGGACATTTTGTGAGAATATCAAATCTCATGAGCTGTTCAATATCGTCAGGGTATCTTCGGATGCCTATGTATCTAACGATGAAGATGACGAGGATGGCAATTCATTTGACAGTTTCATAGATGACAGGACCAACCCTACAGCAGCCAGTCAGCCTGAAGCTAGTAGAATGGACATGATGGCAATTTACAGGTATTTTATATTCCTCCCATTTCTCTTCCCTCTGTATAGGTTTCTTCCCTAAGTAAAGTAGTCTGCATGATTCAAATAAATTGGGTAGCAAAATGAACTGCTAAATTCATCTTAAAGAAAAAAAAAAATATTTGTAATGTGTAGCGCTGCATTCTTGTCATTATTTACACATTTATCTAAACGTGAGAACATCAGTGTTGTTATCGAGTCTTTTGCAATTATATGCGAATTTACAAATATAACATTGAATTAACTCTGAACTATAAAGTGTTGTTATTAACTTCATGTTAAAACTATATAATTAGAATTAGCTCTGCTGCAGGCATTCTTTGCTCAGTCAAACACTGAGTAATGGAGGGCTTGATTTTTCTGCCACCTTCACTCCTGACCGTGTGACTATGGCAGCCAGTATTAGTGAAAGTGGGGATTCTTCAGGGAAGACAGTGAATCATTTCCATACAGAGCCAACCAAACAGTCAGTTAATCAGACTTTGGAATCTGTTAGTATCAATCAGATAACCTCAGAAGCAGTGCCTTCAACTTGTTCTCCTACGGGAACTGGGACAGAGATTAGAAGTCGCAAACGAAGATTGGCATTTTACCATTCTGGACACTTCCCAAATATGAACCTTGAACAAGAATTTGCACTTCAATCAAAGAAAGAAGCAGTGGATGCCGATGCAACTACAGATGTTCTATGTGATGATCAATTTTATAATGACCTTGATCTTGACGAGTTGGAGACACAAGCAACTTTGCTTCTAAAACGGAAATTAGATTTGTCAATTCAGAAGCAAGATACGGTCCCTCAATCTCACACACCCAACCTTGATTTTTTTCGGTCTCCATCATTTGACCTTGGGATATGAAAAGCATGACATAAGCACTGATGCTGCACGGATTTGCTTTCTGGAAACTAATTAATCAATGTGGCGTAAGCTGGATACCAGAAATCTGTTAGCCTTCAGATTTATACATTGGTATTTTATTGTATAGTTAAACTAGTGGGTTGGTGGACCTTGCAGCCAAACTAGTTTGGTTCAGCAGATGACGCTGTTTGGAAGAGGATAGGGTTATGGCTTTGTTTAACCTACACCTTGGTTGAAAGGGTACATTCATGCCCCTTGTATTTTTGACCGCTGATCTTGCAAGAAAAAAATACTCAGTGGTGGTAAATCATTAATGAGAACCTGTTAAACAGGTAACTGGTAAGAATTTGTAAATTATAAGTTTTGTCCCTTAAAAGAAAATTTACGTTAAATTAATTGAGTCTAATTGCTTATGGCTTTGATGTTTCAAGGTGCGGCTTGCTGTATCAAGTTTCTGTTTAAATTTTAGGAGTTAAACTCTCCTATTTGCTCATGCTTCTGCACGTAAATCTTCCAGTCCAACTTGAATTTGCTGCAATTCAAAATTTACTGCACATTCTGCATGCTGTGTGACATGCAATTTGTGACAAAAAAATCTTCTTGAGGTCACAAGTTGAAGTTTAATTTGAAGTCTAAGATGGTTTTAGTTGTCAAGTTTTTCTGCATAATGTATGATGGACCCTTATATGCAAACTTCTGCTTACTGTGTAGGTTTGACGTGAGTGTGGGGCCTGGGTTTAGGTGTGGCATGTGTCAGCTAGGTTCTAGAAGGAAATTGTTAGGAATCTGTTATCCTATTGCTGGTTTGTGCGTAGCAGCAGTATTCTAGGGTAGCAAGTGTGCATCATGCTGCTATAAATATACATTGTATTGGTCTAACAGAGGGCAATGAGAATTAAGTCTATTTCTTGTTCTCCCTTTTCTTTTAGGAGGCTACTTCGACCTCAAATCAGAATATAGTATTCCAACATTGGTGCTTTCGTTGAGGGACCCTCCCATGGCAGGTTCTAAAACATCCAATTCACAAGCAAAGAAGTTTGACGAGATTGTGCAAAAGTTGGCACAATTTCAAACCACAATGTCGTCCAAATTTTTTAATATGGCCCATCGAGTTACGACACTAGAAAGTTGATCCTCCATCGGTACTCCCACTCCCTTTTTTGAGTTTGGTTTGTCCCCGCAGCGACATTTCTTGAAGCTCGATGTTTTGCGTTTCGATGGAACAGACTCGGGTGGATTTTTAAGGTTTCTCAATTTTTCGATTACCACCATACACCAGAGAAGGAGCGCGTTATAGTGGCATTGTTCTACCTGGATGGTGCTGCTCTGGCTTGGTTTCAGTGGATGTATTGAATGGACAGATTCATTCATGGCTCAAGTTTCTCCAAGCTTTGGAAACAAGGTTTGCTCCTTCAATGTATGATGATTCGAGCGGTAAGTTATTCAAGCTAAGCCAAACCTCATTAGTTGCTAATTACCTTAGTGAGTTTGAAACCCTTGCTAATCAAATTATTGGTTTAACTCCTCCATTCTTGCTGAGTTGTTTTATTTGGGACTCAAACCGGAGATCAAACAGGAGGTTCTTGCTCAACAACCTATTTCTTTATCTTAAGCGGCAGGGCTAGCTCGCTTGAACAAAGAAAAAATGCAAGACTTATTTCCCAACATTCACCTAGGGTCATTCTCTCCATGGCCATTTCCAACAATGTCTAGGACCTTGATTTCCCAACTGTAGTCACCCTCTGAGTCAATTCCACCCAATTCACTCCTTTTTTTGCTCATGGCACCCTTACAAAAGCCACACTATAGGCAACTAACAAAGGCGAAGATGGCTAAACGAAGAGAAAAGGGGCTTTGTTTTAATTGTGATCATAAGCATTCATACAATCACAAATACAGAGCAAGAATTTTTTTTGTTAATAGTTGAGCAAGATGAAGACCCACCTCAGGAACTTATAGGCCACTCGTTAAGGGATCTGGACCCTCATGAAATAGGGCCTGCTTGAGGGCAAAGTTTGTAGTCCTCCTACAAACTTAAGGACGGGCCCTATTATCCCCACCCCAGTTTTTGTTCTTTTTACCCCAACTTTTGTTTGTACTTTTTTTTCAAAAATAAACTCATGGAAATGCGTTTCTGTTATGTATTATGTACAACGAAAACACATTTCTATTATGGTAGAAGGGAGTGCACCCGTCTATACATAATGAAAATGTGTTTTCGTTATGTATTTAAAAATTAATTGTTTATATTTATTAAATTCATTTATTTTTTTTTGAGTGAAAGCTTTTAATGGTTCGATAATGCGTGAGCAGGGCACGTGTTTGAATCTGTGTGATCTGGACCCTTGATTTATTGTGTACAACCTTGATCGTTTCTTTTTCTGACACACAAGACATCGCTTTTAATGATTCTCTAACGTGTGAACAGGGTATGCATTTGAATTGGTGCAATCTAAACCCTCAATTTAGTTGGTGCAATCTAGAATTTTTTTTTTTTGAAGCATAAGACATCGCTCTAAATAATTTTCTAACACGTGAACAAGGCATGCACTTGAATCGGTGTAATTTGGACCCTTGATTTAGTCGATACAATCTCGATCGTTTCTTTTTTTGATACGTATGACAAAGCTTTTAATGATTTTTTGATGCATGAACATCATTTGCACTAGTATAAAATAAATGTGTGCTCTAAAGCACTTAACATTGCCTTTCTTCACAACTATCTTCATTTCATGTTGTTTCTTCTCCTTTGAAGATGGACGAATTTCTTGCTGTGGTGTATTACAATAGTCACATGATAACAACATCTAAAGGGGTCTTGTTTCAATGTTCTCATGGTTCTATTTTTCTTAGGGTCACTAAAGACATGACGATAGTTGATCTAAAGAAAAAAATTCACGATGTGATCAAAAGTAGCAGAAAAATACTTGATATTCATTATTGTTAACCTATATCTTTATGAAATGGTTGTGTTCATTACAAGGTCTATGGAGATTAAACACAACAAGGATGTTGTCCATCTTTGTCCTATTTCTTAGAGTTGCATCAATTGAGTTATACGCTAAGTTAAGCAGATCTCTCGAAGAGATCCTAACCTGTTTACGTCGATCACGAATCACCAAAGAGATCATCGTGTGCTTGCATGAAATAAAGGCATCAACTAGTTCCAATGACCAAGTAATCGTTAATTTGAGTGAACTATGACGATGCACCTTATTTACTGTTATTTGTATTTGTATTTGTATCGAATCTATGTAGAAGTGCTTTTATTTCATCGAATAATATTATTTATGTTGCATTTGCTTGTTTTTATTTGTATCGCATACTATAATTGTAACAACGTAATAGTGATACAAACAACGCAATAAGTGTAACATATATAAATCCAAAAAGTCTATAAAATCTAAAAATATATACAATAAGGTGTGTACATATGATATAAAATACTAAAAAAAAGATTTAATAATAAAAAACAAAAATAAAAAAGTCAATAATTAGATGTGGTCCTCCTCCTTTACCTCATCCTCTGATAGGTGTACTCAAATACCATGCCTGACTGAGCAATGGCCAATACTTTTTGCAGCATGTTATCATCGTCTGTGCCCTTAGGTACCACCCTCAACTACAGCATGCGGTCCAAAATGCCAGGAACTCTCTCCCACTATGCCTACAAAAAAGAATTGCAAACTTTTACTAAAAAAATGTGTCATTATCATCGAAAAAAACACATTATAAAGATATGGATACTTACCTCGCAAGAAGTAGCAAGATCTGTCATGACGATTTGGCAAAATATACCAGAAAATAAATATTGCCACAGCACAACAATAATTATATACAAATAAGATAATTCCACCATTTAGGAATCATACCCAGTACGCATGAATGATCAAGTATAACCCAACTATAAAACCTGGAGTTTCACTAATCGTAAATTATTCTTATGAACCCCCAAGAAATTACATCTTTCAAGAAACATACCATGGAGGGTTTGAAAGAAAGATGTTTTACTAACCTCTTGGAACAAAGTTGTTCGGTACTCTCTCTATTGACTGCGTTAACAAGGTTGGCTCTATCTCTTTCTTATTGCTAATCCTCAAGCAGTCCATTGTCTTCCCTAATTTTCAAAGAACAAGATTGACTCTGTAACCAAAATAAGAAATTGCTTCTCCCCTATATGTTTACCCACCAATGTGATTTTGTTGAGGTTTGTTTTTTTTTTTTTTTTTAATGTGGATTCCCCAACAACAGTTATCTAATTTTATCTGATTATTTATTGTTTTATCTTTTGCGTTTTTTTGTACTTTGTTAAATAATTTTAGCAATTCTTATCTTAACCACTTAATCTCTTAATTGATTAGATAATTATATAACTAAGTAATATTTATTATTTTTTTTCCATATAATAACTAAATAATATAATAATTTTAGGATGTTACACATTATCTCTTCCTTCTTATGTTAAAATATTAATTTAGTCTATTTAACTTAACATTATTAAAGAATATTTCATTATAAGATTTTAAAATATATTTTTAATCTAAATATATACTAAAATATTTTTAATTTACTAAGTTATCATTCACTCACGTTTTTAAAATACATATTTAAATTCAAAATAATTAAAAATAATTCATTAAAATAATTAAAAATAGAAATTATGGGATAAATTATATATATTTATATATAAGTATTAAATTTTGTAATATTACATTTTATTGAATAATGGATTTTTAATTTAAATAGATTCATTTAAAAAGTTGTACGTTTAATATAAATATATTAGCATTACATTTATTAAATTTGATAAATATATTATAAATATAATATTTAATACTTACATTATTTGGTTCGAATGGAACTGCTCTTGGATCTTTTGAGCAAAGTTTTGGGTTCGAGTCTTGTAGATAAAAAAAATGTGGTTGAGAGAAAAAATTTCATTAAAGTTGGTTAGCCAGGTTTCAACAAAGATTAGTCCAATAACAAGATAAAAAAATAATATTTAATAATGTTATTAAAATTAATTTTATATTATAGTTAATAAATATTATAATTAATACTATATAAAAAATACCAGTTTATTTAAATATTTATAAAAATATTATATTAACAACTTCAATTAAATACTTCCTTTTAATTTTACTTTACTTATATGTGTGTGTATGTGTGTGTTACTTTTAATTTGATTGTTTTAAAAATAAGTTTTTTGAAAATAATAATTAAAAATAAAGGTTTTTGAAAATATATAATTAAATTTAGCACAATTCATAATAATTTATAAAGTAATTACATTAACATTCCTTGAGATTTTTGGAAATTGCACAAAACCTTATTTTTTTTAACCATTACAACAACCTCCTTTATAGGGGTATATAGTGTAATTTTTTTCAAACAATTAAGAGAGTTAGTGTAGGGGTAAAAAAAAGGAGGGGTATCGAGTATAATTTGACGAAACCTGAAGGGGTGTTAATGCAATTTACTCTAATTTACACACACACACACACACACACACACACATATATATATAATAGTAAAGTGTTATATATTTGTATTTGTTAAGAAAGGAGAGTGTGTATTTTAACACAAGGAGGTATGACATGTGTAATACTCACATCTTTGAAGAGTGGTAGTGTAAAGGATGTTTTGGTAATAATTTTTTTTAATGGAAGCTAATAGAAATTTAACAAAAAAATTAAACAAAACAATAAAGTGTTATATATTTGAATCTGTCAGGAATTGGGAGTGTATTTTTTAACATAAGAGGGAAAGAAAGTATAGTTTTTTAACATAAGAGGGTAGTTTAATATTTGTATCTCTCGGGGAGTGTAATTTACTTTTTAAAGTTTTTGATTGAAGTGACAAGACTCTAGGAGAGGATTTGATTTATTGTTCACGCAATGTCTATTGTGACAATTAACCACTTTCAAGCCACAATTAATTATTATTAGACATTTCCATAACCTCATACACTATTAACCACTTGAGAGCCATATTTAACTATTAATGTCATTAGTACATATTAATAATTATATACACACATTCATTTACTCTTAATCACTTGTGAGACCAAGTTAGTCATCATTAGATATTTTAATAATCTCATGACATTGTTAATCACTAATGAGACATATTTAATGATTAGTGCTACAAGTATAAATTGATAATTGTATACACACATTGACATCCATTTACTCTTTATCACTTATGAAAGATTTTTTTTATGAAAAATTGGATAAAAGAATAAAACTATTATTTCACACTTTAAAATTTATTTTTTAAAGGTTAGAAACAGTAACCTCTCATAAAAATATCAAATAAAAACAAGGTGATTTGAATTAATTATATTTTTTTAAATTTTAATATAATTCAATAAATAAAGGTATTTTGTAACTTTTAATTTTAGTTTAATTAAAATTTGAAAACAATAACTCAGGCAATAATCTGGACTTAAATAATTTAATTTAACTAATTTAAGATTTATAAGCAAAATATGGTTTAAATCCTTCATAAAATTTAATAACATACGTTATAGCAAAAGTAGAAATGTAGGAGCATAAAGCGAAAAACGTCTACGAAAAAATTTAAGAAAATTTCTATACACTTATAACTTAATTTTAAAGTGGTAAAAATGCTTAGTATTTTGTGAAAGTCCACACGTAAAGGTAACAAACTTGTTGAGACCCAAAAGAAGTTAATTTTGTTGGACTATATCTTGGGTTTAATACTACAATAGTGTTATCGTTGTCTTAACCACAAGAGGGTCTAATTATTGATATCTTTATTAAAATGGTTGAGATGCCCATATTATGATGAAATGTGAGTTGGGTTTTATCATGTATTCATGTGCATGTGTCAAGTGATATTGTATGAGCATGTTCCTGGTTAGGGAACTGGAGTATATGTGAGCAGAGGTTAGGTGAATGTATGCCTCGTGTTGTGAGAACTCGACTACCCTCGCCTAAACATTTTGATGCTATGCTTTGCTACTCATAATCAGGTATATCCATTGAATGGTTTTGGCACGTGCCATTTTAACCTGTGGGTTGGTGTTGTTTATATCATGTTAGGGGACATGATTGGATGATTGCTCAATGTTTACAAATCTTCATGAAGTTGAGTTAGTTGTATGCATGATTGTCAGCATATTGCATCATTTTGTATGACTGTTATATTGTGATGTTTGTGATGTAATATACCTTGATGTATGAGATGTGCTATTGTGATTATTTATTATTGTTATACTACCTGCTTTGGAGTATGCTCATTGTGCACGTACTTTTATGCTTATTTACGTAAGCTTACCCTTTCTACATGTTTGTTGTGTTGCTATCAAGGTACTTAGGCTAGTCTTGAGTATCAGATTATTTGAAATAGGACAGTGATTAGATTACCTAACTAAATGTGTAGACTTTGGCAGAAGGTTGATTATAGGCATGTGGCTTGATGAAATCCTTGAATTTGCACATCTTATACCTGTGGCCATTCGCTTCCCTTTGTTTAGAGAAGTCGTGACGGTGGCAGCTTCCAAGATAATGACCTCTCAAGGACAACTCATTGAGTACTTTCACCTTTGGGAACCAAACTTAGAGGGCTTCAAGCCTCCTCATGCAAAGCTTCCCTATGGACCTATTTGGTTTCTAGACTTTAACCATTATTTACTAGCTCGTCATACACAAAGTCTCTATTGATGTTGTGTCTGTAATTATTTAGGGTAGTGTTTTGGTATTAGCCAACTAGGGAGTGCATTTTGTATTAGCTTCCCCTTTCTCTTTCTAGATGTATCTGTTATTGACTGTCATGTACTACTATATTTTGAGACATATTGGTACTTATTACTTTCAACTTAAGGTTTGTAGTGCCATGAAGGCAGCACAATATCTACTAATTGGTATGCATGATTATATTATCCGGTATTTATTTTGACTTGTGCTTTACTTAATTATACTAATTGTTAATGTACGATATTATTGTTGTGAAATGCAAAAAATTTATCCTCATTTTCATAAACAAAGTAATGAAGTTTTATTGATGTTCAATTAGTTAGTTTCACGTAGCATCAATGAGGTGTTACATGGAGATGGAGATAAAGTATATGTGAGGTATTTTGATATTTAAGCCTTTATTTTATATGGATATTTAATTTAAGACTTAGATATATTTTCTATCCCTATAAATATATCACTTTTTGCTTTAGTTCTTGTAAAATATTTTTTTAGTCATTGTAGATTATTTTCTTTATTGTTAGTCTCTATAATGTTTTATTTTTCTTTATAATTTAATTTAAGAAAAACATGAAAAATAAAATGATGATGTGACACTTTCAAAGACGTGAGACTTTTAATAATGTGACATTTGATGATGTCATCACTGGTAGTCACGTTAGCATTTTGTAACAAAGTTTGAGGACAAAGACTAAAAATGAAGGTTTAGAATTTATAGGGATGAAAAAAAAAAAAACTTACATAGACTACAAATGAAAATTATATTTATAGGGACAAAAATATATTTAAGTTGAAAGAAAACTTTTTTTTTTAATCTCCCTTTCCCTCTCTACATTGTAATCAGTACCAACATTATATTTGCTTGAGTGGAATTAGGTTCGGATCTCTTAAATAATGTCTCGAATTCAAGTCTTATAAATGAAAAAAACATGGTTAAAAGGAGAGACCCTACTAAATGTTACCAGCCAAGTTCCTTGAGGAATATTAATCATCAAAAAAGCCAATGCATACTTCCCACATATAACATAGTTATCAAATAAAAAAATATTAGATGTACAGCTATGTTGCAATCTTTCAAATAACTAAAGTAATTTCATTTTCAAGAACTAAAAATGACTAGTTGATTATTTTTAGAAACTAAAATAGTGATTTATTTGCAAATGAATAGATACAAAAAAATGTGTAAAATAAAATTAAAAACATGGCCAACGAAATGGATAGTAACAAACAACATGCTGAAATTAATCTTAATGAAGAGTTTTTTCATAGACAAAACTCATTCAAAACCTTGGTTAAAGAAAATCAATAGTTACCACCTGAACCAATCATTCATTAATATACTAAGATTTAAATACACTTTTAGACCGTCAAAAGAAAAAATGCACTTTTAGCCTAAATAGTTTTGATTTTTTAGTTTTGGTCTCTATATTTTAATGATTTAGTTTTAAGTTCCAATAATTTCAAAACCACTAGGAATTAATCCTTGGTAAATGAACCAAACCGAAACATAGACAATAGGGCGGAGATTAATTCCTTGTAGTTCTGATACCACAAATACTCAAAACCTAACTTATAAAATATAAGAATCAAAATAAAAATTGAGAAAAATAATAAAGATTAAAAATGTATTTAAATTTAATCCTGATCAACAAAATTTAAAACATCAGTAAATCTAATATGTATCTATGATAGAAATGCAATTCACAGACACCTTTACATTAACAATACATATTTCTTATTTCAACCAAAAAATAGCAAACTTACTTCCTTTCACAAGTTTCACTATCCACCACTACTTTAGTGTGACAGATCATTATCTACAACTATAAAGCCTGGGAGATCTTCTAACTGGAGAAATAACACTGGCTACTGTATCTTTATCGTCTTCTTTAGGCATTGTGTGACTTCTTTTGGAAATGCTTCTCGTTACCATCCTACTACAGGAATTGCTGGCATCCAATAGTATCTTTTGTCTGATACGTTGCTTCTCCTTACGGTCACCTGAGAACTGGTCTTTTTTCATTTTCTTTGTGGAAATTGGAGGTTTAACCGTGTTTTTTCCAGAAGCTCCTGTACACGTGTGAGAATCATACATACCCATCAAGGATTGACCACTTTTTGGATTTCCAGCTTGGCTTTCAACTGCAACATCTGAGATTCCTTTTTCACCATTGTATATGTCAACCTGCAGCTGGGACGAGTTAAGACTCGCTGTATTGTCACATTCACATTCCATAGTCTTCATGACAATGCTACATTCCATGTTATCAGTTGATTCAGATTGCTTGGAATCATTTCCAAAAGAAATTCCCAGTCCATTGCAAATGTTTTTTGGTGCCAAACAATTATTGGACAATATAGAATCCTGTCTCTTGGTGCAATCATTATCGTGAATAGAAAATGGCAAAGCATCATCATCCCTCTTCTTTGAACAAGCACTTGAGTCACCAAACGCAGTAACCCCATCGATATCTTCATTTCCAAAACTATGAGCCGAATACTTTTTCCAATCGTGTGGAAATCCAACCAAGAAGTGTTGACATACCTGCTAAAAGAGATTGAATTTCAATTTTATATCTGTCAAAAGTAACCTAGATACATTGGATATAGTTAATTCAGATAATTCTAATCCTTGTGATTGGCCACGTAAGTATGTGCACATTTTGAATTTCATTTTGATCGATGGATAGTATATAAACAATCATTTGGTGCCAACTCCATGTAAAGACACGTGAATGATTTTAAGGCCTGTTTGGATATAGGCTAGAAGTGTTTCTGAAAGCTTATTTATTGGCATAAGTTATTTATTGCTTAGAAGTGATGTTTGGATGCATAACGTTTATTAGTTTTTGACTTTTTCAGACGCTCTTAGAAGAGCTTACAGAGAAGTTATATTTCAAAGGCTTCTATCACTTATAGAGCTCTTAGATAAGCTCCCTCATGCAACTTGATTACAGAAACTCTAATATCATGTCATGAACTAACAATCCCATAAACTAAGCTATTAAGTAAAGAGACATGATGGTTTTATATTGTTATCTCTAACAAATTCTTGCCTAGTAAAATAAAACAACAAAGTAGAACCAAAGTTTGAGTAATAGCATTTAGAAGAAAGTCATTTTGACATAGGTGAATTGTATGAGGAGGAGAGTATAGAAGAAGTAAAATTTGCATTGCAGATGAAAGAGAATAGAAAAATGATTGAAGATTGTGTAATGTACCTCGGAGGGGACGCCATTTTGACATGAACGAGAGGTGTTGATGAAACCACGGAAAAGAATAGTGATGCCATCTTCAGTGCGGAGGACATTGGCCTCTTCTCTCTCTGCAATCACTGTAGACAAAAACACTCTTTCTCTATCTCTCCTGCGCTGCGTACTAATTGCAATTACTCCTCCATAGGGAGAGAGAGAAGCATTCCAATTCCATTTCCATATCCAGAATGAACAAATTGAAAGCAACAAATAAATAAAATAAAAAGAACTTACTCCACCGAAGCAACGCCGCCAACGGCTAAACCCTTGTGTTGCTTCACAAGCCACCATTCGTGTAAGAAAATCTATAAAAGAAGATATTATAACAATGATTTCATTGAGTGACAGTGGGTAAAGAGAGGAGAAAAGGGGAATTAGCATTAATACAAGAGATTTTGGGGGCACGGGGATGGTGCTGGAGAGAGGAGTAGCGGAATTGTCGGCTGCCATTCTCCTTCTCAATTTCGCTCCAAAACTTGTTCTCCACCCACGTCGCGCCGATGGTTGGGTTGTCTGAGTCGATAGAGAGAGAGACCTCGTCAATAGCAAGGGATTAGTTCAGAGAGGACGAGAGAATGTGTGCATCACTTAATTTTTTTTTCCTTTTTATTTTTATTTATTGTTGTTATTAATTTTAAAGAAATAAAAATTAATTCTCAGTTTAGAAAAGTAAAAGGAAAATGAAGAAAGAAAAAAGTTTAAAATTTAAATTAAATAAAAAGTAAAAATAAAAAAATAAATTTTTGTTTTAAAAGTTAATTTTTTCTTCTCTTTTTTTTTAATTTCTTTTCAACCAAACAAAAAATAAAATATTTTGTTATTTATATTTTCTTTTTTCCTTTCCCTTTTTTCTATCTAAATAAACCATAAAAGATGACTCATGGAAGGTTTTCCGCCATGGACTTATGACCAAATTTGCTATCAGCTGCGTAGCCGGTTAATCATTAAAAAAAAAAAATTACAACTGAGTTTAATTTAAAAATATGTTTTACTCATATTTAAGGTTAAAAATTAATTATATCAAAATTAATTTTATATAACATTAAAAGAAAGGAGATATAAGATTAAAACTAAAAACAACTGATAAAATCAAAGAAAAACAATTTATAAAATATGGGTTTTATTAAGCAGTATTTTTAGAGAATTGGTCAAAAAATTAATTATTAATTTTTTTTTATTAAAAATCATGTTGAAATGTAAACAATCATGTTGATTATGGGTTTCCCTCCAACATCAAGAAGAATGATGCACTGGTCCTCGTTTACCTTGTGCCAAAATTCAAGTATTTGTTAGAAGAATGAAAGTGTGTAACATCATTTTTTTTTCTAATTTTTCTAATACGAAAATAATATTTATTATTTTAATAATTATTAATATTATTGGTGGTTGTAATTGTTTTTTAAATTTTATTTTAATAACATAATAATTTGAAAGAGCTCTTATTTAATAGTCTTCCACACTTTCGCTCTTTTTTTTTTTTTTTTATTCAGTGAATCACTTCCTGACAATGATTATATTATCACTATTGTGCTTGTTGGGAATAAAAGTACATTGACAAGGACTTTCCAATGTTTCCACTTTCCGTAATACATTGAAGTCTTTGAGTTAGCGCCTTTGTAATTGTTTTGTAGGATACATTGTACAAATTAATAGGCATGAAGTCTTTAATAAATACAATAGAATCAATTTTTGGAATTGAAGAGATCAAAGTCTCATTGATATCATGAAATTTTCTAGGATCTTCCATGATGTCTCTAACCAATTTGGAGAAGGACTGCTAACTATGCTCTATTGGAATTGAAAAGATGGCTTGAAGTCCATCCATTTTGGGAGCCTTAAACCCACCTATTTTAAAAGTTGCTCTTCTGATTTCATCATCTGTAATCTATCTTTTAAAATCCAGTATTGTTTGATCATTTAGGCTCGAGAAGCATCCTTTCAAGTATCCTGTTGTAAAAGGTTCATCATTAGTAAATAAATTTTTGAAGAATAACCTGACCATTTTTTCCAAACCTGGTTGGTGTGAGACCTACTATCCATCCTCATCTTGGAGGGCATTGTTAGTGTTTTTTATTGCGTATGGTAGTTGTTGGGCCAGCGAAAATAACAAGGGTTCTTGTCTCCAAATTTCAATCACTTACATCTCCAAATTTTTGTCAAAGCTTCCTCGTCTAAGGCTCTATCTCTAAGACGAAGGCATAGGAAGCTTGATTTTTGAAGGATGATCTAGTCTTAACTCCTTTTGATCTTTCACAAAGGATCTAATCTTGTGGGTGATAGGTAACAAACTTTCAATCTCTGTGATTGCTTGGCTATATCATCAGTATGTTGTTGTGGTGCATTCGCTAATGGTTTTGCTTTTTCTATTTTTATAGGTTCAAACGAATCTAGTTGTAAATCTGCAAAATCATTTTCAAAATTTGATAGTCTCCTATTAGGGGTTAATGAATCATTAAATTTAACCTGGATTGATTTTTCAACAACAAAAGTTCTAGAGTTAAAGATTATAAGCTTTTGATGTATCTAAATATCCAAGGAAAATACCTTTATCAACCTTAAAATCAAACTTCCAAGTTGGTCTCTATTGTTGAGAATACAGCACTCACATCCAAAAGGATGAAAGTATGAGATGTTGGGTCTCTTACCTCTCCATAATTCATAACCAGACTTATTAAGCAATGGTATGATCAATATTATGTTTTGAACATAACAAACTGTATTCATTGCCTTTGTACAGAAGTACTTAGGAATTGAATTTTCACATAGCATGATCCTAGCCATCTCTTGAAGAGTTTTGTTTTTCTTTTCAACTATCTTGTTTTATTGAGGTGTTCTCGATGAAGAGAAGTTGTGGAAAATGTCTTTCTTTTCACAAAAGACTTTAAACTTAACATTATTGAATTCAGTCCCATGGTCACTTTTTAAGGTAGTTATACAAAAATATTTTTCATTTTGAACACGTTTACAGAATATTTCAAACACATTAAAAGACTCATGTTTGTGGGTTAGGAAGTATACCCATGTGTCTCTAAAGTAGTCATCAAATATGACAAATCCATACTTCTTAACACTAAGACTTAAAGTTCTTGTAGGACCAAACAAATCTATATGTAGTAATTCTAAGGGTCCAGAAATGAAAATATTTTTACATTTAAAATAGGTTTTGATTTGTTTCCTTTTCTGACAAACTTCACAAAGAAGATGGGTTTTTTTAAGAAATCTTAGGCAGTCTTTTTACCAAATGCTTTTTATATAATTTTGAAATATGTTTCAAATTGACATACCCAAGCTTTTGTGCCAAATCCATCTTTCATCTTCTTTAAAGACTAAACATGTTACATTTTGTTTGTCTATATCCTCAAGTTCAATCTTATAAAACTTGTTATGTCTTTTTATAGTAAAAAGAATAGACTCATCACTTCGTTTGACTATACATGAATCTTTATTAAAGGAGACTATAAACTCACTATCACATAATTGACCTATATTAAGTAGGTAATATTTCTGTTGGTATATGCATTAGGTATTTAATATTGAGGCCCATTATTAAGAGAACCTATAGGTCGCACAATTAAGACAAGCCCGCAAGGAATAAAATCTGGTTGGACTAGAACTATTTTAATGGGCCTATTTGTTAGAATTGAGCCCATTATGAGTGACGCCCTCTAATCCTAATTACCTTTTATTAATAAACGTTGTAGGAGATGTGGCTGCATGCTATACTATGACAGAAATTAGGGTTAGTTGTAACCTCCTTCTGATTATGGCTAGCACAGCAAACAGAGAGGAACCCTAGTGTGGGCATGGAGATGTATGCTTGTCTGTGTACACACCTATAGAGATGTTGCTTGCTTGTTTCATTCAATGAATAAAAGGTAACTTTTTATTCTACATTATATTAGCTTGATTCATGCCATTCATTTGAACAATAAAGGGACAAACATTATTAGTTCCGCTACGTTGTCCCATGTCTTGATCCATCAATTGGTATCAGAGCTTGGTTAATGAAAGGCACGTTTTAGGTTGTATGTGCTAAAATTTGAATATGTGATATTCTTCACCTTTTCAATATTTGTTAAATGCCAATATGAATATGTGATATTCTATTGCTTTATATTCATTAGCATGAATATATGATACTCTCCTTACTTAGAATTCGTTATTTGATAACATGAATATACGATTTTTTGCCATTTTCATTCGGACATGTGATATTCTGCCTTTTTTTAATTCATGTTATTGGATATGTGATTTTGTATATGTTTGAATGCGTACAACATGAAAAGTTCATGTTTTGGGGATCAAGAAGGTTTAAGAGTTAAACCATGGCTGTCATGAGCGCACGTCATTTGGGTTTCAAATGTTGAACCCTAGCCGTCTAAGGTTGACCATGAATAGGGTTGTACATTTTACCCTAGAAATTGATGGCACTCTTGTGTGAAAATTAAAATAAAAAAAAAAATAGGGGCGGCCTCCCGTTGACCCCTACCCTACTAACCCAGTAGCAGGACCCTCGTGCTTTCTCTACGTAGAGTTTTATTTCGTAAAATACATTATATCAATGCGATTAAAGCATATAGATTTTATATTTTGCCATATAATTTCATGGTGAATGGTTATGGCCTTAGTATTTTCTTTGGTTAAAAATACGACCTGCTTGTCGTGCCTTATCTCCCAAAATTATGATGTATTTCTCTTCTCTTCTCACTCCCCTCGTATGTAAAACGAGGTTTCTTTATTTTAATGAGATTATGTAATATTTTCTTTGGGAATGTATTATAGGAGGCCATAGCTATTTCATGTTTGTGTATAAGATGCATGCTCAGTTAGTTGGTTAAATTGTGTAACGACTAGATTTTTTTTAAAAGACGTTCAAAATAAAATAAAATAAAATAAACCTTCAAGATAAATATTAAGTCATGCATATAATGCCTTCCAATGTATGACACTCGTCAAGGCTAGTATTGATTAAGTGTGGGTCTGCCAAAGGCAAGTGCCTTTATCTATACTAGTGAGGCACAATGAGATAATTGTAATATCCAAAATGTCAAGTCATTGTGTTTTGACTTAACTAGGTTAAATTCAATAAGATTGAAAAATCTAGAGGCATTAGGTTGGGCTTTAATTCATAAGATGAATTAGAATAAGAGTTATTCACCCAACTATCCAAGAGTTGTATATGATACAATTGAAAAGTGTTTTTTACCTAAATAGCCTACTCGTAAGTGTTCAACCAAAGTTGACTTATGATTAGGTGAAATATGGATCTTAGCCCACTAAAAGAAATCTATCAATGTTGAGGGTCATTGATTTGAATAATTATAGTGGGAGGCATATTTTAATTAAAGACCTTACTAAAATTATTACAACATGAATACTTATGTATTTTGTTTTATTGATAGATTACCATGGTTGCAAACAATACTAATAACATGTCATTGCAATTCTTCCTTGAGAAGGAAAAGTTGTCTAGAACAAACTTTTTAGATTGGTACAGAAATCTAAGGATTGTTCTTAGACATGAAAAGAAGCTGTATGTTCTAGAACAACCTATTCCTGAAGCACCCCCTGCTATTGCCCCTAGAGCTGAAAAAGGAAGCTCATAAGAAGCATCAAGATGATGGTCTTAATGTAGGATGCTTCATGCTTGCAACCATGAACTCAGAGTTTCAAAAGCATTATGAGAACATTGAGGCGTACGATATGATCGTACATTTGAAAAGCCTTTATCAAAGGTAGGGTAGGCATGAAAGATACGAAGCATTAAAAGCCCTTTACCAATGTAGACTGGAAGAGGGAAACCTTGTTAGACCTCATGTACTCAAAATGATTGGGTACATAGAGAACCTTGAAAGGCTTGGGGTTTCATTGGGCCAAGAAATGGCTATTGACCTTGTCCTGCAATCATTGCCAAACTCCTTTAGTCAATTCGTCATGAATTATAACATGAATGAATTTGACAAACCGCTTCCAAAATTGCTTAGCATGTTGAGAACAACTGACCAAAGCATTAGTAAAGGTAAGGGGAAGACTGTTATAATGATTCAGCCAGGAAAGAATAAAGGCAAGTTGCAATTCAAGAAGCCCAAGACTTTCCCGAAAGGCAGGGGCAAAGATAAGCCCAGTACATCTAGCCTAAAGCTAGTAGGAGGGATTGCTAAAGTTGGAACATGCTTTCATTATGGGAAAACAGGACATTGGAAAAGAAATTGTCCAAAGTACTTAAAGGATGTGAAAAAGAAGAAGGGAAATGAGACTTCCACTTCAAGTATTTTTGTTATAGAAGTCAACTTATCTACTTCTACATCTTGGGTATTAGATACTAGATGTAGGTCTCACATTTGTGTAAATGTGCAGTGACTAAGAAAGAGTATATCATTGACCAAGGACGAAGTCGACCTGCGCGTGGGAAATAAAGCAAGAGTTGCTGCTTTAGCCGTAGGAACTTATTATTTGACTTTTCCCAGTGTGCTTATTTTGGAACTTGATAACTATTATTTCATGCCAGCTATTAGCAAGAACATCATTTCTATTTCTTGCTTGGATAAAAAAGGTTTTTCATTTATAATAAAGAACAAAAGTTGTTCAATTTATATGAATGAAATTTTCTATGGTTGCACACAATTGAATAATGGACTCTATGTCCATCTATAACATTAATACAAAGATGATAAAATCAAATGATTTGAAACCATCTTTTCTTTGGCATTATCGCCTAGGACATATAAACGAGAAACATATTTCCAAACTCCATCATGATGGATACTTGGACTCTTTTGATTATGAATCATTTGAGATATGCAAGTTTTGTTTATTAGGGAAGATGACAAAGGCCCCATTCACGGGACAAGGTGAAAGGGTGAGTGATCTTCTAGGACTCATACATAGTGATGTATGTGGGCCCATAGGCAAAATGGCCAGAGGTGGTTTTCAATACTTCATCATTTTCACTGATGACTACAGTAGATATAGATTTGTGTATCTTATGAAACACAAGTCAGAATCCTTTGAAAAGTTCAAAGAATTCAAGAATGAAGTACAAAACCAACTAGGCAAAAGTATTAAGATACTTTGATCAAATTGAGATGGAGAGTACTTGAGCCTACAATTTGATAACTATCTAAAAGAGTATGGGTTTATATCTTAACTCACTCCCCTTGGAATGTCATAGTGGAATGGTGTTTCAGAAAGGAGGGATCAGACACTATTAGATATGGCTCGATCTATGATGAGTCATTCAGACCTCCCTGACTTTTTTGGGGGGCATGCATTGTTGACAACAGCTTTTACACTAAACCGTGTTCCATCAAAAACTGTCATGAAGACACCATATGAGATATGGACTGGAAAACGACCTAGTATGCCTTTCTTGAAGATTTGGGGATGTGAGGCTTATGTGAAATGCCTAGTTTCTGATACATTAGGACCCAAATCAGATAAATGCTACTTTGTGGGATACCCAAAGCAAACTAAGGGTTATCACTTTTATAATCCTACTAAAGGCAAAGTGTTTGTCACACGAAATGTTGTATTCTTAGAAAAAGAATTTATATCTAAGAAAGTGGGAAGAAAGTAGAACTTGAAGAAATTCAAGAACCACATAGTAGTCATGACCCAGCAATGGAACTAGTGCAAATACCACAAAGTGTTGTGGAGCCGCACAATCAAGTAGCACAAGAACCACAAAGGTCTGACAGGATACGTCACCAACCTCAGAGATGTAGTTTCCTTGTCACTTAGCAAGGAGATGTATTGCTCATGGATCAAAGAACCTGTGACCTATTAGGAAGCTATTTCTAGTCTAGAGTCTGAGAAATGGCTTGATGCCATGAGATCTGAAATGGGATCCATGTACACCAATGAGGTATGGACCTTAGCTGATCCACCTGACGGGGTAAAACCTATTGGGTGCAAGTGGGTTTTCAGAAAGAAAATTGATATGGATGGTAATGTGAGTGCCTTTAAAGCAAGACTGGTAGCTAAGGGTTTTAAGCAAATTCATGGTGTAGACTATGATGAAACTTTTTCTCCAGTAGTTATGCTTATATCCATTTGGATCTTGCTTGCTATTGTAGCTTACCATGATTATAAAATCTGGCAAATGGATGTCAAGACTGCTTTCCTTAATGGAAATCTTCTTAAAGAGGTGTACATGACACAACCTGAAGGCTTTAATATGCCTGAAAATGCTGGAAAGGTTTGTAAGTTGCAACGGTCCATTTATGGATTGAAACAATCTTCTAGAAGTTGAAATCTTTGTTTTGATGAAGCTATTAAACAGTTTGGTGTCATTAAACATGAATATGAACCTTGTGTCTACAAAAAGGTTAGTGACAACATAGTAGTATTTCTGGTATTGTATGTAGATGACATACCATTCATGGGAAATGACATTCCTACACTTCAATCTGTAAAGATGTGGTTAAAAAGTTGTTTTTCCATGAAAGATTTAGGCAAAGCAACCTATGTATTAGGTATAAGGATCTATAGAGATAGATCGCAAAGAATGCTTAGCCTAAGTCAAAGTACATATATTGACAAAGTATTGAAACCGTTTAATATACAAGGTTCCAAGAAAGGTTTTCTACCTATGTCATATGGCATAAGCTTATCCAAAGCTCTATCTCCTTCCACTAAGGAAGAAAGAGATCGTATGAGCAAGATTTTGTATGCATCAGCTATCGAATCTATCTTGTATGTCATGTTATGTACTCGACCAGATATCTCGTATACTTTGAGTATGACAAGTAGGTACCAGTCAAATCCCAGTGAAGGTCACTGGACTGCGGTCAAAAGCATCCTTAAGTACTTAAGAAGAGTTAAGGATTTGTTCTTGGTTTATGGGGTGAAGAAGAACTAAGTGTAAAAGGTTACATTGATGCAAGCTTCCAAACCGACAAGGACGACTCAAGATCACAATCAAGTTATGTTTTTTGTTTGAATGGTGGTGTTGTGAGCTAGAAAAGTTTAAAGCAAGACATAATTGCTAATTCTACAAAAGAAGCTGAGGATATTGCTGCCTCAAATGCTGCAAAAGAGATTGTTTGGATGAAGAAGTTCATCAGTGAGCTTAGTGTGGTTCCTAGCATTGAAGACCCTGTTAGTCTCTACTGTGATAATAGTAGAGCAATTGTTCAAGCTAAGGAACCTAGATCACATCAAAGACCCAAGCATATACTTAGGCATTTTTATCTCATTCGAGAGATCATCGATAGGGGAGATGTGAAAATATGCAAAGTGCATACAGATGATAATGTTGCAGACCCACTGACTAAACCTCTTGCACAGTAGAAGCATGACGGGCACACTAGATCATTTGGCATTTAAAACATGTCTAAGTGGCTCTAGTGCAAGTAGAAGATCATAGTTGCATAGTTGGTGTATACACTAAAGACTTATATGTATTAGACATATGTTTTTCTTCATGTTATATATATAACAAATAGGCTTTTCAGTCTTATACTTATTTGAGTATAATTTTGTCATTAAAATAGCAAATACAACTTTGTAGGACATTAAGTGGATTACTTGATTGTGAGATTCTACTTAATGCTATTTTTTAAATTGTCCCTAGTCAAGTATTAATAATTGGACACTATTAATACATTAAGACTAGTACATTAGTGGATTGATGATCACATCTCACAGATCATGAATATAAGATACTAAGTCCACGCGTTGGTACACATTAGGAGTAATGACGTACTGGACTGACCTACATTGAGAACGTTACATGGATCGTTACACTAAAGTCATAAACGATTCTCAAAGTGATAATTGTATGGAATCCTTTGACCTGAAGTCACTACGATTCTTACATGAGGAACTTTATGTTTTAATGTAGTCAAACGTCACCTATAACAAGGTGATTATAAAGATTGCAATTGGACATAGAATGAATCGTGTTGAAGAATGTGAGTGATGTAGATGGGATTTGTCCATCTTATGTAACATGAGTGATATCTATAGGGCCACTTGATAGAGTAAGACTGATAAATGCATGGCCATGCTCAAAAGGATAAATATGAGATATTTATCATAGTAAAGTCTTCTCAGGTATCATGAAATAGAAATGGACTATACAAGGATGACAAATTCCATGCCTTGTGTCCAATTAAATATTCGGACAAAGAGATGACCCATACTAATTAATTATCATGGAAATGTTATGTCATTTCACTGGTATTCTCAATATTGGGTAATAGTGATGTATTGCTAGATACCGCTCCTTATTATCAATATTAAATATTCTGGTGCAAGTGGGAGATTATTGGTATATGTACTAGATATTTAATATTGAGGCCCATTACTAAGAGAACCTATAGGGTCACACACTTAAGACAAGTCCACTAAGAATAAAATATGATTGGACTAGAACTATTTTAATGGGCCAATTCGTTAGAATTGAGCCCATTATGAGTGATGCCCTCTAATCCTAATCACCTCCTATTAATAAATGTTGTAGAAGATGTGGCCACATGCTATATTGTGACAGAAATTAGGGTTAGCCGTCACCTCCTTCTGATTGTGGCTAACACAGTGAGTGTTAGAGGATAAAAGTTGTTTATAATTTATAAGTTTTTATAGTTAAGTTTTTATAAAATGTTAAGTTTGAGATATATTTTGAGTTAATTAAGTTAATAAAATTAAGTTCTCTTTATTTTTTGAATATATATGGTTTTTACTTATTTTATATGTTATTTTGTGTAGATTAAAAGCCTAACAACAACTTTGTGGATAGCCCAAGATGAGAACCCAATGAGTTAAAGGTCCAGCCCAAGTTTATTAAGGAAAATCGAAGTTAAGTGTAGGGTTTAGCCCTCATTTCAGAGGGCTAAGCGCGCAATGGCCAGAAAGGTTAATAGTCATAGGACTAAGCGCCCATCTTAGGGGTCTTAGCGCCCATCCACTAGAAACCCCTTGAATTAAATTGAAAGGGCGCCTAGCGTGCAGAACAGAGCACTAAGCGTGCATTAATGAGAAGTCTTCCTTATTTAAAGTGACTTTTCAAAAGAATTAGGGGACTAATCATTTTCTAAAGACTTTGCTGCGAAGTGAAGAGGACCTAAGGGGTTGGGGAACTATTCCAAAGGCTTTCACTATCAAGAACACAGGGAACTTCACTTGGGGATTGTAAGATGATTATGAGTTGCTAGTTTTTTAGTTGTTGGGGTGTAAGTTAGCTAGATTGATATCTCAATGTAAATGTTATACTCTATTTCTATTTAAACTCCAAAGTTTTATATTAGTATTTGATTTCTATGCTTAATGCTTTCTTTGGATTGATCAACCTTTGAATGATTTAAGAGTTTGATTGGTGATTGGAAAATACTAGTTGAATTCTGAATTGAAATCAAGTACCTAATGAGACATATTTCAAGAATGAGATTTGCTTCATTAGAGAAAAATAGAGCTCTTGTTCTTAATACATTTTTTGCAATTGAACTGCCTAAGGGATTAAGGTTGATTATGGAAATTAGTCTTATGGTTTGAGGGATTAAATCATAAGTAATTGTGTAGACTCTTCTTAACATTGAAACTTGGAATTTGAATAGATAACCTTTTTAAGCATAAGATGATGGACATCTAGGCTAACTGAACCCCTAACAATTTTTTTAATTTACAAGAATCCTTTTTTATTTTATTGTTTTCTAAAATTTAAAAAAGAGAAAAATTGTTAGTTTTACAATTTTCATATTAAAGTTTAAATTTGCATGCGTACAGGTAGATTAAAAATTTCATTCAATCGTTTAAATAGTGGTAAAATTAGGAATTGCTAGGAATTGAGTCAAGTTTCTGTGGAAACAATACTCTTATTCACCGTTTCTACTAATGCAATTTGGTACACTTGCCAAGTGGTAAACACACAACAAACAGAGAGGAACCCTATTGTGGGCGTGAAGATGTATGCTTGTCTGTGTGCACACCTGTAGAGATGTTGCTTGCATGCTTCGTTCAGTGAATAAAAGATAACTATTTATTCTACATTATATTAGCTTGATTTGTGCCATTCGTTTGAACAATAAGGGGACAAACATTATTAGTTCCGCTACATTGTCCCATGTCTTGATCCATCAATTTCAGACCTTTAACATAAAGCATGTAACAGCCCAAATTTCAAGTAGTAGAAATAAACCATGAGGTAGCTCTTATTAGGACCCTTCCTATGTGTTATTGGATAAAAAATGCCCTAAGAGTTACTATTATTATTATCTTATTATTATATCTATTATTATTATTATTATTATTATCATTGTTCCTATTGTTGTTGTTATTATTATATTTATTGTTGTTGTTGTTATTATTATTATTGTTGATACCCTAGTGATAGAAATTAGTGAAAAAGAGATAATAGAATCAAGAAAGCATCTAAGGCCTAATAGGTGACTTAAGCCCACTAAGCCACTTACCTACTTATTTGTTATAAGAAGGAAATAGAGATAGAGAATTAGGTTTAGCTGTCAGAAAATAAAAGAAAAGAGAAGTTAGAGAAGATAAGGAGAAAAAGAAGAAGAAGAGGAAAGAAAGAGAAAGAGGAGGAGCAGTGACCAGAGACCAAAGAACCTAAGCCCCAGAACTCAGCTCTATGTATCCCTAAAGTTGAGTGCTTTCCCCCATGTCCTCCCTCACCCTTTAGGTTGTATCTCTATTTACCTTTTCACCCTTTTGTGCCTAAGTTAAGGATTTGATGAGTCTTGGAGAGATTATGTATGATTGTGGAGTTTATAGAGTATATTAAGTGTTTAGAAGTGTAATAGAAGTGACTAGAAATTGATTAATCTATTTGGGAGTGTTTGGAAGCCAAGGACAATCGTGGGTTGCAGATTTTGTGGACCCTCGCGATCTGCAGAAATCGCAATTAGAGCTAAGCACCAGAATTTTGGCGCTAAGCGTGAGAGAGATAGAGAGTCCTTGAGTTGCCTATGCAATTAGGCTAGTGTGGCACTAAGTGCCAAAAATCTAGGGCTTAGCATTATAGCGCTAAGCGCCAGAATTTTGGGACGTAGCATAGGAGAGGTAGGGAACTACCCCTAGTTCTCTAGAGATTTGGTGCTAAGTGCCAGAATTGACGTTAAGCATAGGTATACCAGTGGATTTCCTATATAAGGGGCACTAAATGCCAGTCTTCTGGCGCTAAGCATGGACCTACCAGATAGTTAGTCTAGAAGTAAAGTGAAGTAGCGCTAAAGGTTTGGCGCTAAGCATGACCCTCTAAAACACCAAAGTTGATGTCTCAGCTAATAGTAAAGGATTGTAAGTTTATGTTGTTGCATTCTATGCTTGTACCTTGTATGTCTTGTTGGATCTGTATCTTGTGGTTGTTACTTGCCTCGAGAAAATGTGTATACTGTTGACTTGTGGTAAATGCTTTGTGATAATAACTTATGAATTTCTATGACATGAACTACCAGATGTGCTTATGTATGATCCCATACCATGGTATGTGCAAAGTAACAAATATTCCGTAGTGAAGAGGAACCTAGCCTACAAGAGGTAGGATCCTCAGTGTGAAATGTTTAAGTAAAGTCATGTGCATTGTTCGTGTGATCATGCATCATAACATTTGAGTTATGTGATGAATGAAAGTATGTAGGAATTTGGTTGGTGGAGGCCTAGATTGATTGTTAACCATAGCCTTGGGGTGATGATACCTAGTATGGAAACTCCAATAGCCCATGCTAATCCTATGGAGTTGGAGCATACTGGCATAGCTGAGTAACCTTGATTAGTCACTAGGAAATATCATACTATTTGAGGGTGCAAAAGTCAAAGGCATCGGTACTGATGACATTTCTTATGCTCATGCACTTACTCCTAGTCTACTTTTCGAGAAGTTTAAGTTGGTACCACATGTGCATGAGTAAAGATTTAGGAACATAGCATGCATATGCATTCTGTTGTAGCATGATATGTTGAAGCGTGCTATGTTATAACTATGTGAAGTCTATGTGACATTGTTCATGAGCGATTAATGTAATGTGTACACGTGTGAAAAATGTAGTTGAGTCTTGTGATGAAGTGTTAAGGTTATGAATATGTAATCATATTATGTGCGTGTGTTATTCCTGTTTGATAAAGAATGTATGTTTGTAATTAAGAATGTCTTTTGCTACCTTAAGGATATGTGAGAGGCTAGACCCTATGATAGTGTTATGAGGGTTTTAGTTGGATGATAATAGTTGTAAATAAGATAGAGAAATGGTGAATTCTCACCGGCGTAATAGAAAAGTATAAGACAAGTGAAAAGGAATAAATTGGGAGTATTAAGGTAAGTGTTAAGGGAGTGTCAAGAATATTCTAGAGTATTTGTAGTCTTAGACTTGATACCTAATGGACAACTTTTAATATTAAAAGGGAGTAGGGTAGAATCTAAACACGAATGGTTAAAATATTAGAAAGGGTTGTGGTAATTAGTAATGTGGATGAATTCTTAGGTTGAGAATAAGATAATAAACTAGTATAACAACTGTGAGAATGAAAGAGGAGTTAACAGGAAGTATTGACAATTTAAAGGCGTAGATTCAACTATAGGTGTGTGGAAATATGAGAGACCTAGTGAGGCTAAAGCCATGAGATATAGGTAATAAAGGTTGTTCGGGTAAGAGAGTTTAACCTAGCCATAGAGTTCTTAGAGCACTCACTAAGACATTATATCTTACTCATTTAAGTTTTTCCTTTTTTTAGGATACAGGTGAAGACGTGTGCAAATGGAGTTTGGAGTCACGTGCAAGAAGATGTAGCCTAGTTTAAGTTACTTTCTTGTATTTTCTTTTTATGTTTTGTACGACTCCTTCGAGTGATAGATGAATTGTACTAGGCATGCATGTTACTTTGCTATATTTTTGCTTGTATAAAACCTAATTATATTTATGAGTAGGTTCCGCTTATTGTTTATGTGTTTTAAAGTTTTCTTGTTCTCATAAATCTAGACTTAGTTATGGTAATACCCCTTAGGGTGTTACAAAGCACATTATTAATAGTAGGTAGAGGAGGTTTACCAACTTTACCTATACCATTGATCTTTCCTTTTTCGTTTCCTTTAAAGAAAGTTGTTACTTCATGTGGCTTGAGGTTTAGGAACATAGACCTTTTTCCCATTATATGTTGTGGGCAGCAACTGTCCAGGTGCCAACATAATACTTCCTTCTTCCTATTAAGGATACTGTAATAGGAACAATATTAGATTTTGGTATCCAAATCTTCTTAGTTCCTTTTAGGTTAGTTCCATCAGTCTTGTTTGACTTTGCTTCTTTTTGTGGTTACACTTGTAAAGTGTCCAACCTTTCCACAAAAGTTGCAAGAGGTTGAATAAGACTTATAGGAAGATGGCTTCTTGTCTTTTTCTTTATCATAGCCTATGCCAGATGTGTTAGATGGAGGTCTTCTATGTTTTAGAATAAGATGAAGTTTACAAGAACCGTCTAGAAATTTAGCAAGATCCTTCTTAAGACTAATGATTTCTTCTTTTAGTCTGTTGACTTCAAATGAAAGCATGGTCTTATAGGATTTGAGGCTTGACTTTTAGCCAACTTCTCCAAATCTTTATTGAGTTTTTCATTTTCTAAAATAGCTTTTTTCTATTTTTTTTCTTATATTTCTTATACTCAAAAGAGATCTTGTGAGAGTTTGCAAGAAGAGTATCACAAGACATCTCTTCTTCATTGTCAGAAGCAAACTCAGAATTTTCAAATGAACTAGAATCAGCTTTAAGTTTTGAATGTACCTCAGATGTTACTTCGTCTGTATCTGCCAGTAGTCAAATGTTGGCTTTTTCATCGTTTGAGCTGCTTAGAGCTGTCAAAATGGGCATGGCCTAATGGGCCGGCCCGCTTAGCTAGCAAAAAGGGTTGGGCTGGGCTCAATATATATAGCCCAAAACAAACGGGCCATTTTGGCCTGACCCGTCTAGCCCGACAGGCCAACTGGGCCAGGCCAAGCTGGCTCGATATGTATGTATGTATGTACGTATATGTGTATGTGTGTGTGTGTGTGTGTGTGTGTATGTATTGAAAGATCACACATGTTTGTAAAAAAAAAAGGCTAACATGGATACTTTATTTTGTCAATAAAATTCACTTAAATATATATTTTTGATGAGACTATTGAGTAATTAAGTCAATTATATATGAATAAAAATGTTCGTTTATGCTAGAAAGTATGTAGAATTTAATTTTAAATATTTAATATGATTTAAATAATTTAATTTTATATAATTTTTGGCAAAATAATAATAATTAAAATAGATAACAAGTCCGAAAAAAATTCAGGCCAAATTGGCCTGGTGGCCCGCATAGGGTTGGGCTGGGCCAAAAAAAAGAGAGGCCTAGACACAAACTAGGTTGGGTCGGGTCGAGCCACCTAATTTGACAACTCTAGAGCTGTTACTGCTATCAATATCTTTCCAGGTATATGCCCAGGCTTCTTGCACTCGAACTAAATGATCTCACTAATTTCCTTTTTAGGTTGCTTTTTGAAACTGTTGTCCTTTCTTCTGGAAGAGTGCTTAGATCTCCATTTCTTTTTTATCATCTTCTTGAAATTTTTGGTCATCAAGAGATCTCATCATCAAAAGATTCGCTGGAGCTTTTGTCTGAGTTATCAGAGTCATTAAATTGAACTTTGAGAGACTTTCCTTTGATCTTGACTTCAGGCTTCTCCTTTTTCTTCTGACTTGACTCACCTATTTTGAGGGCTATAGGATCATTACTCTTGATCTTGTCCCCTTTGAACAGATGGACCTCATGAACTCTTAGAGCTTCAAGTAGCTCATCTAGAGGGAGAGTCTTCATGTCCCTTAGCTCAACTATAGTTATGGCCTATGGTTCCCACACCTTGGGAAGGCTGTCCAAAATCTTAAGATTGTTTTGAGCTTTTGTAAACTCAACACTAAGACTTTGAAGACCATTGGTGATTGTTTGAAACCTCCCAAACATTTCATCAATAGTTTCAGTGTCCTTCATGGTGAACATCTTATAATGTTGTTGCAGGGTTGCAGCTCTCCTCAATTGAATATATTTTTGTAGCTATAAAACTTGTTATATTTAGATTTATATAAAGCACAAGTAATAATATACATTTTTTAGCATTGAGTTGAAGCATGTTGAAGTCATCTTGGTTGCATTCATTTCCATGTTTAGTGACTATAAGATCTCTATGAGTGATGATCCTTTAGATGTTATAGCGAGTGGACTTGATGTATATCTTCATCCTATCTCTCTAGTAGGCATAGTCTTCTCCATTGAAGGCTAGGGGCATTGACAAAGAGGCTCCTTTTGGGATGAACTGTCTTTCTAGATTTGTCATGTGGCTCTTTGTCCTCTATCACTTGTTAGGTGCTCACTTAGAGGCTAAGCTCTATTGCCAAACTGTAGACACATGGAAACATAAAAAGAGAGTTGAATTGTGTTTCAAAACTTTTTTGCAAATCTTTTTGAAAGACTTTGTTTCATCTGTTCTAAAGATGATATAATAAACTTGTTTAAAACAAACTTACGCTGAAAACCTTTTATCAAAACATTTACTTGTTTGGTGGTCAGGATAGGATATGATATGAGAGCAGGATAAAAGCAGGATAGGATAACAACAAGATAAGTTATAGTTTTATTTAATGTTTGGTGCACACCAGATAACAAATCAGATGACGATAAGATAAAATATAAATTATGTTCAAATGAAAAAATTACTGTTTCATAAAATTACATATAATTTTCTAAAAGTAACTTTTAATTTAATTTTTATTTTTTTACAAAAAATTACAATTTTAACTAAACTATACAATATTATTTTTTATTTATGTAGTTACTTTTCTTATAATTACAAAAAAATTATATAAGATTTTTAAAATTATAATTATTATTCAAATAATTTTATTTAAAAAATATTTGAATAGTAATTATTTAATTTTTAATACTTTAATTAATAATATACTTTAAATTTACATATCAAAATTATTATTATATATAAACTAATATATATTACTATATATTATATTTATTATATATATTTTGTTATATATATATATATATATATAAAGAAAGCTTATCTTATCTTGTTGCTTCCTAACCCAACTCCCTCCTTAAGATAAGAAATACACTGGAGCAACAGAATAGAATAAAGGATAAGATAGCATTATCATATCCTACTGGCCCAACAAACAAGAGATTACAACAAGATAGGATAGTTATTTAATCTTATCCTATCATATCCTGGCCACCAAATGGGCCCTTAAAGGATATGATCAAACTAACTTTGAAACACAATATCAGCTAGATAAACAAGATAAAAGGAAAGATATAAAAATACAAAGATTTTTATACTAGTTTGTCTTAATTTCGAGACTACGTCCAATTCTTGGCATACCACCAAGTTCAACTATAACTTATCTAAGTTACAAGTATTCTTTACTCAAGCCTCTTCAGGTTCAACCCAAATAATATTTCACTTGCCTCTCCAAATAATTAACCAAAGTATTCTTTGCAACAAAACTTCTCCAGGCTTCAACCAATTTCACTTAGAAAATTGTAGGGGTAAGGCTCACTGACTAATCTTCGTCTTATCAGACGAATATATAAGGTGAGGTTCTAGTCTAAGTTTTTAGTGACTTTGAAACACTTTGTACAAGATTGTATTATCAGAGCAGAGAAGGCTTAAGAAAACTAAGAGAGCATTTTAAGACTTCAGCAATTCAGTTCTCTGTCTTGTACAAATCTTTACAGGTATTTATAGAGCTCTCCAAAAGTATCCGTTAAGTGGTCCTCAAGAGCTTTGTTCATCTAATTTTCCTTGGTGAAAAAAGTGTTTTAGGGCAATAAATGCAGCATTAAATATCTTTCACCAACCAGTGACTCTAATAAGATAAAGCAATCTGGTTATCTTTCTTTTCTCATACCATATCTTGCTGCAGTGAGCATGTTTGCTTTTTTGTTCAGAGAAGTACATTATTGTTCTCCTTTTTGATAAGTAGCACGTCTTTTCAATGCAGCAGGTACGTTGAATGCTTTAGTTCCTTTTTGGATAAAGAAGGGGTGTAAAGTCCTATAAATGAAACAGATTAACACACACAATTTTTAAATAAGTTCAAGGCACGTTGTGATTCATCTAATTATAAGACGCAACTTTCATCTATTTGATACTAAAAAATATTTTTGTTTTTTTTAAAGCAAATATGATATGTTTTATAAACACATTATTTGTTTGGCATAATCAAAACAATTGAGGGCTATTATTCATCCTTTATCCTAACAAAAATATATAAAAATAATAAATAACAAATAACTTAAAACAAAAAATTTAAGAATTAAATTATATTTTTAGTTAAATGTATAATTTTAAATTTGTTATTTAATCATTATTATTATTTAAATTATTTAACCATTAAAATAATTAATTTATATTTTTAATAATTATAAAAGATAATATATGAGAATAAAATCCTAACTTTAAAATATATATAGCGGGGTAGGCTCGGGGGGAGGTTTGCATCCTCGACCCTGCTTTTAAAAGTCAAGGAAATTTGATCCCGACCTTAGTCAAAACAGATTTTTCTCATTAAAGTTGAATCGAGATTGAATGAATACTCACGCGTTCAAATTTAATTATTATCCTTATCCAAGGTCATTCCTTAAGTTAAAGTCTTCTCTTTATTAAATTTTATCAATTTTCTTGTTTTTCTTATTGCTTTAACTATTACTTTTTCTAATTTCAATTCCTAATCTATGCCCCTTCTTTATTCAAGGTTTCATTACTCCATAAAGAATGTAATATGTATCAAGTGATGTGGATTTGACCTTATTGATTACTATACTTAAAATATTTTATAAAAAATAAAAATAAAATTTGTTGATTTCAAAAAGTAAATTTATTAATAAGTATTTAACATCTTATTGATGGTAAAGATATAATATGATAGGATAATTATTATAAATTGTTATAATCAGTTATTTGGTACCCTAATAGAATACAATTACTTATTTTTGTGTCTATCATATCTTGTTAATCTAGTGTATTTTCTATCCTAAAAAGAAAACTAGGTTAAGAAATAATAAGATAGGATAACATAACATCTCACTATATAAAATAATATATAGTATATATAATAAATTTTGACATATAAAATTTAAATCTAATATTAATTAAAATATTAAAAATAAATAAATATCATTCAAATATTTTTTTAAATTGTAAAAATAATCTTAGAGATAATAAGATTTATAAATACTATATTGTGATAAAAAAATTATAGCAATTAATTAAGACATGTTATAAATTATAATAATATTATGATTTATTCTAAAATATTCAATATTAATTGTGTCATTGATCTTTTAATTAATTTTATATAATTTTTACAATTTAGAAAATGAAATAATGTATGAAATTCAAGAAGAAAGATTAAAGACAATTATTACCAATGAGTGTGTGGATCAATTAGCATTCCATAGTGGTCTTACCCAACTCAAACAAGATGGTCTCTTGTAGATATTTATGTTCTTGAAGAAAAAAATAAGACAGCTTTTTATATGATTTTTTTATAATTTAAAAAAATGTATTAAAAGTTAAAAAATATTATAAATTAATTTATATTGTCAATCACACACACACACCATCATATCTTAATATTATTTGGTCCAGCTCAAACATAAACTAGAATAATATATATATTATTTAAGAGATTATTTAGTGTATAGCAAATTTTATTTTATTTAAGAGATTATAAAACAAATATTAAATAGTATAAAAGTTTATCATATTTTTATTTAGAATTTAATAGTCATGCACTGTTAGGTAAAAAGTTTACACTGCCAACTAATCAAAAATCACCATTGATATGATTTTTAAAGTATTTATTATAAAAGTCAACAAACTTACAATAAATTGTGGTTTATGATTAGATGACAATGTAAAACTACTTCACCCTGTCAGTGCATAATTTTTTTCTTTTTTATATTTCATACTCTTAACTAACTTTTAATATACCAGTAATAATATAGTATATTAATTTATCTTTTTTGAGTTATAATAGAACTTCATATCATGTTAGACGAATAGAATATATGTTTTTGAATTTTGCAATAAACTTGAAACATACATTAGTTTCCAGTTTTTCATGCTATTAATTAATTAATTAATTAATTAATTATAAAGTAACAGTAATTTGCAATTAAAAAACATATATAAAAAAGGTTTTTGCAGATGGGATGATAAAAAGGTAATTCAGGAGGGAATAAAAATAAAAATAAAAATAAAATAAAGATTGGCAGAAGGGCTAAGCAGTGAGAAGTGATTTGAGGAAGATGAGTTGCTCTTCCCCAACAGTATGTGTATGTGCATCCCTCTCCTCTCCGCTGCCTCAACTTCCACCGTCTCGCACGCGCAATCCCAATTCGCTTTCATTTTCATGGCTTTCTTCGTTTCCCTCTCTAACTTCAAGTGGTTCTCGCTCCGGCAAAAACCCTCCCAATCCCTCACGCTCCGATGTAACTACTCTCCTTCCTTTTCTCTCTAATTTCCATTTTTATAGCTTTCTCGTTTGTACTTGTTCTTTTTTATTATCGCTTCTGCTTCTCTAATTCAGTTTAATCATGGAATTGTTGCTCTTTCTCTTCAACAATTTTAAAAGGGTGAGATGGGAATTGACTCAATTTTCGTCTCTCCTTCTGTTACTTAGAGCAATACAATTGCTATATAGTAGCGTGTTGTATACAAGGCTATTTTTGAATACTGTTGCTAAGGCACACCCAAACAGCATGGCCAATAACAGATTCATAACAAACTCCTTTTATAACCTAGCTGAGTTATATTTCATATTCATATTATTAATCAAAGACACCATTAATAAAAGACAAAATCGGTCCATTTTTTAGGTTGGCAAATAAGTAGAGACTTCATTCACAGTAACAATATTCTCAGGTGTCCGCATTATATTATTACTTTGATTTCTGCTTCTCACGTTCTCAAGCTTTCGTTTGCACTTCCATTTTTAAATGCACCTTTTTATCTTTCATTCCAAAGGCAAGGCAAATGGCCTTTTTCCATTTTATCATACTCTCTTGGGTTAATAAATCCAATTGCCACATTCATAATCACATAACTCTCTGTCTCAGAAAGAAAAACTTGAAGTTAATTTTGATGCGTGATGCTTGCTATGTTGTACCTGGCTGTAATCATGACACATGATCTATCATTCTGATTCTGAATTGCCTATACTTTATTATAAGACCTGATTAAGTACCTTTGGACTTGATTTAATTTTTCAAAAAAAAAATATATAGGTACTAGGTCTTATTTTTTCTGTGACGTTATGAACTTCTGTTAGGGGTTGTGAATTATGAAATCTGAACATTTTGGACATTGACACTTGACATGAAGAAATCAGTTGCAGTTCTAAATATTCTTCCCTGCTGCTGGCTTAAATGAAGATAAGTAAGTCATTTTAACATGTGTAGGATTCTTTCATTCGAGCTGCCTGGACCCGAAGATCTCGAGGTGAAGCTGCAAAGAAACCTAACAGGAAATCATGGAAGCAGAGGACAGATATGTACATGAGACCATTCTTATTAAATGTTTTCTTCTCAAAAAGATTTATTCATGCAAAAGTAGTACACCGAGGAACTAGCAAAGTGATATGTGTTGCTACCACAAACGCCAAGGATCTTCGAAACTCTCTTCCATCCTTGATAGATCATAACGCTTGTAGAGTAGTTGGAAGGCTTATTGCTGAGCGATCAATGGAAGCTGATGTATATGCAGTGGCCTATGAACCGAGAAAGGATGAAAGGATTGAAGGTAGACTAGGGATCGTTCTTGATACTATTAAGGAAAACGGGATTATTTTTGTTTGAACTCATTTCCTATCAACTGAGGCTGTTTTAATGTAGCCTACTTGTATGTGTTGTTACAAATTCTGTTTGATTGTTTATGGATCTTTTGTGCATTAATTTGCTCGTTGATGAATTAAAATCTTGTGGTTTTTATATTGAATTATTTTGGTAGCGGTATGTGGCCAATTTGATTGATCCAATGTTTACAATAAGTGAGAGAATGAAGGATTCTGGAAGTAGAAGAACATTATTGTTTTGAGTTTCTAGGGTTTTGACTATGTTAAAACCATAAAAACCCACAAATAATTTTGAAGAGAAGACAAAATTTAGGTACAATATCACAAGGGCATTTTTCAATTAAAATCAGAGTTACTTGTTAATTTGCGCAATAAAAATCAACACACGTTGTCAAAGTAAAACTAAAGTTTGACCATTAGGGTCGGCCTAGTAGTGGGGGTTGGAGTAATATGTATGAAGTCATAGATTCTAATCTTAATACGATCATTGTATATAAAAAAAAGAAGTAAAACTATAGTTTTAATAGAACAACACTATTCATGGTATTCTACCTAAATTTTGTCCCAATTTTTGTACAACCAAATGTATCTTCACAGACCAAAAACAAAGTGATAGATTATCTAGTTAGATTTTAAATAACGTCAAACCTTTGAGTTTAAATTACATTTACAAAATTATGTACATTAATTATTTAATATCAAACAATTTTAAGAAAGTTTTCTTAAAACAAAACTTAAATGCAATAATATAAGTGTTTTTAGTGTTATTGTTTAATCAAAACTAAAGTTACACCTTAATAATTTTGATTAAAAATAACACTAAGCACCTACATTACTCCATCTAAGTTTTGTTGTTATTCTTGTTGTTAAGAGAAATTTATGTTATTTCATTATCATGTAATATAGGTCTATACGTGAAAACAAATAATACAAGTGTTTGAGTTTGTGTTTTTTCAATTACCAAAATCCATTGACGTGAATTTCATACACAATAACAACAATAATAACTTTATCCTCCAAATAACATCGGTTACATGGATTATAAAATGTTAGGGGGTTGCTATTCCCACCCCAGTTTTTACTATTTTCATTCCAACTCTTGTTTGCATTTATTTTATTCTGAAAATACCCCCTGACGAAAACGTGTTTTCGTTGTGATTTTGTACAATGAAAATGCGTTTCCGTTATAATGGAGGGGGGTGCGCGTATCTATACATAACTGAAACACGTTTTCGTTATGTATCAATTCCAAAAATTTAATTGTTTATATTTATGAAATTCATTTATTTTATTTTTTTGAGGGACAGCTTTTAATGGTTCACTAACGTATGAATAGGGCACGCATTTGAATCAGTGCAATTTGGACTATTGATTTATTGTGTGCAATCTCGACTATTTCTTTTTCTGACGCATAGGACATCGGTTTGAATGATTTTTTGATGCGTGAACAGGACAAGCCCTTGAATCGGTGTGATCTAGACCCATGACTTAGTCGGTGCAATCTCGACTGTTTCTTTTTCTTATGCATAAGACATCGCTTTGAATGATTTTTTGACGCGTGAACAAGACATGCACTTGAATCAGTGCGATCTGGACCCTTGATTTAGTCGGTGCAATCTTGACTGTTCCTTTTTTTGATGCATAGAACAAAGCCTTTAATTATTCTCCAATGCTTGAACAGTATCTGCACTAGTATAAAAGAAAAATGTGCTCTGAAGCACTTACCATTGTCTTTCTTAATGGCTATCTTCATTCTATATTGTTTCTTCTCCTTTGAAGATGGACGGATTCCTTGTTGTGGTGTATTATGATGATCACATGACAACATCTGAAGAAGCCTTGTTTTAATGTTCTCATGGTCTTGCTTTTCTCAAGGTCACTAAGGACACGGTTGTTGCTTTGAAGAAAAAAATTCATGATGCGATCAGAAGTAGCAGAAAGATACTCAATATTCATTATCGTCAACCCTCTATCTTTAGGGAATGGCAGTGTTCATTACAGGTTCATGGAGATTAAACAAGACGAAGATGTGGTAAGGATGTTGTTCATTTTTGCCCAATTTCCTAGACTTGCATCGATTGAGTTATATGCTACATTAGGCAGATCTCTCGAAGAGATCCTGGCCCGTCTACGTCGACCACAAACTGTCAAAGAGATCATCGCGTGCATCAGCAATACCTTGTTCTTGTGGCTAATCAGCCTGATCTCAGGACGGGGCTATCTAAGCCAAACATATCATGCAACATGGTCATTATAAGACCTATGCAATGACAAGTCTACATAACCTCTTCCAAATGGAGGTCCAACAATGAGATGAGCCAAATTAGCCTAAGGCTTCTCTACCTCTGCCTCATGTACCCCAGGCTTTGGCTCGGGTACATCATCATGTACCTCCTCCTCATGTTGTTGCTGTTATCTATGCTGCTCCTTAACTGTTGTAGCCTGTCTAGCCCAATGTGTAGATGCATTCGACGGTCGGAGCCTAAATGTGCCTGGTGCATCATATGGTAGAGGGCCTCGTCCAAGACTAGAGGCACCAAACCTCATCCGTGGCATAATGAACCTGAAACAGTAATAACCATTTAACAATTAGTAAATAATTATTGAATAATTAAAAGACAAAAATATTCTAATAGTAAAAATAAATACATGGCATAATGAACCTGAAACAATAACAAACATTTAACAATTAGGAAACAATTACTAAATAATTAAAAGACAAAAAAATATTCTAACAGTAAAAATAAATACATTATTAAAAATATTCTAAAAAAGTATTAGTTAAAAGACAAAAAATAATTAAAGGACAAAAAAATATTATTAAAAGACAAAAAATATTCCAAGAGTAAAAATAAATACACTATTAAAAATATTCCAAAAAATATTAGTTAAAAGACAAAAAATAATTAAAGGACAAAAAAATAAATTATAAGAGCAAAAATAAATACATTATTAAAAGACAATGAATAAATTTCAAATTACATAAATAATTTAAAAGATAGAAATAATACAAAATAAATAATTTAAATCAAGTAAATTAAAAGAATAAAAAAATTCAAATTATGCATCTTGAAAAAATACTTAACATACAAAATTGCAATTCCATACTTGCGATGACAATTGGTAGCGGCAATGTGAAAAGCAGAGAAGGGGGTGAAAACGGCACTCCAACGAAGTGTGGTGGCGGGACTCCGGCAAGAACAAGAGGGTGGGGAGAGGGAGGAGGGGGGGAGGCATGGGGTGAGTAGAGAAGGGGGAGAGGCGCAGGGTGAGGTGAAGGGAAAGTGAAGAGGGAAGGGGGGTAAAAGGATTTAAATTTTGGGGGTATAAAAGTCATTTCATTAATTTTTGAAAAAGAAAGGGGTGAAAAGAGAAAAAAAAAATAGGGTGGAAATAGCAAGGCCCAAAATATTATAGGACTTGGTCAGAAACCAAATTTTTAGAGATATTCACCATGAGATTTCTTTTAATGATTTTCTCAATGTCTTTCTTAATTTCTCTTTATCTCTTTTCATAGTATAAAAATCATGTCAATTTTTTCACAGGTGTTTCTAATGGCTTTTTTTGTACGTATCCAAATTACCTTAACCGGTTTTCTATTATTTTCTCAGTGACACCAAGTTTATTTTAGGTTAAATAGGAAGGAGAAAAATAAGAGGGATACAATGAAATTCATCCGTTTGTTTGTAATTTAGTTATAAAACTAGATGAGAGAAATATGCTAAAAAATCCATGGCCTCACCTGAATCGATTTCTTCTCTTGAAAAGCATGATTTGAGACACAATTCAGCAAGCTATACCAGACGGAGAGATCTGGTCCTGAAAAGGTATAAATCCAGTCTTGAGATTCCAACTTCCAAGTCCACTGTTATTGGTCTTTCCCTCCTTGTTTGGTATAGCTTGCTGCAATCACTGAGACCTTGGAGCTGATTCTTGGATTCAACAATAGGTGCAATAGCTTTTGACATCACTGCCTGATCAAGGAAAGAGTTGCAACTATTAAGTGCTTTCATAACATTGATAATATCATTCATTTCATTTGTTTCACATCGACCACGCACATTTAAACCAGTAAATTTTATTTTATTTTTTTATATGATTTCATTTTTATTTTTATTTTGGTCATTGAATAAGCATAGGGAGGAAGAGGCTCTCTGGGCCCTTTACATTGATCAATCTTTAACCTATCAAGAGGTGGAATAAAAAGAAGTTGCAGCCCATCCACATTCACACCAGAAGCTGCATTAATTTGATTGAGACACTGCATTGGTCGGGGGAGGAGGGCAATACATTGCAAGTTTTTTTTCCACTGTTATAAGCCCTTTTTAAAAAGGATAAAAAGGTCATTTTCAATTACCTCTTATTTCTTTTATTTACTTTTCTTTCTTACTTCCATCTATCCAAAAAATATGTATTTTTCTATTTAAAATCCCGTTTAATTTCTTTCTTCTTCATTTCTTTCTATTCAAATTTATTTTATATCTAAACAAAGTGTCATTGTCACACCAAAATCTATTAATATATAATTAGTGTGTATCTTATCCTTTCTCATATAACCACGCATTCGAACAAATAAAATAAAAATTAGACTCTATATTCACTTTTAACAGCTGAAGGATTTATAGGGAACTTATACATAACATTGTAAATATGCATTATTTACTATTTATTTCAAACTAGATAAGAACAATGAAGATGATTCAAGATTTTCACAAAATTCAAATAATTAAACTTTAAGAATTTCAAATAATTAATTTCAAGTGCATCCAGACTATGAAGCATAGCTAAGATGAAACTCCAGTGTTCAAACCTGATATAATCCAAAAAACTATACATTTAACACGACACTTTAAATGCACACTTTTTTTTTCTTTCCTTTTTTTGTTGAAAAGACAACTATCCAGCCACCCTTTTATAAAGGGTATACAGACACGATGGACCAACCTTTATCAATGAGTTTTTAGGACTTTCTTTATCTCTGAGTTATCTATTTTCGTTATCCAAGCACCCTGATTTGTGCACCCCCTTTTGTCGGGGATGAATAATTACAAAAGAGACAACAGCAGTCTTATTTTACTATACAGTATCGGTTACATGGATCGCATGATTTCATTGAATTTCATAGTAAATAACATATATTTAGTGTTCAAACCTCATTGAGCTTGATCGCGCGATTACAAAGGAAACATTTTAAATAAAATGTGAATTGTCCCAAGCTGCCCATTAAGAAATTAATGCGTCATAATTTTATAACTGACGCAGGCAAACTGTTGGTGCAATGTAAGAAGGAGACAATGAAAAAGAAACAAAATGATCCTACTTGAGTTCAGTAAGAATATTGTAATTTACAAGGGACGTGCTCGGTCTATCATTTTCCTTAGTTCTCTTTCATCTATCACTATTGATGTTTATTTACTGAGATATCAGTTTCCCAATCTATTCATGTGGATTTATCTTCATTCCCAAATGCAGGGTTGTGTCTACGGTCTAGCGGATCTATTCGATGTCCTTTATAGCATCCTGCATTATGACGTTAGTAAATGTTTGAGTTATTAGTGAGTCAAATCAGGCATTAACTAATGATGATAGAGAAAGTAATGCAACAGCTTACTTGTACAAGGTAGAAACAAGTAAATTGCAACACTATTATTGTTTTATCGTTACTAATCTTAAGGCAGTGAGCCAGTGACTTCTAGAATAGAATGGTGGGTGTGTGCATACTTATAATTATTACAAACTCCAGGAGAAGAGGTTGGGGGAAGGCGAAGATTGGCTGAAAGAGGAAAGTTGGCCTTGCCCAGGTTTGAACGTATGTCAGGACTATAAAGGCAGCATTCCATTGTTATCAGGATTTTGCAAAATGGTAAATATTAAAACATACAGACATCTTGAAGAAATGAAAAAAAGATAATGGTGAAAAGAGAAAATGAAGGTAAAACAAGAAACAACAGAATTTAATCAGGTAGAAGTTATATCTCATACTCTAGATTCAAATGTAAGGTATACACAAGCCAACTCAGCCTCAAATCAAGTGACATCAGCAAATTGTATTCATGAAACTTGTTCAATAATCACCCAACCTCCAGACATCCTAAATAATTGATTATTAACCGTCACAGCAGTAAAGAAAAAGGAAGGGAGGATTGTATATGACCAATCACAGAATTTTAACATGTTATGCCTGTTTTTCCCCAAGATAGAGAAAAATTACCTAACAACTAATTGCTCCAAATACTCTTAAATTCTTTTCATCTTAACCAAACAAAATAAAAACTCATTGTCCCAACTCCCAAATATAGACACTGTCGCTGACACATTAAGAGGAAAACATTTCATGTTTGTTTGCTATCCCATATTAAATATTACGAAAAAACAAATACATGTTCGTTCATTCTGATGTGGATAAAAGGATAATACCTTTGCAAGTCGTGTGACATATGCAGCAGCTAATGCAGTGGCCAACAGTCCAAGCCCAAGCGTTAGCAGCTGACTGTTTCCTCCGAATATATTAGTAAGTTCAGATTCATCTTGCTGAAATGTAGAAGCAGTAATTACATTAAATAGGCAATCAATGAAGTTACTCTCTATTCATAATTAAAAGTAAAATAAAACCATTAATTTGATGAATTGCAAAAGAGAAGGGCAAAAAAATCACTTCAATAGAGTTTAACACACAAAATTTGTACATATTCTGCAGGCAAGCAATCCCTGGCTAATAATACTATTGCATTTTAAAACTGCAAGCAATGTAACAAAGCAGATGATTTAACCAACACCATAACTTTAACCATCCTGTTAGAATATAAGGATTCTTATTGTTTTAGAAGTCTTTCAATATTATTAGTCTGATTGGGTGGGCCTATACCAGCTGTACTACACTAGGAATTGACTTAGATTATTAGTGTATCCACCTTCCTTAAATCCTGTGGTTTAGATCTCTCTCTATTTCTTTGTTGTTTTGTATGATGGACCCAATATACTTATACCGTGTGACTTGTGTTATGGTATAGTCTCCAATTTTCAGCTCTAAGCTAGGTTTGATGCACCTCATGCTTAGCTTGCATTCTATATGCTCTATTTGGCTTCTACTTAATCAGAAGTCATGTGCTTCCAAAGCTTGTCTCCACATCTCTAACTATTCATTTATTTCCTCTCTCAACTCTTCAACTAGGACTAAATCAACTACAAAAAGCATACATTGTGTCACCAACTCTTGGATATACTTGGGAAGCACATCCAAGACCAAGGTAGGTGCTCAAAGTTGACCTCTGGTGTAATCCTATTGTCATAGGAAAATCAGTTGTGACCCCACACTGTAAACAGTGTAGCAAAGCAGATGACTTAATCAACAATATAACTTTAAACATCTTGTTAGAATATTAGGATTCTTATTATTTTAGGAGCCTTACAATGTTATTAGTCAAATTAAGCTAGGTATATACCAGTTGTACTACAGTAGGAATTGGCTTAGATTGTAAATAAAAATAGGTATTAGTGGTTTGTGTGAAAAACCAGGATAAACCATAGAGGTTGTGCAAAGAAGAGATAAAGAGCACAAGAGAAATTAGACAACTGAAACTGATTCTATTATTGATTCAACCATTTACAAGTGAAGGCTCTGGTCGAGAAAGAGAAAAAGACGAGAGCATTGGAGAGAATCCTTATATATAGATGAGTCATGATTTCCAGATATCCCTGATTACCGTAATTACACAAAGACAAAACCTAACCGCTTTCTTTGCATTAACTCTAACACTCTCCCTCAAGCTAGAGTATATAAATCATATGCACCAACCTTTTTTACACATATAACCAATTTGGGGACCTCTCAATGCCTTAAAGGCATCTACCAATTGATCATTTGAATTTACAAAGGTAATTGTAATTTTGCTTGTGCTCTTTATCTCATGAGAGGTAGTCTTCTCTACTGCTCTAGGTCTAAAAATGGCTCCCCTAACCCAGTAGAAGCTTGGTATTAGGATCCATAGGAGCATCCACAAGCTTAGCATTCATCAATCCTGTTTCTTCTAAAATGTCCATTACATACTTTCTCTGAGAGATCACAATACCATTCTTGGATTGTGCCACCTTTATTCCAAAAGAGTAATGAAGTCTGCCAATATCTTTTGTGATAGGATCAGAGGAATGAAAGAGGGAATAGGAAGACTTAGAGAAGAAAGAAAAGAGATCAAGAGAAGAGAAAGAGAACGGTGAGACATGAGAAATGGCTTTTTCCTGTATTTCCAATTACAGTGCCTGTTATTTATACATGTTCAAACCCTTAACCATTTTCCTGCTTATTCCAATGCTCCCAACCTCCTAACAACTTGTGTTACAATGGGATTACAACAGTGGCCAACTTATTCCTTGCTCATAAACTACTATGTATCATTCTGTTTGAAAATGATGGTACAGGTGGCGCATGAAGCACGGTGTCAGCAGAGAAGCAATGCAAAAAGCGGCACATAGAGGCACATCAGCAACTTTCCAGTGGCGGTACTTAGAGGGTAGGCTGACCAGCAATCTCTAAGGAAGATGGGGGTGGTCCCAACAAGGCAACAACAACTACAGTCCATGTTGGCAGCTAAGTGAACAACTAGGGTTAAGGTTTCAGCACCTATGGCGGCTGAACAACAATTTCAGTTAAACCAGAGTGCTCTGGTACCAACATGAGAGAATGAATTGTGTTGTATTACATCACATACTGTACAATATTTATCTACATGAATTACATAATCAATCCCGTAGGTTTAGGGATTAGAATGAGCTATCTAAGGAAACTAGGAAAGAATCAAGGAAAACAATAATCTGAATAATATCTCTATTATCTATGAATATCTCAGCAATATATATATAAATATATATATATGAGCAAAGATTTGAGTCAGTTATGACAGCTGTCTACAGCTATGTAGAAATAGTCCTGGCTGTACTAACTAATAGCTAAGTCATTGGTTGATAAACCAACAATGGCTAGGGGACTGACATGCTCAAACAGTTTGTATCTATAACAGATCACATCATAATATTTTCAATAGCAGTGTCTCTTTTCTATCTTTTCACTGTAATTACTATTTCTTCTGCAGCCTGCAGGGATCCCAATGGAACGCCTTTGTTTAATTGTTTGGTGTTCTCTCCTTTAGTTTCCAGTGGCTATATTTGTTTTTCCAACCACCTGTCATGCTGTATTAAAAACCCTTTGGTTGAAATTTTATAAAATATGTTTGGTTATTACTCAACTTTCCCAAGAATAATATATTTACTGTCAATTACCATGAGAAAATTTAGTAACACTTTTCTAGGAATGTTAAAATATTCCTTATACTAAACGCCACCTAAGAGATACCTCTTGCAATCATGCATGTCATCCAACATAAAGTATCAACTAGCAATCATCACTAACAATGTTTTAAATCCTGGATAGTGGCGCGTAGCAGCAGGATCCAAAAACACTATAGCGAGATAGCGTATAGCGGGATAGCTACTATTTGAAATTCTTTATACAGTTTATATAATGTATACTACATACATATAAATTCTTAAAAATAATAAAAATTACTCAAAATTAATGACATTCATAATTAACAATAAAAAGTCATAGGTGTCTTAAACAAAACATACAAGTAATTTCCAACAAAAGTCAAATACAAGCTTCCTAGATAGGAATCATCATCTTCTAAATCCAAGTTTTCTTTATCATTTTCACTATTATAACATCTATAGATTTCATTTTGGAAATTAAAATCCCAAAAATAGCCCTCCAAAAAAGCCATAATGTCTCTGTTCAGAGGGATATTTTGGAATCAACACATAGAGTCGCTATAGCGCCCGCTACGGCGGCTATTCAGCCCGCTATTTGGTCTGCTACAGCCGCTACACTAAACTGCTCTGTTATGGCAGCCCCTGTAGCAGGCAGGGGCCACTACACAGTGCTAAACCGCTATAGCGGTGCTATAGCCTGCTATTTAAACCCTGATCACTAATATCAACAACAATGGTTTCTTTGTAAACTAGAGCCCAGACCACTCTGAACTTATGAAATGTGATTGACACTGATCATTAATCTACCAAATAAAATGAATATACCAATTACATCTTCCTCATTGCCCTAACCTTTTCAGTTTTCCTTTGTTTCTGCCAAAGGTACCTAAAACTCACTTTGCAGTAAGCTTTCATAAAATTGCCAATAAAATTGCAGGAATATTTTCATTAGAAACAATACCTAACGGTATGTCAACATGTCTTTAAGCACCATCCATTTCTTTATCACCATCTCATAACCCTCCCACAAAACAAACTCAGAAAAGGATGAAAAGAAGAAAACAAAAACATGAAGCTAATGAAAGCCAAAAAAAATCCCAATAATGATTGAATAACCAAGAGCACAAAAAAAACCAAGTACAAACTCACAATTATTGCTCTTCCAAAAGCACCAGCACTAACATAAGCCCATGTCCCTGGAAGCATCCCCAACCAACTGCAAAACAATTATCAGTTTTAAGACAGAAATTCATGAGAACTGTACATGTCCAAATGCAGTTCCAGATAAACATACTGAGACAGTTCCAAATAGATACACACAAAAATATGCCCAGTTTCATTTTAACTGCATTTCATTACAGTATAGCTATAATTTGCTTCAACTAATCAATGACAATTTATAACAACATATACTGATGAATCAAAGTTCAAAGCAAGGTTATTTTCATGAGACTCTGCCTAGTTGGCTATAAAGCACCAATACTCTAATTTGCTTCATGTATCCGTATCTGATACGTATCCGATACGATACTCTTGGATACTTCACCAATACTTCATCCAAGCCTTTAAAAAAGCTATTAAATTCTAATATAGCTACATATGAGACATATAAGCATATATAATATAGAAACATAGAAGTATTGTCCCCTAATGAACCAAAAAATAGAAATTGTTCTCTTTATGAATGATCTTAAGAAAGGAATGAGATTAATACTATTCTTATTTGTAGACAACAGGAAGGATTTATGATAAATGATTTATAATTTTTATTTGTTTATAGTAATGTCTAAAAAGCATGTTCTTAATTTGGATTTGCAAAATTGTGATTACATTTTTATTATTTTTTATGATTTTTTATACATATTTAAATATGTATCTTACATCACATGTATCGTATCCTATATATTTTTAGAATAATCGTATTGCCATATCGGATATATATCGTATCAGATAGACGTGTAATGTCCTATCTATGCATCATAGCTAGTTGGAATTGTCAGAACAAATTTTTAGATAGGCACCTGCTCATAAGTTCAATGCTCTCAGTATTTTCATCAGTTCCTCACACCCATAAGCTTAACCAAACACCAACTTAAGTGCTTATATAATAGACGAGCTCAAATAAGCTCTTCCAAATGCCCCCCGAGCCCAAAGCTTTTCTTAAATACAAATTAGTCTTTCTAAAAGTGAAATGGTATCAAGGTTCAAAAAGACAATGGAAATCAGTATAACATTATAACATAGGTATTGATCAGTAATAAGCACCATACCTTCCCAATACATATGGAATAAACTTAACAGATGTCAATCCATATAAATAATTCCCCAAAGAAAATGGCAGCAGAGGGCTCAAACGAAGTAGGGTCACAACCCTGAAGCCATTTTCTCCAATTGCTTTGTCAATAGCAAGAAACTTCTTATTTCCTTCCACTAGTTTTACAATTCGCTCACGAGCAAAATATCTTGCAATTAGAAAAGCAACACTGGCTGCCACCTGCAATGCCTTAAAATATTAGATTAAAAACATACATACCACTAGAATTAATTAACACCACAAAAAATTGTATACTTCTTTACCCCATTAATAATTTTCAAATACAATATGATGTTAAACAGTCCAATAATTCACTTAAAAGTAATTGTTTGCTCTTGCACACCAAATTATAGATGTGTTGAATATTGACAAGTATATGATCAAATAGTTGACTGTAAATTATACTTTGAAAAATATACTATACATTAACCATCAAAAATATCAATAAAATTAAAAATGTAGATAATGCAGTCAACCGATCTCAACTATATATGAATTTTGTGTGCTAGGATTGCTCCATGTCCTTTTAACAAAATTGACTCACTGTTCCACTGATAGAGACTATGATAGTGCCGATAATAGATCCAAATAGAAGTCCAGCTGACATGGTTAAAGGAATGGCAGGAATTGCAAGGATCTGGGACAACATTATATAAACCAAAGTTAGATAGAAGCATTACACATGTACAGCAGAAAAGAGGGGTTGGGCTGGGGGGAAGGGGGTGAAGCTTTTGGTAGAGAGAAGACGCATAACTTGAACGCAACCAGTGGATTCTGATTTACTCGGTAGTATATAGTTTACAGAGTAGAGAGGGCAAGAAAATGTGCATGTGAAGGTTATGAGATACGTGGTTGACTAAAGAGTTAGAAGTTGAAGGTGTTATATGGTAGATAGGTATTGATAGTGAGGTTAATTTTGGACATAGGAAAATGGAATGAAATATAATATAATGCATTGATACCTCCAATCCAGCATAAACGGCAACGAATAACGCGTATCCAGCTGGACCATAACCTGTTGGTTAAAAGACAGACAGGAGAGGGTTAGTGGTGGTGAGACATAACATAAGGTCTCGGAAGAAAAGAATGGAAAAAAGACCTTCAATAAAGACGGAGAATTGGTTCAAGAAGGAATTGATCTGGTCCTTGTAGATATAGCCAACGGAGGCAAAACCGCCAACAATACCGACGAGCAAGACACCGGCCAAGAGGGTGCCCTTCAAGGCGGTGCCATCCTGGAAGTCGAGGTCGGAGTCGGTCTTGTCCTTGTCCCCGTCCCCGTCCCCGTCGCTCTTGGGGCTAAACAAGCGCTTTAAGCCAGACCCAGACTCAGATGGGGCAGTGTTGATCTTGCCTAGTTGCTTTTTGCTCTCTCTCTCTCTCTGTCTCAGGGAAGAGCATGGGGTGAGGAAGTGAGAGCGTCTGTGGGGTGTGAAGATAAAAGAAGAGGGGGGAGAGAAGCGACAGTGGTAATGGCAGGTGTGACTGTGAGTGTGAAGAGAAGAGGAGAGGCATGGCATTGAGAGAGTGCGCATGATGTCAAATTATTAATGAATGAGATTATGCCAAATCAAATGCTTCACCGCACCACTCTCAGTCCCAGTCCAAGTCCAACAATGGAATGGAATGGAATGGAAAATACGGAATGGATGATTCATGAAACTCCCTCTTCCTCTTGCATCGCGGGACACTCACTTCCTTTTTCTTTTTTTTTTTGTGGTTCACATTTACAACCACACTTCATCTTCGCCAAACCTATTATCCCTCTACAAATAACTCTTAATTTCAATATATGACGTACCAATTGCACCCAACTAAAAACCTATCTCAAAATTTTAACCAAAAAAAAAAACCAATCTCAATTTTAAACTTAAGACAAAACCTACATTCAGTTCTGTAGGTGTTGTTTGCAGTGTTTTCCAATTAGAATTAAAACTTTACTTCGGTAATTTGCAAAATAAAAGTTTGCATTAAAAGATCATGCTGATTACTGAGGTGAAACTCCAATTCTAATTGGAAAACAGTACAAACAGCAACTATAGAATTGTATATAAGTTATGTCCTTAAATTTATTGCCACTTTTGTAGGAAATGAATTTCAGTGAAAGCAAATGTTCACACCTTTATTGTATCACTTTTAAGTAAATTATATGGTGGACTAGCAAATAGGTGGTCTATTGGTGGATTATCAATGTAAACTGTTAGATATATGAATAAAAAAATCAACAATTGAGATTGTTAATCGAATCAGCAAATTTCAATCATTACTTTTTTTTTATTCATATATTTAACATTTCACACAAATGGTCCACAGAATTTGCTTCACTTTTATACATCTTTAATATATGAATGAACACTATTAGGATATTCAAACAAATTAATTATGGACAAAACTTAGATATAGTATTTTAGGTCCTATTGGTGGTTTTTTCTAATTAGAATTAAGTTTTATCTTGATAATCTGCATAATAGATATATGCATTAAATAATTATGCAAATTACCGGGATAAAACTCTACTTCTAATTGGATAACAGTACCAACAACACCTAAGGTACTGTGTCTAAGTTTTGACCATTAGTTATTAAGCATTACTCTCTCTGGACTTAAATATAAGCAAAATTAACTAATTTTTGCGCTAATTAAAAAAGTTAGTTAATATTATTTAATTCTACTAATCACATTTAAAAAATAAACTTTTTTCTTAAGGTGTCCTTCATTGAAACTTGATATAAAGAATAAAAAAAAGTGATTGGAAATAGAATCTCAATTAAATGAGAGTATTTTTGTGATGGTATTATTAAATAGGGTGAAAATAGTTAAAATTTGCTTATTCTTCTTTTTTGCTTATAATTGAGTCCGAAGAAAATATGCTTTGTTTGGTTTAGGAAAGAAAAGTAAAGGAAAGAAAGTGAAAAAAAAAAACGAGAAAAAAAAAAAGAAAATGAGTAGAAAGTGAAATAATTGTTTAGGTTGTTTGGTTGTGTAAAAAGTGAAAAAGGAAAAAAAGATATACAAATAAAATGACACAAACATCTTAAATAAAAAAAGAAAATGTATAATAAATAAGGATATTTCTTAACTTTATACCCATTTAACTTTGTCTTGTATTTTTCTCTCCAAATTAAAAAAAAAAAAAACATATTTAAATGGGTCTCACCATATTTTTTCTTTCCTTTCTTGTTTTATTGTATACCAAAGAAGGAAATTTTTTTGATAAATATGTATTCCTCTCTTTTCTTTCTCTTCCACTAATTTTCTTGCCTTCCAAATGGAGTGCTATGGTTAATGTTGTTAAAACTATGTTGGATTGCGTAGACTCCACATTCATGGTACGTCTCATAATTAAATTGATTATTAAATTATTTTTAATTAATCAAGATAGATTAAAATCAATCAAAATTCAATTCAACAATATAAATGCTTTTTTATATAATTGAAATTCATAATAAATAAAGTTTTTTTAATATATAAATTATATTATAATTAAAATTTATAATAAATAAATATCTTTAAATATGTATATTTTAAATTTACAATAAATAATTTAAATTACAATATACAATTATTTTTAATTATTAACAATTAAAAAATATTAAAATTCAAATTAAAAAAATATAAAAAAGAACGTATTAAAGGAGTTAAGACATGAAACTCAAGATGTGATAAAAACTCAAGTTCCAAGAGTAAGACATGAAACACCTGATGTGATTGATTAAGGGAACATATAGATGAAGATGATGAACTCAATTTATAATCAAAGATAAAGTTGTTTTGCAATCAAATTTGGTTGATTCTACGGGGGGAGGGCTTGGCATATCCCCCACCGTGGGAAACATTTCTCAACCATTGGATATACTAATTTTATAATCAAAGGTCGAGATTTTTTCTTTTTTTCCTAATTTGCCCCTTTGCACCTTCCCTTCTAAACCCTACCAAGACCCATTTGACGCCTCCCTCCAAGTTCTTACACATCCATGGCTCTTTTCATAGATCTTGCACACCTCCACTCCAGACTCAAGGTGGTCACGAGTGGTGGCACAAAGGCAGTCCATGCAATAGTAGAGGGGGCGCAACCACATCATGGCCTCCGGTGATGTGAGCAACATGCACATAAGTAGAGAAAGCGATAGCGAGAGGGGAGGGTGATGTGTGCCCTAACCACATCAGCGCGGCAGGCTGATTTGCAGCGGTGGCGCCATGGTGGTAAGCGATAGACTAGGGTTCGACAGTGGTAACAACACGCGATGGGTTTATGCGGGGTCTGGGCTCATGCGCGTTTTGGCAACAACAGCGTGAACCTTAGGAACTTATCGCAGATCTTGCGCGCATCCATGTCGCACTTGACCTTCACTTTGGCGACAACAGTGGAGAGGCTGGTTGCGACGTCGATGTTGTCATCATCATTGGCTTCAGGTGTCGTGTTGTCATCAGAGAGTATTCAAATGAAAGTGAATGTGAGGGAAAGTGGGGAAAGTGAAGGCTTAAGAAAGCAAATAGTTTTACACATTTATATATAGAGAGGGATTTTTCTATAAACAAATTTATTTAATGGTGTGAATATTTTTTACTTTTTTATGATAAAAACATATAATCATAAAATTTACATATTAAAATTGACCCGTGCAATGCATAGGCTAAAACACTAGTTAATGAATAAATTAATTAGAATGTATTGATTGTGTAAAGGTTTTTATAGTATTGTTCAATTGTAAATTGCCACATATGATAAATTTATTGATTTTTATAACAATTATTTAAAATGTTATACTTATGATAATTTCAAATTGATTGACTATATAAATTTTTATGTTAATAGTGCATAGAAATTAAACTTCAATTAAAACAACACATGAATAAAAGGGAAAATGCAATTAAACTTAGATTTAATGACTTTAATATTTATAAATTGTCAGTGTAAAACTTTTTACATTGTCAACCAATAGAAAATCATGTTATGTGTGACTTTTAATGTAGTTATTATAAAAGTAAAAAAAATTACCATATATGCCAAATTGAAATTTGATGAAAGTGTAAACTCTTTGTATGCTTATGAGTATTTAACGCATACTATTTGCTCATTTAATTTTATCATTTGTTGCCCAAAATCCTTTTGAAAGTGATGAGATAAGAACGATTCAGTTCATGAAACATGAAATAATTTAATACTATCTCATTCCCATAATTATTGATATTTTAACCTTTTTTTATACCAAAATAATTGATGTTTTAATTGAAAATATATGATATAAATATACTTTTTGGTGAAATATATATAAAAAATTATTTCATTGATAATAATATCTTATTTGAGTCATTAAAATATGCAAAGAAAAAATAAAAAATTAGAACAACACAGTTTTATAAAAAAGAAAATTATTAAAAATAGAGTGATTAAGTTGTAATTAAGATATAGTATTAAAAAATATAAGTTATTGTCTGTTTTATTTTATAATATTATATTGTTTATTTACTATCTATTTATATCTATATCTATATGCTATATATTTGCAACTCATTTTGGAGGAAAGTATTATCACGTGTCCTCACCTAGTTTAATGCCTTTTAAGGTACTCTTCTTTACATCTTGTTAAAAAAGGAAATCTACATTAAAACATGTTTACAAATAAAAACAAATTAATTATCATTTAAAAACAAAAATTCAGCTCTCATGTAGATATAGATATAGATAATTGGAAAATAACAACCATATCAAATTCAACTAATTGGGAAATAACAATCATATCAAATTCAAATAATAACTGAAACATGGAAATATAATAATCAAATAATAATGAAAATATAGAAATATATATAAATTGATATCAAATTTAAATTTACGTTTAAATCCATGTATATAATTATCAAATTTGTAATTATACAAATTATGATATACAAATATTTATCTTTTTAATTAAAAAGGATAATGATTTATCTTTTTTCAGTAATAAGATGATTATACAAAAGAATAATAATATACTTTAAGATTTCTTTTCTTTGTCAAATTCGAATTTATTTTTTAAAAAATTCAAATACTAATGGAAACATGAAAATTTAAATTAAATAAACATGCACTCTAAAGAAAAAATATTTGAATGCAATTTTATATTTTTTTGGTACAAGAGATATGCCTATGTATAACCATTATATGTTTTAATCTGATAATTGAGAAATAACAATCATATCAAATTCAAATAATAATGAAAACATAGAAATATGACAATCAAACAATAATGAAAATATAGAAATATATATAAATTGATATCAATAAAATTGATATCAAATTTAAATTTATGTTTAAAGCCCTTATGTAATTATAAAATTTGTAATTATACAAATTAGGATATACAAATGTTTATCTTTTGAATTAAAAAGGATAATGATTAATAATAAAAAAATGTTATTATTAAAAAGGATAATGATTTATCTTTTTCCAACAATAAGATGATTAAACAAAAGAATAATATTATATTTTAAGTTTTTTTTATTTTGAATTTATTTTTTTAAAATTTCAAATAATAACAAAAACATGAAAATTTAAAGTTAAATTTAATTTCATTTTAATTTTGAAATTTCATATATGATGGTTAACAAAAAAATACTACATTGTTAATTGGTATAAATTAATGATATGCGTGAATTTATATAAGGTAATAGATTATAATTTTGTTAATTATTAAATAAAGTTGTAAAGTGAAATTTATTCCAAACAATTGAAAAGTGACGAAGGTAAAATAAGAGTAATGAAAATTAGGATATACAAATATTTATTTTTTTCATTAAAAAATATAACAATTTGTTTTTTTCCATTAATAAGATGATTAAACAAAAGAATAAGGGGGTAAACATGTTTTTTGTCCTACAAATATGAAAAAGTTCACTTTTCATCCCCTATATCTAAATCGTTGAGTTTTCGTCACCCAATTTGTAAAATGTGTCATTAGTCAACCCGGTTACTAACTCCGTTAATACCACTTAACAGAGATACTCAATCATCATAATCCACGTCAGCACACCGTTGTAGACTTCCTTACATGGGCGTACATATGGATAATGAGCTCCACGTCGGTGTGTTGTTAGGCCCACCCAAAAAAAAAAACCATCTAACCCAAGGTTATACGTTACAAAAATTGAAGTTTCTCCATCTTTGTTTGTGCACTTCTTCCCCATCTTTTCAGGCATTGGTGAGAATGAGTTCACAAAGTAGGAGGAATTTGTTGGAGAGAAGATTGGGTAACTCTAGATTCAGCTCATCTTCATCATCAATGGTGCCTAATAGTTGCAAGTGCGGAGATAGGCTCGTGTTGTTGACACCGAATAGTGAGAGGAACCCAGGGGGGCAGTGTAACATCCCGGGCGCTGACGAGGGCGGGGAGTGATCGCCGGTGCAAAAAAGATGAGGCACGGACAATGAGCGGCTCCTGGCAGGCTTCCAGCAGGAGGGGTAGATGAATGAATCGAATACACACCCGAACGAGAGGGATCCAGAGGCTGTGCAGGTATGGGACTGTACAGTTGAGGATAGCTTAAAGGAATTAATAAGTGCTACCTATACCAACAAGATGCATCTACTTTTCGGTAGCCCATCACTTAAGAACTCCATAATTAAGCGTGCTTGACTTGGAGCAATTTAGGGATGGGTGACCTACTGGGAAGTTTCCCGGGAAGCGGCAGTTTTGGAGATGCCTACATTGGACGTGAGTTTTTTTTTTCTCCCTTTATCTTCCCTCATTCTTTCATCTTTCCATAATAGGTGTACCCAAAGCGTGTTTTTTTTAATGTTATTCTTTTACCCAATATGTTGCAAGCAAACAAATGGCTCTTGCAACTACTTCAAATAGGCTTATCAATTGGAAAGGTCTGAGCAAGTTGACAATTCTAATTGGTCTGAACAACAGTTGGAAGAGGCGAAGAAGAAGATTACGAAGATGAAGAAGAAACTTTTTTGGAGAGAAGAAACTGCATTTACTTGATTGCAGGGATGCTGATGTCTTTGGCGATAACGCTGATGCTGTTCGTGTATTGTGTGTTAAAAAGTCATGTGTAGTTGAGTTGTTTAGGTTGTTGGTAGGTTTTTTGTGTAATGGTTATGGAGTTGTTCATGGCAATGGAGTTGTTTAGCTTGTTTTTTGTATGTGACGTGGAGGATGTAATTTGTTTAGGCTTAACAATGTTAATGGTTTATTGTTATTAAATGATGTAATTAACATCCATTGGAATGTAATGTTAATTTGGGTTATAAAATATTGGCTCCCTATTTTGGTTGTCCATTTTTGCTATGTTTTATGATATGCTCAAAAGATGCTAGCCACAAGTACAATCACATGCTATTACATATTTTACAATTCATGTATAGCAAAAGACATAAAAGACAATTGCACAACAAAAGACAATTGAATGAGCTAATAAAAAGTGGTTGAAGGTTGGTATATGCCTATCAAGGCACTTTAATTTACTGTCTATAAAAAGTAGCACATGAAGTTTGACTAGTCTTACAAAGAAATGTGTAGCCCACTTGCTTACACATAATACCAAGGTACAATCCAAAAAACAACATTCTTAAATACAAAAAAAGTCCCACAAATCCCAATCTTCCATCTACTTCAATTTGCAGTTCCTATTTTGTAGATGAACTCATTTGAGTTGAGGCAATGTTTCCTTGTTCTCCACCAGCTTCATCAGTATTGTCCCTTGGTATCATAATCCACGTCAGCACACTATTGCAGACTTCCTTACGTGGGCGTACATGTGGATAATGAGCTCCACGTTGGTGTGTTGTTAGGCCCACCCCCCCCCCCAAAAAAAACCTATCTGACCCAATTAGTAACATGGGTAAAGTGAAGTTTCAAGAGTCATTTTTTACCCTACGGTTTGTGAGAGCTTAAGAGAGGTCATCCCAACACATAGCGAAATCCACACAAATCCCTTGGCTTGTGTAGCAACTTTTTTGTGGTCCCAAAAAAGAATCTCTGCAATTGTGTGTGCCTACTTCTGGAGAATCTTCATGTAGCCACGTTGTGCTTCGAAAGAGGGGAGAGGTAAGATTCAAAATGTACGTGCTTTGCTTTATTTGGTTTCGAAGTGTGCTTTTTTTTTTTGTATTGGCTTCGTTTTTATTGTTTTTGAATGGTTTTTTGTACTTGGCCAAGGGACAGGTGGGGTTTGGGTTTTTTGTCCTGTAGTGGGTTTTTTTTTTTTTTTGGTTAGGCCTAACAACACACTGACGTGGAGCCCATTATCCACATGTACGCCCACGTAAGGAAGTTTGCAACAGTATGCTGACGTGGATTATGATGACTGGGTATCTCTATTAAGTGGTATTAATGGAGTTAGTAACTGGGTTGACTAATGACACATTTTACAAATTGGGGGACGAAACTCGACGATTTAGATATGGGGGACGAAAAGCGAACTTTTTCATATTTGTAAGGACGAAAAACATGTTTAACCCACAAAATAATATTACACTTTAAGGTTTATTTTTCTTTTTAATTTCAATTTTTTTTTTAAATTTCAAATAATAACAGATACTTGGAAATATATTTAAGGTTTCAAATGATTTGTCTTTTTTCTTTAAATGGTTAGTTGTTGCATAGTTTTTCTAATACTGTTATTTCATTCTTCTTTACTATTATTCCTTTTATTTCAATCGCAATGGCATTTTTTGTGAAATATGATTTACTTTCATCTGTCTTTACCGTGAGTAAAAATTGGACCATCAAGGCAAGATTAGTCCGACTTTGATTGATTCTAAAATTGAATTTGAATAGACCAAGTAGTTATTGCTCTATGGAGTTTGTTCTGGAGGTCATCCGGACACCTAGCCTTAAGTCGGCTTGCTTACCGCCTATTTCGTACCAACATAACCACATGTATCCTAGACGATACAACCTTGCTCACCTCGATTAGAGTTTATGCCTATCCCGACACAGCATGGAAAACGCCTAACAACAATGAAAACGTGTAATGAGACACCCAAATGCACACTGCCACGTGGCACCTAACCTTAACGGTATTTCCCTCCAAAACACTCTATATATAAAGGGCTCTACACTCATCAGGTACATACGCTCTCTCTCATTCTCACTCACACTTGTGCCCTTACTGACTTAAGCATCGGAGTCCTTGTAGGTGCCACCACCGAAGACATTTGCGACTATTGTGGAAGCTCACCAGAGATTTTTCCTCGTGTTCACCACACAACATTGGCGCTGTCTATGGGAATCACTTTTTGATTCTTTTCACTTTCTTCATTGTTTGAAGATTCGTTTGTGATGGTTAGCACGAGAAACCATAAGTCTGTTATGGCACCGTCGCCATCGAAGCTTCTGCTGTCGCCACATTAGGATGGCAAAGCTGCTTCCATCATGCCTAAAGCGATCCCTGAGGCGAATGGTGTTCCGGCACCATCAATCACCATGGCTGATCTCACTACATTGTTGCAACAGCAAAGAAAGATATTGAAGGAACAAGAGAGGATTATCACGAAACTTCGAGCTGAGAGAAGGAATAAGAAAACCATGGAGAACAGCTATGACCATACTAAGAGGTTAACAACATCAGCTCTAAGACCAGGTCACATTGCGCAGGAGATGCATGATGCACACATGGCTATGGAGGTGAAAGAAGATGATGAGATGATTCCGTTCAACCTTCCTTTTTCCACAAGAATTTTGAATTTGTTGGTTTTGAAGCAGCTACAACAGCTGCCTTCACTGGAATTGTATGATGGATCCATCGATCGAAACGATCACTTCTCGGTGTTCGAATCAGCAATGTTGTATAAAGGAGCTTCTGCCTCTCTGACGTGCAGAGCATTCCCGCTCTCGTTAAAGGGAATGGTGCTGAAATGGTTTCAGTTGTTGGAGCCAAGATCCATCGATTCGTGGATGACGCTGAGGGAGAAGTTTAGGACTGCATTTACGACTAGCAAGGCCAGACCTAAAATCGAGGCAAATATGAGGAGGATTTGCTAAGGCGCGGATGAGCTGCTGAGAGATTATATTAGTAGATTCAATCAAGAAGCAGGGGCAGCTGAGAACTTATAGGCTGGAGTAGTGCTAATGCTAGCAAAGAACGGGGTGAAGGAAGGTTCACCTTTCTTTATGTCAATTGCTAAAACGCCTCTGACATCAATGGAGGAGTTCCTGAAGAAAGTGGAGAAGTATAACTACAAGAATGTGCTTGAGGCGGGAAAGGTGAAAACTGCCGAGGTTGTAACGTAAAAGACAAATTCGTCATGAAAGGCTAACAAATCGCCGTGTCATGAGGACCAGGGTTTGTATAAAACAGGACCGAGGTTTAAGGAGTACACGCCGTTAGATATCTCTATAGGAAGGATTTTGAATGAGGTATTCAATGTTGAGTTCGTTGAAGAATGGATAAAGCCTCCAAAGCGTTGAGAAACAGAGAAGGCAGAGACCAGTCTAAATATTGCCGATATCATAGGGCGTCGAGGCATAATACTAACAGATGCTACCAACTGAAGGATGCCATTGAATTGCTGATTAGGTGGGGAAGACTTAGCCGCTTCGTGAAACAGAGTAAAGGTAATCGCGACAGAATCTGACATTCCTCACCACTGAAGAGGGAAAGAACGAGGAGTCCTAGAAGGGGCGTTCTCCACCAAGGAGGGAGAGATCACCACGCAAACATAGTCCTTTGAGGAGTCATTCTCCACCTCGACCATCGCGAGATGACGACGAGGGTTCAAGTTATACGAAGACAGTCACCATGGCAATCGTTATCCTGGAGACCCACAAGATCCCCCATTCATTCCTCCACGAGGAGTCACAAGGTCATATACATCATAGCAGGTAGATTTTTTGGAGGGGGCTCGTCGAATAACGCAAGAAAAAGACATACCAGAGAAGTATTGACAACCTCTTTTGGGGTTCATGTTGTTGATAATCCTGCTAAGAAGATAACACCGCCATTAACCTTTGATGATTCCAACTATGTTGACATTTTATCAAACCATGATGATCCTTTTGTGGTAAATGCTCTCATGGTTAATAAAGAAGTTCACAGGCTCTTGGTTGATATTGGAAGCTCCGCCAACATGATGTTTTATAAGCTTTTTAAAAAGCTGGATATTTCAGAATTCGAGTTGATGCCATATAATGAAGATTTGATCAGATTCTCGGGACACTACGTTACGTCGATTAGATACATAAAGTTACATGTGACCTTAGAGAAGCCGCCTTCTACAAAGACTATGACTACTCGATTCATTGTGGTAGATGCGAAATCCTCCTACAATGCCATTCTGGGGAGACCAACGCTAAATGCTTTGGGAGCTGTTATTTCGGTGTCACATCTGGCAATGAAGTTCGTGGGCGACAACATGGAGGTAGTTACTTTGCGAAGAGATCAGAAAAAAGCGAGAGAATGTTATAAGGAGTCCCTTAAAGTTGGCCCTAAATCCAAGTTGGAATACAAACCCAACCCCAAAAAAGGTGAAGTACTATTAACAGAGTTAAACCTCCAGGATGAGATAAAACAAGATTCTTGGATACCCCGTCCGAAGCCACAAGGGGAATGCATCCCACTCAAGATTGGGATGGAAGGCAGTCAGGTCGTGAAAATTGGCGGCGACCTCGATGAAAAGATGAAGACGAACCTATTAGCCTTTCTGAAGAACAATGCCGGCTTGTTTGCTTGGAAGCCGGCAGACATGCCCGGGATAGATCCCAATTTCTTTTGCCACTGGCTAGAGGTGGATCCTTCGGTAAAGCCGGTAGTGTCAACGAAGGAGGAAGATGGCCCCAGAACGCTTACAAGAGATCAATTGACAGGCTGGTGAATGGCTCCTCTAGGTATCATTACCTATCCTTCATGGATGCTTATTCCGGATATAACCAAATTCTGCTATACCCGGGTGATCAGGAGAAGACTGCCTTCATAACTGAGAAGGCCAATTATTGCTACAAGGTTATGTCATTCGGGTTGAAGAATGCCGAAGCTACATAGCAGAGGATGATGAACAAGGTGTTTGAGGAGTAGATAGGGCGAAATTTAGAAGTATATATTAATGATATGATTGTGAAGAATGCCACTCCTGAAGCGCACCTTCAAGATTTAGAGGAAACTTTCGCCTAATTAACAAGGTACAACATAAGGTTGAACCCTAATAAATGTACGTTTGGAGTTTCAGCGGGAAAATTCTTGGGATACATGCTATCTGAGAGGGGCATTGAGTTAAACTCGGAAAATGCCATGCTATACTAGAGACGAAAAGTCCTCAGAATGTAAAGGTGGTCCAGAAGTTAACAGGACGCCTAGTCGTGTTGACGAGGTTTATTGCCAGATTAGCACAGAATGCCATTCCTTTCTTATGACTTTTGAAGAAAGACAAACCATTTGAGTGGACTGAGGAGTGTGAGGCCGCATTTAGAAAGTTGAAAAAAACTTTGTCATTTCCCCCCTACTCACTAAGCCTGAGCTAGGTGAAGTGTTGTACTTGTATATAGTCGTTGCCGACGAAGCCGTAAGCGCCGCATTAATAAAGGAGACATCAAAAGGGCAAAAGTCAGTCTATTTTGTAAGTAGGGCCCTCCAAGGTGCTGAACTGAGATATCTAAAGATGGAGAAGGTGGAATTTGCACTTGTTATGGTAGCAAGGTGGCTAAGACCATATTTTCAGTCGCATCAGAATGTGGTAAGGATGGATCAGGCGATCCAACATATTTTGCACAAACCTGAACTAGCTGGAAGGATGACGACTTGGGCTATCGAACTATCAGAGTACAGAATCAGTATAAGCTGAGGTAGGTGCTCAAAGCCCAAGCACTGGCTGACTTTATCGCTGAGTTGACTCCAACAGATCCCACTTCTAAATCCTTGACTTGGATTCTTTTTGTTGATGGGTCATCTAACGAAAAAGGTAGTGGAGCTGACATACTGTTAAAATCAGCAGATAGAGTTGTGTTGGAGCAATCCTTAACTTTCACATTTCTTACCTTTAACAACTAGGCAGAGTATGAAGCATGTATAGCCGAGTTGGTCATGGCATCCAACATTGGTGCCACCTCGCTACGTGTGTGTAGCTATTCACAGTTGATTATTTCGCAAATCAACGAGGCGTACCAAGCTAAAGAGCCGACATTGTAGAAATACTTAGCAAAAGTCAAGACTCTTCTCACAAGTTTTGATAATATAGATTTTGTTTATATTCCCTGCGAGAAGAACATCAGAGCCGATATCTTGTCCAAGTTGGCAAGTATAAAGTCTTCCGGCAATAATTGGTCGACCATCCAATAAACAATCCACGAGCCTAATCTCATGATGACAGTAGAGTTGGAGCAAAGCTGAATGACACCTATTATTGATTATCTAAAGGAAAATGTCACCTCGGAAGATAAGAAAGAAGTAAGGAGGCTGGAAAGGTCGGCTGCACATTTCTGTATTGTTAATGACAAGCTTTATCGATGTGGCTTTTCTCAACCTTTACTCAGATGCTTGAAAAAGTCAAAGTCTGAATATATGATGGCGGAGATACATGAGGGATGTTGTGGTTAGCACCTAGAGGTAGAGACCTGGCTAAGAAAATACTCAGAGTGGGTTACTATTGCTCCGACATTCATCTCTCTCCTCCTGAAGATTTGAGCATGCTTACTTCCCCCTGGCCTTTTATTTGGTGGGGGATCAACATACTTGACGCCTTTTCGAAGGCACCCGGCTAAGTGAAGTATCTAGTGGTAGCAATCGATTACTTCACCAAATGGATTAAAGCAGAAGCCTTAGCCACCATCATGGCTAGAAATGTGGAAAACTTTGTATTCCGATAGATTATTTGCAGGTTCGGGATACCGAACATTGTGGTGTCAGATAACGGCATACAGTTCACAGACAGAAGTTTTCAGGAATTCTTGGCCAGATTAAAAATAAAGCAATACTTTACCTCAGTTGAACACCCCCAAACAAATGGGCAGGTAGAGGTGGCGAACCGAGTTATCCTGCATGGACTCAGAAGGCATTTGGACGAAGCAAATGGGTGTTGGGTTGAGCAACTACTGTACGTCCTTTGGGTTTATCGCACAATCCTCCACTCTTCCACTAAGGAGTCTCATTTCTGCCTTACCTACAGGTAGAGGTGGCGAACCGAGTTATCCTGCATGGACTCAGAAGGCATTTGGACGAAGCAAATGGGTGTTGGGTTGAGCAACTACTGTACGTCCTTTGGGTTTATCGCACAATCCTCCACTCTTCCACTAAGGAGTCTCATTTCTGCCTTACCTATGGCATGGAGGCAATGATCCCAGCAGAAATTGGAGAGCAAACATGGAAAATGGCTAACTTGAGATTAGAAGATAATGATGTATTGCTCTGAACTAAGTTAGATGTTGCTGAAGAAAGAAGAGAGGTTGCAGTAATAAGAGAAGCCACTCTGAAAAAAACAGGTTGCAGCAAGTTACAACAAGAAGGTTGTCCCCCGTACCTTTGATCCTGGTGATCTGGTATTAAGGCATGCCGACATTGGAGGGAAGAATGCCAGGCAAGGGAAGCTTGCTGAAAAATGGGAAGGCCCTTATCAAGTTACCTCAAAGATTGGCATAGGAGCATATACACTTGAGACGCTACTTGGGATTACCATCCCATAGACATAGAATGCGAGCAACCTAAGATAGTATTATAACTAAGGCTTGATCGGTAATGGAGGTTAAATGATCAGTAACGAAGGTTAAATGACTATTTTTTGATTTAATATAAAGTAGTTTTTGTTTAAAGTATAGTGTAGATGGGTTGAGTTGTGTACTCTAATTCGTAGCTCTTGTACTATTTTTTACCCCACTTGATTAATAAAATGAGAGTTTTTCTGGCCTAAAAAGCAAAGCGCAGGTCGAAACAAATTAAAGCAAAGAAGAAAGCGTAAATGAGAAAGAAAGACGCCCACCCTATGTACGTGGATTCTATCTAGCCGGGGTAGAAAGGTTATCACCTTGTGTATGTGGATTCCCTGCAGCTGAGGTTAGAGATGAGTAAGCAAAAGTTCATCGAGATAACAAAAACAAGGCAGGGAGGTTATCACCTCGTGTAAATGGATTCACTCCAGCCGAGGTTTGAGATGAACAAGCCAAAGTTCATTAAGATAACAAAAATAAGGCAGGAAGGTTATCACCTCGTGTACATGAATTCGCCCCAGCTAAGGTATGAGATGAACAAGCAAAAGTTCATCGAGATAACAAAACTAAAGCAAGAAGGCAAAAACGAAGAAATTAAAATACGAAAGAAGGAAAGAAATGGAGATTACACGATGGTAAACAAAAGCGAGAAGGTGAAAAATGAAGAAATCAAAGTACAAGCGAAAAAAGTGTAAAGCTAAAATCAAAAGTATTCACGAATAAGGTACCTACTAAGTGTCTACAATACACGCGAAGGTACAAACCAAAAAGAGATAAAAAAAGGTCAAGCCATTTACATATTTATTATGTTCAAAATGTGCAGAAAGTACATGAATCATTAAAATACAAAGTGTTCAAACTATTACAGGTAAAACCGACATCTCAGCCCTTGAATGTTCGACGTCGGCATCTATGGTGTGAGAGTATCCAGTGATCCCGGCTTCAGGATCACCACCTAAAATCACAACCTCATTTAAAGGAGGGATTGTCGACGTCACCCATGGGGTCGATATAAAACTATTAGCAAGTTGCCTATTAGCATCTTGCTTTTCAACGTTTGGATCGGAATCAACCCAAACCCTCGATTGCTTGAAGTCGTCTCTGACCTCTTCATCGGCATTACCCTCCGAGTTAAAACCAGCATCGACAACAGTAGAGTTCGCCGGGACCAGCTCGTCGTCAACATTCGCATGTCAAATGCCATCTATAACTTCATAGTCGACCCTCATACATTCAATATCATGTTTCGCTGGAGGAGGTAGTGCACTTGCTTCATGGTGTTCTTGAAGGAAAGTTGGACGAACTCTATCCAGCTTCGGCACATCTGTTGACATTCTGCTTGAGAGAATGCCATGCCAGCTTCTAGCTCTTTACCTTAGCTTCAAAATCTTGAACCTTAGCTTATAAGCTCTAAGCTGGGAAGACATATTCCGCTCTAATTGTACATATTTGGCATTGGCGGCAGATAACTTCACCTGAAGATCTATTTTGGCCCTCTACAACCGCCTTTTCTCTGACCGCTCGACCGTTAGCTTTTCCTTCAAAATGCGCACACTTTCCTCCAGCTCGACTATCTGGCTGCCAAACTCTTCTTTAGCTTTGCGCACTCCCTCCTCGGCTTGCTTTAAGTGGGTAATGACGACATCCTTCTTAGCCAAAACATCTAACGGGCTCTTATTGCCATAGGCCTCTTTCATTAGCACATACTGCAAGTATCCAAAAAGCATGTGGCTAAAGAGAGAGGCCATCCCATCCAACCCACCCTGCATATCCTTCAGCTCACCAAGCATAGCTGCCTCGAAAACGGAGGAATGGCCGGCTAGGATTTGCATGTTTACCCTTTCACCAGCAGTGGCAAGGGAAGGGACAACTCGTTGTTTCTTGGGAAGAGGCTCCTCTTGCAACTCATCATCTGTAGCTCTTTTCTCAAGGGTTGGGGTAACTGGAGATATCTCGGCTTCCACAATTTGAGGAATCTCGGGCCCTATAGCACCTTCGGCATGAAATACCTAAGCAGGAGTTAGCATGGGCCTAACCTTAACCTCTTTGTATCACAATCCCTTTGCTTATGGAATGAGTAAGAGAAGCAGGAGCCTTGGTCTTTTCAGCAACAACAGCCTTTTGCTTGCCCTTAGCCTTTTTCGGCTCCTTGGGCTTCATTGCTTTATCTTGTTGGAGGGCCAGTGCAAAGTCAGCCATTTTGGACTTCACCATATTTTCTGCGAGAAGATCAGTAAACTCGGATAAGCACACCAGGTAATGCATAAGACAAAAGACAACAACAAAATCAAATTGATAAAATTGACATGTAAACACACCGAAATCTTGACGTTACTCTGAAGGAGTAGTGCTAATAAGCCATTGACAAGGAATTCGATCTTGCAAATTCTAAATTATTTCAGAAAAATGATTTCGAGCCCGCAATTCATCTGGGGTTAGATCACTTTCTGAATGGTAAATCGACTAGAATCTAGACAATAGTGGCTGTACGACCAATACAAGGGAAACCTAGGCTCTGTTACATTTTCCCCTGTGCCCCGTACAATAAACAAAGTCTCCCAACTCTCTGCACAGGGATGAAAGAAGAAGAATTTGTCTTTGTATTATTTGTAGAACTTTTGGAAAGGCTTCAATAATGCCCGCCTCAGACGCTACGAAGAGAGACCGAGGAGAACTTGCTCTCATAAGTCTGGCGAATAGGGGAAAAGAAATACAAGTACAAACGACCCCTTTTCTACTGCATAAATTTTCAAATGCTACAAGTTTGGATGGAGCTGCGAGGGTGCGACATTGAGGAAGTTCATAACAGACACTTGAAAGTCGGTGAGTGGGAGCCTAACCCCATGGTGCTCAAAGAAAGTTAGATACATAGGCAAGAAGTTGGGGTACAGATAACCAATTGTTGCGGCCACAGTGTTGTCCAAGGGGGTCCCTATATTATCTTTGGGCCCTTGAGAACAGATCCTGCGTTGTCTTCCGGTGCCACCACATCAAAGGTCATGCCGCTAACATCTTGGCTCACTCTAAACGACTATATAGCGCATCCAATGCCTCCTGGTTGAAGCACAATCGAGTCTCGGTGACCTCTTTATCTACCTAATCCATATTAAGGTTCGCTGCCTTGTGGTAGGCTTCTAGAGCAGTTTCCACGTTCCTTACAGTCTTTCCCATCTCTTTGTTAAAGGCATTGGAATAGTGGTAAGATCTGGCCGATTTAGATACCCGGTTCAATGCAACCCCGGTGTTCCTTTTCGATGACGTAGCTACCCCAGACGCGCTCCCTAGCCCAGAGGGAATCCTTATCAAATCCGAAACTATACCTAGACCTTGGCATACTCCAACACTTCATTAAGGCCACACAGCATCCCCACAGCATTCAGGTGACTTCTGCACTTGTTAAGAACCTTAGGGGATATGACAATCTCTGATGGAGGTGGTTCTTTTGGGTCTACCGTTATTGGCCACTCATCTCTCCTCCTCACGTTCCTCAGTCTACTCTTACTACCCCGGATGGCCGTCCTCCTAAAAGAAGCAGTAGGAGCAGTTGAAGAACCGACATGGCCTCCGATGCCTCCACAGCCTTCGAAGGACCTTCGCTGGTCAGCGAGCTGAGACGGAGGGAAGGCTAGAGACTGAAAAGCTAGTTGGCGGCAAAGGCCGCTGAGCGACCGTCGCGCGCAAAAGATGGAGTGTTGCGTCTGCACGAATCCATTTTCGACAAAAGAAACAACATGTATACATACAGTATAGTGTCAAGAAAAGACTCAATAAAGAAGAAAGATAGGAAGGAGGATATTACCTTAAGTTGAGGGTTAAACGGGTGTTGGAAGAGTTAACAGAGTTGATGGGTAACGTCGAAGTTTTCGCTGGAGAGGAGTCGTAGAGTAAACAGGGAAGTTCTTGCGTAAAAAGAAAACTAACAACAAAAGTAAAAGTGAATGTCCAAAATAACAGTATATAATACATGGGTCCATATCGTTGTTGGGCCCAACTTTATAAAAATTTGGAAGCTAATGCAAGAATTCATTTAACCGCCACAATCTTTTGGAATTCGAAGGGCTGTGAATTTCAAGATTTTGAATCATTGCACATTTAATGTGCCTCGGTCATCTCAAAAATACGGCGAGGCTATCTGACAAGATGAAAAGACATAATTGAATCATTCGACTCTAAATAACCCTAAGCCGACAATGTTTCTACCAAAAACCTTATCGGCATGGGGGCAACATCATCCCGGAAATCGTTCCAAACTCTTAAGCCGACGATACTTCTTCCAAGCATCACCGGCTTGGCGACAACTGTTTTGGGACCGTTCCAAACTCCTAAGCCGACGATGCTTCTTCCAAGCATCACTGGCTTGGGGGCAACTGTTTTGGAGGTCACCTGGACACCTAGCCTTAAGTCAGCTTGCTTATTGCCTATTTCGGCCAACATAACCACATGTATCCCGGACGATACAACCTTGCTCACCTCGGTTAGAGTTTATGACTATCCCGGCACAGCATGAAAAATGCCTAACGGCAAGGAAAACGTGTAATGAGGTACCTAAACGCACGCTGCCACGTGGCACCTAACCTTAACGGTATTTCCCTCCAAAACACTATATATATAAAGGGCTCCACACCCATTAGGTACATATGCTTTCTCCCATTCTCACTCATACTTGCGCCCTTACTGACTTAAGCATCGGAGTCCTTACAGGTGCCACTACTGGAGACGTTTGCGACTACCGTGGAAGCTCACCGGAGATCTTTCCTCGTGTTTGCCACACAACAGAGTTGGTTTCAATGGAGGCAAATATATTGTTGTGTGTTTTTTTTAATATATTGAATTGTTTTATATGTATATAAATACCATAATATGTTCTTATCATTTTTTTAGGGATTTAAAATTCAAGCTTCTATTCATAAGGCTCTCATTTATCGGTTTCAAAATATTATGAATGGGGGTTCAATTTACTATATTCATTCATTGAGTGTCACTTTTAATATCGGAGATTTCATATTACATATTTTTACATAATAGTAATTATATGTGTAATTTTAGTCTTTAGTATATATTATTAAATTATATTTATTACTATTAATTTCAATATTATTATTTTATATAATGTTAATATTATTTAATTTAATAATAGAAAATATATGTATACATTTAATCTCTTGTTTAAGTTATATATAATATAATTTTTATTTATATATATTACATAAAGTTATTAGTTTAATAGTTTTAGTGTTATTGGTAGACTTTAAGGTTGGGAGTTCGATTATCACCTTCAATACCTTTATTAATTTTTTTATTAACGAAATTTTAACACCATTAGTGTATAAGGGTTTAATTACAAAATTTTTAAAATATTTTTAATGTAGGGACTTAATTAAAAACTATAAGGGTTTGTTTGGTGGCCATGATATGATATAATAGGATAGGATAACTATTATTTTCTATTGTAATTCATTGTTTGTTGCGCCAACAAGACATGACAACATTATCTTATCTATTATTCTATTCGGTTCTTCTAATGTATTTTTTTATCTTGAGGTAGAAACTAGGTTAGGAAACAACATGATAGGATAAACTCTTTTTTCTCTCTCTATATATTATGTAATATGTTGAATATTATAAAAAATATTATATATATACAAATATATTATTATATACAATATTTTTTATAATATTTAACATATTACAAATAATTATATATATATAGATAGATAATTATATTATAATAAATATTATATATAATTATATATAAACAAATATAATATTATTATGAAAAATATATATAAGATTTATATAATATATATATATATATATATATGTATATATATAAAATAAAATATAAAATATATAGTAATATTATATAAATTAATATATATTACTATATATTATATTTATTATATACATATTTTTAATATATATATATTTATAATAATTTTGACATATCAATTTAAAGTATATTATTAATTAAAATATTAAAAAATTAATATTTAAATATTTTAAAGAAAAATATTTGAATAATAATTATAATTTTAAAAATTATATATATATTTTTTATAATTTTAAAAAAGTAACTACATAAATAAAAAATAATATTATATACTTTAGTTAAAATTATATTTTTCATAAAAATTAAAAATTAAATTAAAAGTTACTTTCTAAAACATTATATGTAATTTTAATAAAATAATAATTTTATCATTTGAATATGTTTTATATTTTATCCTATTATTATTTAGTTTATTATTTGGTGTGCACCAAATATTAGATAAAATTATAATTTATCCTATCTTATTTTTATTCTACTATCATATTTTATTATACTCTATTTTATCTTCACTACCAAATGTACCCTTACAAATTAATTTAACCTATATTATATATACTAGTGACTAGTGATAACAAAGGCGCCAAAGAGATGCACAAACTTTATCATTTCTTTTCGCAGCGAGTTTAGGGTTTAAGGGGCGCGGAGGAGGAGGAGCTTTGTCTGAGAGATGGCTTTTTGGGGTAAGCAAGTCGTTTGTGCATTTCGTTGGTTCTGTTCTGAGGTCTAAAAGCTAACTACAATTCATTCCTTCATTCATTCACCGTACCGCAGGAGTGGAAATAAAACCGGGAAAGCCTTTTACTCATAAATATGACGACTCGAAAGGACGCCTCCATATTTCAATGGTAATGTAATGTTGTTCAGAAATGTGAATTAATCGCACAAAAACGGATTGCTAACGGAATAGTTATTATAATATTAATCTAGGCCACTTTGGGGTTGGGCACTGCAACAGCAAAAAGCACACTGCAGTGCAATGTGGGAAACAGGAGCCCTGTATATCTATGCTCTCTCTATCCTGGAAACACCGAGTCATTGCAATTAAATTTAGAGCTCGAGGAAGTTGATCAAGTTGTTTTCTCTGCAATTGGCCCTCGGAGCATTCATCTCTGCGGTTACTATCTTGCCACTGCCCGCAGTACCAATGTTATTGATGATTCGTATCCTTATTGTTCTTCTTCCTTATTTCCCATTTTTCTTGCACTGTATTGTATTATACATAAAAATTATTCAGGAGAAATTTGATTGAAAGCATGACATAAAGATATTCTTTAGTTGAATTGAAATATTTACTTGGATTACTTGATTTTCCATTGCGTTTCTGTGTCCTTTTGTATTATATTAGATTAGATTAGATAGTAACATAGCATGCCTATCAAAAGATAGAATATAATTGTAATTTTTTTTTCTTGTTATGATTGACCTTTTTCTCAATGGTTTTCTTTTTCTTAATTTCCTTCACTACAATGGAAAGGGAATCATATGGGGAGGATATTGCAGAAACAGAAACAGAGAGATCTGATAACAGTGATGAAGATAAGTATGAGGATAGTTTTATTGATGATGACGGTGTTCCAGAGGTCTTCCCACCATCTCCTATTTCTAATGAAGGCACGTTCAAATACTAATGTCAATCCTTCAATGAATGGAACACATTTTTCTTGAATTTGTCCCCATTTCAAACCTCAATAATATCTGTATTTTCTGTTTGTTTTGATTGCGCTGTCTGCAGAGGAAGCTTCTCACTATAACAGACCAAAAGGTAAGAAAGGCAGTCTTAAACGGCTTAGGAAGAAGTACCAGTCAGTAGAGTCAGATGATGATGGCGGTTATGAAGAAAAGATAATTGTCAATGACAGTATGAATGACCAAACCAAGCAAATCGAAAATGAAGATAGCCTACCTATTTCATCTCTTTACAAGATTAAAGCTTCTGGAAGGGTCTTGGTCTTCGACCAGGAAATGGATGCTAATGTTGACAGAGGAGCAGGTGATGCCAGTGACAAGAATGGTGAAGATGGTGGAAATAATATAGTTGAAACAAATTTAAAAGCCGACCATGTCCTTGTAGATAGTCAGACACACAGGTGACTCTTCTTAATTCTCAATCAATGTTCAAATACTGCTTGCTTTTCTCAGCTTCAGGTTTTTGGGAATATTTTTTTTCTTCTTTCCTTTGTTCATAAATTATGTTTCTGCTGAAACAGGGAAGCTGAACCCTCAAACCACTTGGTAGATCCTTGCACGGTTCTGGATGTTGGGGATATTAAAAAATTAAAAAAGAAAAAGAAGGGAAAGCAAAAAGAGACAAAGAGCTCCTGTAATGCCTATTCTATCAAACTAGATAATGGTATAGGAGGTGAGCCAAAAATGGAAAAGATGACCCAGGATTTTGTGGCAGGAAATAAACAACAGCAGCATGCTGATGATAAGTGAGTGATTATGTCTTTTGAGTTCCTGATTCTAAAACTGCACTTGCATTTACATGGTTGAATATTATACAAAATTGTTCTTGCTGAGTAATATTTGTCAGTTTTTGTAGGATAAAATTTTAGACTAATATGGAAAATTATATATATTTGTTCTTGCTGAGTAATATTTGTTCTTGCTATCGTACTTCAACTAAAAAACAAGTGGGTATGGCATTTGCTAACGTACACTTAAAGTACACTAGTGGTGTAGCTTGTTAGCGTACTCTAGCTAAAAAACAAGTGAGTGTACGTTAACAAATCCATATATATATATATATGTTGAAAATCAGATTATGATTTTGTTGAAAATTAGATTATGATTATGTATTTATTATGGTTTATAAGCAAGTAATATCTAGTTTAGGGGAAACACAATATTCTCTATTTATGTATATTCATTACAATAAAGCCTATATAAACCATTGACCGTTGTGGTTTTAGACACACGGTATCTTTGCAAACCTGTCCTCTGGTTCTCTTATTCAACATGGTATCCAGAGCCTAACAGAGGTAGCCTTAGAACCGTGCTTACCTGGGGGACCCACTATCCTCTGGTGACATTTTTTGGCAAACCGTGTCCTATGGTTTGCCCGTTCCTCGACATTTTTTTTTTCCTGGCGTTTTTTCGTCAGCCACAATTCACTAGCGACTTTTCTAGCAACTTTTTTTGGTGACTCTCCAAGGGCCAAGACCACCACGAGGGTGCGCTTCCCCCTGCTCTATGCAATTGTCCAAGTCGCATCGTCAAATACGCACGCACGCGCCCTCATGTGACAGTCTTTTCCAAACAACTCTTGCTGTTGATGCCTCACCGGCGCCTCGACCTTCTTTCCGGCCACTGCTCCTTGCGTCATACTCGTCGGCCCTCGATCTACAAAGCCCATCCACTTTCGGGTTGTGTTATGATTGTTTGCCTTGACCTGCTTTGTTTCTTAGTATTCCAGGTACTGTTTTTTCTCGATTTTTGTGCTAATGGCTGTTCCTAGACCTATAGATTCCCCTAAGGCAGAGCCTCCTCTTCTTTCCAGTTTTGTTCCCACCACTAAGAAATTAGATGGGTCCAACTATGCCACTTGGGCCTCTGATATCCTGTTGTAGATTAGCGATCAAGACTACAAGGACCATCTCACTACTACTGTTGCATCTGTGGACGCTCCCGATCATGTCAAATGGGAGAAGATTGATGCCTAGCTATGTAGCGTCATTAAATCCACCCTCCACCTGTCTATCAAACCAATTTTTCGCTCGCATATCATGTGAGTGTCAGTTTGGTCTGAGGCCCATGCTCTTTACACTAATGACACTCAGCGCCTCTATGGCGTGTGTCATGATTTGATGACCTAATAGCTCCACAAAAAATTGACAGACTTATGTTGGCCTATCTTGGGCGAATCCATGTTGCTCTTCATGACTTGAATGAATTGCTACCGCCTGCTGTAACTAATTAAGCAAAAGTTAAGAAGGAACTTGCGACTATAGCACCTTCTTCATGCTTTTTGCACTCTATGGCTTACCTCTGGAGTACTCTGTCACCTGTGACCAAATTTTAGGGTCCCCTACAGGACCCATTATGACCATGGCTTCAGCGACCCTTCTCCGGATTCCTCCTAAACCCACTGTTGATCCTCCTACTGCCTTTCTTGGGGACAGCTCTGCTCTTGCTTCCCAGAGCAGCAATTTTGGTCGCTCTCGGGATGGATCATCTCACTCCAATAGTCGTTACAAATGTGACCACTGCCATCGGATAGGCCACACTATTGATTGCTGTTGGAAACTTCATGACAAACCTCCACGCCCTGCCAATGTTGCCTAGTAGCCACCATCTGACACCTCGCAGCCTGCTGAGCAACCTCAGGCCACTCTTGTAGCATATGAAGAGTTTATCCAATGGTATGAGACCCGTCAGAACCCTGGTAGCATTGCTTCAGTAGCACACACTGGTAATTCGTTTGCTTGCATCTCTCAGTCTCCCTTTCTTGGTCCCTGGGTTCTTGACTCTAGTGCGTCTGACCACATCTCAGGTAATAAATCCCTTTTCTCTTCCCTTTCTCAAATTGGGTATTTACCTTCCATTACCTCTGCCAATGGTTCCCAAACTCAATCCTAAGGAATTGGTACGACCCACCCATTCCTTTCCTTGACCGTAGACTTTGTCCTTTATGTCCCTGGTTGCCTGTTTAATTTACTTTTTGTACATCGCTTAACCCACTCCCATGATTGTTCCATTACATTTAGTAAAAACACTGTTACCTTGCAGGAATAGAGTTTGGGACGGACAATTGGTGTCGGATGTGAATCTTGTGGCCTTTTATTATCTCTCGGCCCCACCACAGACGTGCTTTGCCACATCACCTCTGCTTACCATCCATGCTCAGTTGGGACATCCTGGCTTTCCACAGATTCAGAAACTGATACTGAACCTCTCCAAATTGTCTAGTCTACAGTGTGAGTCATGTTAGTTAGGCAAACAAGCTCGTACTTCGTTCCCTAATCGTGTCAATAAACGGGCTATGTCCCTTTTTGCTCTTGTTCATTCAGATGTCTGGGGGCCTTCTCGTTTTGTTACCCTTTTTGGTTTTAGGTATTTTGTTACTTTTATAGATGACTTTACGCGATGTACTTGGTTATGTTTAATGAAAAACAGGTTTGAATTGTTTTCCATATTTGAGACGTTTTACAATGAAATAAAAACCCAGTTCGGTGTTCATATCTGTTCTTTCCGTAGCGACAATGCCCATGAATACTTGTCTCATATGTTTCAGAAGTTTATGGCCTCTAAAGGAATCCTTCAAACCTTTTGTGCTCACGCCCCTTAACAAAATGGGGTTGTCAAATGCAAAAATCAGCATCTAACGAGACCACTCAGACTCTTCTCCTCCATGACAATGTATCACTATGCTTCTGGGGCGATGCTGCTCTTACGACTTGTTATCTCATTAATCGCATGCCCTCCTCTGTCTTAAATGATCAGGTTCCACACTCTTGTTTCCTCATACACCACTCCATCCAATTCCTCCTTGGGTCTTTGGCTCCACATGCTTAGTCCACAACCACTCTCCGGGCCTTGACAAACTTTCTGCTCGATCCCTCAAATGTGTCTTTGTCGGGTATCATTGGTCACAGAAAGGTTATTGTTGTTTCTCTCCTACTCTTAACTGTTACTTCATTTTTGCCGATGTTACTTTCTTTGAGTCTGTTTCGTACTTTGAGTTTGCTTCCCCTCCTCCTCACATGTCGTCTAATGGCATCTCTAGTCCCCTTTCCTTTGTTCCTCTTCCCACTATCTCACAGGATGCCTCATCGATTCCCTAAGATGTTCTGCCAAAACATCCCCCAATTGTGTGACCTCTTCAGACATATCAACATCGCAACAGACCTAATATAGCTGAGATGCCCATGCCAGATGCTTCCTCGATGCCAACTCCTTTACTGGATCTGATCCTGCAATTTGATATTGACTTGCCCATTGCCCTCAGAAAAGGTACCCGCTCTACTTGTAACCACTCTCACTATATTACCTTGAGTTATCACTGTTTTTCTCCTTTGCATTATATTTGCCATTCTTCTTTGTCTTCGGTGTCTATCGCTGACTCTCTAGGTGAAGCATTATCTCACCCAAAATGGTGGCAAGTGATGATTGACGAGATTTGTGCTCTCCAAAGCAATGGTACCTGGGAACTGGTCCTTCTTCCCCATGGCAAGTTTGCGGTTGGGTGTCGTTGGCTTTACACCCTCAAAGTTGGTCCTGATGGCTAGATAGATCGTTTCAAGGCTCGCCTAGTGGCGAAGGGTTACACCTAGGTGTTTGGGCAAGACTACACTGACACTTTCTCCCCGGTGGCCAAAATGGCTTTTGTCTGACTCTTCTCCACGGCCCTATTCACTAGCCTTTGTTTCAGCTTGATATTAAAAATGCTTTCCTGCATGGCAATCTTGAAGAAGTTTACATAAGATAGATCGTTTTAAGGCCCGCTTGGTGGCTAAGGGTTACACCCAGGCGTTTAGGCAGGACTACATTGACACTTTCTCTTCAATGGCCAAAATGGCTTCTGCCTGACTCCTCTTCTCCATGGCCGCCATTCGCCATTGGCCTTTGTTTTAGCTCGATATTAAAAATACTTTTCTGCATGGCGATCTTGAAAAAGAAGTTTACATGGAGCAACTACCTGGATTTGTTGCTCAAAGGGAGTCCTCCACCATGGTTTGTCGGCTTTAGAGGTCCCTATATGGACTTAACAGTCTTCTCGAGCTTGGTTGGGCCGATTTTGTACTGTTGTGCAGTACTTTGGTATGATTCGTAGTGAAGCCGACCACTCTGTCTTCTATCGCTATTCTCCTCAAGGATGCATCTATCTCATTGTGTATGTGGACGATATTGTCATTACAGGCAGTGATCAGTATGACATTCTTCACCTGAAATAGTACCTCTCACGTCAGTTCCAGACTAAAGACCTTGGTAAGTTTTGGTATTTTCTAGGTATTGAGATTGCTTAATCCAAGGATGGTTTGGTGATCTCTCGAAGGAAATATGCTCTTGACATCCTTGAAGAAACTGGCCTATTGAATGCCAAGTCAGTAGACACTCCTATGGATCCTAATGTCAAACTGCTACCCAATCAAGGGGAGCCCTTATCGGATCCTGGGAGATATAGGAGGTTGGTTGGAAAGCTAAACTATCTCACAGTCACTCGTCCAGATATTGCCTTTGTAGTGAGTGTGGTAAGTTAGTTCTTGAGCTCTCCTTGTCAGGATCATGGGGATGCGGTAATTCGGATACTGAAATACATTAAGAATGCTCCAGGGAAAGGTCTCATTTATGAAGACAAAGGACATGCTCAGATAATTGGTTGCTCAGATGCTGAATGGGCTGGTTCACTCAGTGATAGGCGATCCACCTTCGGGTATTGTGTATTGATTGGAGGAAACTTGATATCTTGGAAAAGTAAGAAGCAAAGTGTTGTGGCGAGATCTAGTGCTAAAACAGAATACAGGGCCATGACTTTAGTAGCTCGTGAACTTATGCGGCTGAAACAGCTTCTCAGAGAGCTCAAGTTTGAAGAGTCTATGCAAATGACGCTGATTTGTGATAATCAAGCGGCTTTGCATATTGCGTCCAATCCAATCCTTCATGAAAGCACCAAACATATTGAGGTGGATTGTTATTTTATAAGGGAGAAGATCGAGTCAGGAGACATTATCACGAGCTTCATCAACTCTAGTGACCAGTTGACAGATGTCTTCACTAAGTCCTTGAGTGGTCCAAGAATTGGTTATGTATGTAACAAGAAGCTAGGAGCATATGATTTATATGCTCCAGCTTGAGGGGGAGTGTTGAAAATCAAATTATGATTCTGTATTTATTATGGTTTATAAGCAAGTAATATCTAGTTTAGGGGAAACAAAATGTTCTCTATTTCTGTACATACATTACAATAAAGCCTATATAAACCATTGACCATTGTCTTTTTAGACACACGGTTTCTCTGCACACTTGTCCTTTGGTTCTCTTATTTAACAATATATATGAACAGGAATCAAGGTATTCCAAGAGTAACTTTAAAGAGTTACTCTCTATCTTCACCCTTTATTTTCTTTTTAATCTAATGGTCAAAGATGAGTTACTCGTTAGAATTGTTAAATTAAAAGAAAATGAAGGGTGAGAATGAGAAGTAACTCGTTTAAAGTTACTTTTGAAGTAACTTGATCCCCCCTTCTCTCTCTCTTTATATATATATATATATAAAGTGAGAACTTTTGTTATTGTGAAAAATAAGAATAATAAATATAGACCGTTTGATAATATTTGAATGATCAAGATTAAAAGACAAATACACATAACTTCTTTAAGTGTTATGTGACTATGGACTAACTGCAAATATTAACCATCTATGTATGGTAGTATAACCTAATTTTATAGTTCTCACATTCTTAAGATGAAAACTGTTCTTACTAGATATGTCCCATATGTGTGCGTGTGTGTATTAGGAATTTAATTAGAATGCACAGTAAGTTTATTGATTTCTATAATAAATATTTTAAAAGTCATATCTAGGATGATTTTTGATTAATTGTTAGTGTAAAAATCTTTACACTAACAGTGCATAAAACTTAAATTCATATGTTAGACTAATTTAGGCCTTATTGGTGCTTGATTTAGGAATGGATTGGTTACTTTTCATAGCAAATGCTGATGCCTCTTTATTTCATACCTCTTTTTTTAAAACTAATTCAAGGAAACTTCTGTTTTCAGAAGCTTTTCTTATTCTCAAAATTAAATAACAATCTCAAAATTAAATAACAATTTAAAAAGTTATAAACAGATTATCATATTTAAAATGTTAGTTTTGGCAAGTATGTTTTCTTTGGAATGTCAAGGTGGTGCTCCTTTTGTGTGCTAAATTTCATTCTGAAATGTCAATGCCAGCGGGTTATTGCCAAGTCAAGTGAAATGATAATTTATCTGTTTATTTCAAATAACACATAGCGTCTAGTACAAGCACAGATTGATTCATATCTCTGACTGACTTTTATGAATCTATGGCTCTGCACAGCTTTTGGCTGTTGGCAATGCCCCCTTCGGTGCTTGAGTGAGGGTGAGAGAAGTCACTGGTGGTGGTGGATGGTTTGGCTTTTGGCGGTGGTGACTTTTATGTTGAAGGGCTTTATTTATTTTTTTTCTTTTCTGTTTTAAAATCACTTGTGGATGTTCTTATGATAGACTAATGAACTTCTCACATCTAAATCAATAGGCTTATATTATACTGGCCTTTTGGGTATCATATTTTGGATTAGTTTTTTATTTACTTATTTTAATATTAAGAGTCATTAGAATACCTGGAGGTGAGATTAAGGACTTTCGTATAAGGGTAGGTAAGCTCAACTTTGAGTTCTTACTTGTTTATTCTAGTCTCGGATGTGCTTACCAGGGATTACAAAAGATTATCGCTAAATGTATGTCTTTTGCATATGATATAGTTTTGATTGAGGAATTAAGAGATGTTAACTCTAAACTTGAACTTCGGAGACAAACATTGGAATCAAAGGATTTTTGCTCAAGTAGGAGTAAGATAAAGTATATGCATTGGAATATTAGCACGATACAAGAGGAAAATGACTTGTAGGTAAAAATTGGAGAATATGTCATACCACAAGTTTCTAAGTTCAAGTATTTAGGATTAATATTACAAAATAATAGGGAAATTAATGATGTCACCCACAGGATACAAGTTGGGTGGTTAAAATGGAGAAAGACATTGGAGTTATTTGTAATAGCAACATACCTATCAAGCTCAAAGGAAAGTTTTATTGTAGTGGTATATGACCAATTATACTTTATGGTAGTGAATGTTGGACTTTAAGGGACAAGAAGAGTAAAATGGAGTAGTAGAACTGAGTATGTTAAGATAGATGTATGATCACACAAGAAAGGACATGATATAAAACAAGGTTTTAAAAAGTGCTCTATAGTGTCGTTATAGCAGTGGAGCGGCCCCTGACTGCTGCAGGGGCTGCTGTAGCAGAACAATTCACTGTCGTGACTGTTGCAGACGCTTTTACAGTTGGAATAGCAGGAATTGCAACGTGATAGTGCCACTCCCATGAGTGTTGCGCCACTTCCCTTAGGCTATTTTGTCACCAAAACCCCTTCCACCCCCTTCTCCATTTGCAATCTCTGCCCTCTCCCTCTCTCTCTCTCCCTTGGAAAAGCTCTGTGCCTTTTGCTCTCCAGCAATTGAGTCTTCTAAGAAGGGGAGGCGGCACTTAGCTGATGGGGTCTTAAGTTATAGTAAACAAAGAGTTAGGGTTGGGGGAATTGGGCCAGTGTGCCCAAACATTTTTAAAGTATTTTCTCTTTTTTCGTTTTGGTTTGCTGGGCCTCTATATGAATCCAGTTTAGCTTCTCTTTTTATTTGTTTTTTTAATTTAAAGCATAAAATATTGTATAATAAACTAAATAATAATAGTATAGTAATAAAAAATATAACAAACTATTTAAAACATAACATATAATATAGTAAACTAAATAATAATAATAATAAAAAATTCAGAATAGTGGCTATCCGGTATCCCGCTATAGCTTTTTTGGGGTTGGCTACTCCGTGCCAATATGCAGGATTTAAATCATTGATACAAAATGATTGTATATAAGGAGATATTGGTATGACACTTGTTGACTTAAAGATGATAGAAAATAGGTTAAGTTGGTTTGGACATGTGCATAAAAGGCCATTGATGGTACCGGTGAGAAGAGTAGATCACATGGTTTTTAGTTTTATGCAAAAGGGAAGAGGGAGACCAAGAAGGACATTGGTAGAAATTATTAAAACGAATTTATGGTGAATAATATTCCTTAGAATATGGTTTTTATCTGAATCCAATGATGTTGCGTGATCTATGTTACTTATCTCACCTAGTGGGATACGACCATTTTTGTTGTTGTTGCTATTGTTATTAAGAGTTAGTTCAGTATTACCTTAAAATTAGGATGAAAAACATTAAGACTTGTGTGATAGCTTGACCTCATTTTTCAGAGGATACCAAATTGACTGAGTTTAAGGTCCTTTACTCCTATAAAAATAATTATCAAATTTATTTTGTTTGTAGCCATTTTAGGATAATTAAAATTATATTAAAGTTTGGTTCAAATATTTAAGTTATCAATTGTAACAGGTGTAAAAGTTTCATATGCATTTAAAAATATTTACATACATATTTGTTTCCTGACCACCTATATGCCACCTTGATAGAGGATTTTGTTCCTTAATAGAGCTAAAAATGCGTTTATGTACTTCCTTTTGTTTTATTATTTGCAAAGGTTTCTGGTTTGGTTGTTGATCTTTTTTGTCTTTGATATGAAGCAGGGAAACTGAAACCATGGACAAAGTACTACCTTCCTCTCAGGTTGATCACGGACAGGGTGAAAAGCCAAGGAAGAAAAGGAAAGAACGGTCTAAGGAGGGGGTGCTTTCGATTGTTACTGATGCTTATCATAACAATCTTGTTAATCTGTCTCAGAGCAATGAACACAATAAACAGCACACAGTTAATGAGTGAGTTTTTCTTAACTAACTTCTGTTCATATTACTTAGTACTTCTTTTTGCAGGTTTTTTTAATAGAATAACCCTGCAACATGATTTATATTTGGTAATGGGGAAGAAGTTGATAAAATACTCTTCATGCCCTGGACATACTACAGCAACTCACAAACCAGTATTTTTTGCTACAGAGATACCGTAAATGATGCTTATGTTAGCAATACAATTAGGTTGGCCATCCTAATGAACGTTGTTAAGAGAATACAGGTCATACATATTTCACAGGAAGTTTGTTAGGGGACTAAATATGGAAGAGTATGATGGTGACTGTATTATCTATTGAATAAAAAGATTACTACAAGAGTTTCCCCCTATAATCCCCCAGAGCACAGATTCTTCAGAGGATGCAAACCCCTTTGCCAAGCTTGCAGCCGAAAAGGAAGAAAAATGCCAGAAAAATGAACTTCTAGCCCTGACACTACCCCTATATTCCCCTTTCCGCATAAGAGGCCCCCTCATCCGGCAAACTAACTATCCATACACACCCTCATCTCCATTACCTTGCACAATTCCCTTCTTTACCCCCCTTCTAGAGTTGCCAAGTTTTAGACTCATAGCTAAGTCCCTCAATTGGGCCTGTAACCTTTTCGGACGTAACAAAATTATACTCAGTGTGAAATATCTACATGCATTGCTGATGCAAGTGCAGCATATGAAATTATGGTTCCCATGGAATTTACCTCTCAATCTAATATGCATTTGGTGCTTCATAAAATTGTGCTCTTTTGTCATCTTTCTCCAAGTAGCAAGCAACTAGGGTGTTCTTTCCCACCACTTTAGATAGTAGATATAGAAACCAAATTTGCAAATGACTTTCACAATTGAATACTGAATGAAACCCCTTCAGTGCTAAAAGAAGTAAAACATGAGAAGAAATCTCTCTCCTTACAAATGAATTTATGCAGTTGCTGTTAGGACTATGGGAAAGGGGTAGTTAGTTAAGACAGTTAGGATATTGATTAGTTAGTTAGGGGGTTATTGGGTTAAATAAATATGAGGTTGTAAGGGGGAAGGGGGTCATTCTAGGAAGTATCGTTTGTAAACTGAGCTTTAGCTCTTTGTGAAGGGGAAACCCTTGGAGGAGAGATTTCTCTCCTATTTTCTGTTCTTTTCATTCAATTCAATAAAATCATTCTTTCCTCTCCCTTTTCTATTCTTGGTTCCTAACAGTTACTTTCAATGAAGATGTCATGTTCTGAATTGTCTAACGTTTAAAACTTCACTCTGTATTTCTCCACTGCCATTTCTCCTGTAATTTAACATTAAACTTTTATGTGTCATCCTGTCAAAAAGAAAAATGGAATTTTGATATCTGATGCGCTTTAGCAAATTAGCAGGGATGTTAATATTTCAGACAATGTTGCATTGCCTTTTTCTGAGACGGATCCTAAAAAGAGTAGAACAAAGAGGAAAAAGAAAGATCAGGTAAACAAAAGTGACAATGGATATCATGAAGATATCATCCAAGAGGACAAAGCCAACAGAGATGCAGCGGAGTTCCAGAATCTGATTCATAATTTTTTTGAATAAAAAGAGCAGCATCAAAAGCTAACTAATGAGAAGTACGCTTCTGTTTTGTTTATGCTTTTGATGCGAGATAATACTAGTCACTAATACATGCTTTAGTGCTAAAATTGAACTGGTGACAAAATTAATTTTAGTAACAGAAACTTGGCAAACTAGTGAACACTGAACAAGTTTAAACATTTCCAAGACTAGCTGGGTAGTTAAATCAGTGGAGACTGACTTGAATTGGTTCAAGCTTTTATGCTTTGTTAAAACATCTATAAAATATCCTTATCCCTTTAAGTAAGCAGCAACTGACAAATAAAATTCCTATATCAAATTAAAAAACAAGTTATTTTGAATCAAGCTGTAAATCTTGCCATACAGCTTAAGGAATATAAAATAGAAAGGAAAGGAAGCTAAAGGAGAATAAAATATAAGGAAAAAACAGCAATTAACAAGGATGAGAAGAAGTGCCTTGCTAGTAGTAGTACTAGTATCAGTTAGAATAATAATTAGAAAAAATCATATGATTTCATGACATGCCTCTAATATTGTGATAGCTATTATTATTATTTTTTTAACCTTTTTCTTCTTTTAAAGATTGATGGAGTAGGGATAGACATTAATACACAACTGAAGTGGGACTGCCATTCTGTAGGTGCAGGGAGAAAAGGATAAATATTTATCTTTTTTGTGAATTAGAAGCAAACTGATAGAAGAATTGCTCATTTAAAGACACAAAAACTAGTACATGGGTTATTATACTTTGGTTTGGAATACATTTAAGAGGACAATTCCATAGTTCCTTGGTCAGTATCAATATGTAATTTTCTTATTTAGCTGAATGGTGATCAACTTATCTCTTTATGCCATTTTCACTATATAAGTTGTCTATACAGAGCTCTTTTTTATTTATTGTCTACTTTTAGTCTGAGACATACTATATAACCTATTTTATGCAATCATCTTAGATTCTTAGTTAATTTTTCTGTTGCAGGAGTGTGAATAATGGTGCTCAATCTGAGGATAGAAAAGTTAAGAAAAGGAAGAAAATGAGTAAAAGTCAGGGCAATGGGGAAGTTGTAAATTCTGATATGCCTGTATCTGTTGAGCAAAGTGGTGAGACAGAGATTTTGGAGGTGGACAGAAATATAAGGGAAGATGCAAACCCTTCCCAAGTTAGAACATTATCAAATGGACTACTTATTCAAGAACTAGAGAAAGGGATAAAAGATGGCAAAATTGCTGCTTCAGGGAAAAAGGTAGTTCATTTAAATGATTTAAAATATTTTAGCAACTAGTTATATGAAATCAAACCAAAAGAATTGCAAAACCACCAGGATTAGGCTAGTGGTGAGGGGTTTGGGCAGTTTACATGCAGTCATACCATCACAGATTCCAACCTCATTGGCACCATTGTATCAATAAATAAATAAATAATGAATTGCAGATTTGATTTGATTTAAATAAGTATGTCTTTGGTTACAGATCAGCATTTATTACACTGGCAAGCTGAAGGAAAATGGAGTAGTATTCGAGTCAAATGCTGGCCAAGCTCCTTTCAAATTTCGCCTTGGTAACACCATTTACCTGAACCTTCTGTTATCTGTATGACTCTTTGTGCTTACTTGTATTAACTTTTGCAGGTAAAGGAGAAGTTATCGAGGGTTGGGATGTTGGCCTTGAAGGTAGTCATTTTGACATTTTATCCTTGTTCTTTTCCATCGTCCAGCTTTTACTATTGAATTTGAGCAATGCCTGTAATATCCTTTTTGACATGCCCCTTTCAATAAATTCTCTATTATTGGTTGAAAAGAGAGTGGGTCCACACATTTTGTGGGACCCATATAAAATTCATCTAATAATAGTAGTAAATGTGTTGGAAGGAGTATTGCTAGTGGTTCTCATTGAAATAAATTCTAAGTACTATTGTGATGTATATACATGTATATCATGGTCCTCAGGCATGCAAGTTGGAGAAAAGAGAAGACTTGTAATTCCACCATCAATGACGTATGTGATTAAATCATGTGTCTAATTAACACCATTTTCTATGCTCTAATTTCTTATTTGGGATCCCTATAACGTCTAATATGTGCATGTATCAGGTCTGAGAGTGGTGGACACAGTGCCAATATACCACCAAATTCATGGTTGGTTTATGACTTCGAACTGGTTAAAGTTCATTGAATATTTCGTTCAACTGATTGTGGTTGGTTAAGTTTTTGGGTGAACACCGAAAAAAAAAATGAATTCATGGAGTCAGGAGGCAATACAGTGGACAGTCAAAAACAACTGTCAGAATCAGAGTACGACAGTAGCATTTTTTTTTTTTTGGTTGAATCCCTGGTGACCGGTGAATAGATTTTGGTGTAGAAGATAATGGGTTGACGCCCACAACCAAATCCGAAGTTTTGTTCTTTCAAATACCTTGTTAAAAACAAAAGATGCTGAGGGTGAAAGTGGTGTAAATGTTCAGATACATATAGCGGTAACATTCAACATTTGATTACAGTATGTTCCACGGGTGGCTTGGTTCACTATTTTTTAGACCCGATACTAATTGAGATTTTATTGTGATGTCTTGTGTATGTTTTTATAATTAGACATGACAATCGGATGAGTCGAGGGTGGCAACGAGGCTGGTTAAGGGTGGGTTGTGTGCTTTCTGCCTCTACTCTTCTCAAGGATGGGGCTTGTTCAAGGTTGAATTAATAAATAAAAATAAATAGATAGCAAGAAATTTAAGAATGAAATTATATTTATAATAAAATGTGATATGAACTTATTGTTTAATTATTATTATAATTTAACTAATTTAATTATTATAAAAATTAATTTATATTTTTAATAAATGAGTGTGACAATAAAACTTCAAATTTTTGACTATGGGACGGGAGTTTTTAGTGAAGTGGGAAAATTCAAACTTAAACGTAGTCATAACAAAATTTTTCATCAAAGTCTAGTTGGAGTGAAATACATATTTTATGGTTGATTTTTAATTGTCATGTTTATTTATAATAATAGTGTGCGGTTAATACAAAACATATAGGAGTGGAGGGAAATTTATTCTTTATTTTGAATAATAATATAAAATATCATAGGTATCTATAGTTTACAAGAGAAACTTTGAAAGGTGATGGAGTAAATTATATAATAATTAGTAAACGGGATGCATAAAAGTGTGTTAAAGAGATCAATAAAGGGATAAAAGGTAACTAAAAACTCTCAACAGAAATAACAAAGAAGTTATTTCGTTTTTGTCATTTGACAGTCTTTGGTCCAATAATTGATTTTTTTTGTGTGTGTATAATGACAATAAGGTTTGAACCTAAAATTTTGTGCATACTACCCAATTCTTCACTATTAGATTGACCTAGTGCGTTTGGTCTAATAATTGATTGACGCTCGGTGAAGTTGGGCAAAGAAGTGCATGTGCAATTTTTTGACAAAGTAAATTTTTTGACATATTAATAATTAAGCTAAAAAAAAGTAATTTTCTTCCTGATGTATATTTGAAAGAATTTTTTTTACGAAAATAATTGTTTCATTTTTAAAAGTTTTCTCACAAAACTAAAAGAAAACAAGTAGTTATATTTTTAAAATAAGCTGAAGTAGATATGCATTATTAGAGCTGTCAAATTGGGCGGGCTAGGCCATTCTTTTCTACTGGGCCGGTTCGGCCCATCTCGATTTGTGTTTAAGCCTCTTTTCTTGTGGCCCAGCCCCTATGCAGTCCACTAAACCAATTTAGCCTAAATATTTTTTTAGACCAATTAATGTTGTTATCTATTTTAATTATTATTTTTTTGCCAAAAATTATATAAAATTAAATTATTTAAATGATATTAAATATTTAAAATTAAATTCTACATACTTTCTAGCATAAATGAACATTTTTATTCATATATAATTTACCTAATTACTCAATAGTTTCATTAAAAATATATCTTTAAGCGATTTTTTTTTACAATCTCAATAAACCGTTTTTTTTTAAATATTGTTTGTTTGTATTTCGTGTGTTCACTGCGGTGTGGTGTTACATTACACTGGTTTCATCACTTTTGTGTGTATCACTAGCTCCTCTGACCCTTTCTTTTTTAATTTATTTAAGTATATTAATAATTTAATATTATCTATTTAATTTTTAATTATATATATATATATAGGAAACGTATCTAATGAGAGGATTTTTTTTATATAAGAGTGAGAAGAATGAATATTGACCATTAAATCTTGTCATGAATGATCAAGATTAAAACATATAAAATCATGTGAGTTTATTACAAAAGTTTTTTAAAAAGTCATATAACTTTTTAAGTGGTCACATAACATTAAATCATGACCATCCATGTATGGTTGTACAATTCAGATTTACTCCTCTCACTCTCATATAAATATCACCTTCTCACTAGATATGTCCTTATATATATATATACACTAGGCCAACTTGGCCTGGGCCCAATTGGCCTGCCGGGCCAAAACGGCCTAATTTCTTTTGGGCTACCTTTTTTTGAACCCAACCTAGCCTTTTTTGCAGGCTAAGTTGGCCGGCCCATCGAGCTGGGTCCATTTTGCCGGTTCTATACGTTATTAGCCCATAAATTTGTTTGGTACTTTTTATTTATTTATTTATTTTTGGCTATTACTTTTTAACACCCTCTTTTTTGCTATTCACACGTTTTATTTTTTGATTTTTTTTTTCATTTATACCCATCATCAACTGAAAATAATTTTTTTCACACGCGTAAAAGTTCACATATTTTTTGCATTCCAAAATACGTCTTGTAATGAAATTATAAGTGTTTAATTTTGAAATTTATTTTCAGAATGTTAACTCATCCACCTACTATATCTTTAAGGAAACATACATTTGACAGATATTTCCTAGCATTTTGAAATTATATTTCTGAAAATTTAAAAAGTCTTTCAAAAATATCATTCCGAAAGACATAGTAACGACTACGATATAACTGGTGTAATTTTAAAAAAGATGAAAATCATTTGAAAACATACATTTAAAAAAAAAAAAAAGAAGGTTCAAAAGTGGTGTGTGAAAGAAATAGAACGGAAATGGAGAGGGACTCTGCTAGGGTTTCAGGAGAGAACTCTTAGGAGGAGGAGGATCTCCTAAAGCGAAGTACTAAGAAAGTCAAGACTGGAGAAAGTGACATGTGGGGTGAGGATCAAGTGATGATAGAGGGAGACGAACACAACATATCTCCCCATTCTTACAAGGATAAATTGCTCAAGGTTGAAGGAGAGGTTTTGAAGAGTGTTGATGATCTAAAGGAGATGGGGATGCCAGAGGATAGGGTGTATAAGGAGCAGGAGATGGGCATACCAGAGACGGATGCAGAGATAGATACGTGTCCCACTATACCTATCTCGAAGGAGGAATTTGAGGAGTGGAGCGAGCCTTGGAAAAATTCCCTCATTGTTAATGTCTTGGGCAAGAGAGTGAGTTTCAAGATGGCAAAGACAGGATTCGTTCGTATCATTGATATGCCACAAGAGTACTATCTAGTACAGTTCTCAGCGAGTGAGGATTACAGACAAGCACTTTCTGAGGGACCGTGGATGATAGCTGATCACTACATGGTGGTTCAGAGATGGAGGCCTTTCCTTACTGTTTTCGATAACAGTTAAAAGGATCGCGGTGTGAATTCGTATACCAAGTCTCCCAATAGAACTTTACAGTGACCGCTTTCTTTGGAGAGTGGGTGCCGAGATTGGAAGCATGTGGAAAATTGACAGACTTGCGTCAATCCATTCCAAGGGAAGATTCACAATAATTTCCGCGGAAATAGACTTGGGAAAAAAGTTTATTTTGAAGATAAGTTTGTGTGGGTCAAACTTCCATTTGTTTCGTATGTGGCAGTATGGCCATAAACAAGATCAATGCCGGGAAGCTAAAGTGCTCAGTACTAAAGATCAATCGGTGTCGCCAGGAGGTGCTGACGAGAAGGGTGAAGCTTCGGTAGAAGTGGGTCAGAGCAATGATAGTTAGGCAATTGCTAATGGCCACGTGGAAGGGGGTAGCCCCAATGGAGAAATTAATGAGATTGATGGGAATGATTCCAATAATTGCGCTAGTGCTCCCAGTCAATATGGGCCATGTATGTTGGTGAAGCAAAAGCAACAAGACTTCAAATTTGTCAAGAAATAAGGCTGAAAATAATCATGTGACTATTGGAAAGGTTTCAGGGAATAAAGGAAATAATAACACTAGATCACGTTCCGAAATTCTATCGAATGATAAGCAGGATTTGCAAGGGCCAGTTTCAGATGTTATTGAGGATAATGAAAAGGAGTGTTTAAACGGAAATAACAAAATTATTTGTTAAATATAGAATTAATTGGAGTTAGTTATGACAGCTAGTCTGTTTAGATCTGTCAAAAATAGTTACAATTCTCTTTATGTATAAATTTCTTTTCGTCTGTATCTAAATACAATATTTCCTTATTCTGTTATTCAATGAGAACATTATTCTATCTCTCAATTCTGATTTCATATATGTTAATATGGTATCAGTAGTAAATATTACATCTTGTAATGTTTACCTATGTAATGTTACCTATCCTATACAACAACACCTTACATATGATCACTTGTCCAAACCATACAAAGATTACATCATGTGAGTATCTACCATATATGGACCTTAGGTTTTCATCAAGCAGTAAAATATCCTGAGTAGAGAAAGGCTATGGCAGAAGTATTCACTGCATTGGAAGCTAATAACACTTGGTCTCTTTAACCCTTTCCTCTAGGTAAAAAGACTATTGGATACAGGTGAGAATATAACGTAAAATATAAAACTAATGGGTCCCTAGATCACTACAAGGCCAGGTTAGAGGCCAAAGGATATACCCAACAAGCTGGCATTGACTTTCTAGACATCTTTTCACCTGTTGCAAAGTTAACAACAGTCCATGTTCTCTTGTCCATTGTAGCATAGAAGCACTGGCACATGGTCCAGTTAGATATAAACAACACTTTTCTCAATGGAGAGCTTTTTGAAGAAGTCTACATGTAGCCACCTTTGGGTTATCCACTCAAGGGAGGAACAAAAATTTGGTGTGTAAGTTGTCCAAGTCACTTTATGGACTTAAACAGGCCTCACGACAATGGTTTCGTAAATTTTCTTCTACCATTGTCACACATGGGTTTTAGCAATCTTCATCAAACTCTTCTTTATTTACCAAGGGCACGGGTTCCTTTCTTGTCATCCTCCTTGTTTATGTGGATGATATCATATTGGCTAGTTCGGACAACACTCTCATTCAACAGACTCAATAGTTATTATAGTCCCATTTTAAGCTAAAAATACTTGGGAATCTTAAGTACTTACTTCGTCTTGAGATAGCCTACTCCAAGAAAGGCATTTACCTCAGTCAAAGAAAGTACACCATCCAATTACTCACTGATATTGGCTTCTTATCTACCAAGCTCCTTCAACTTACCAATGGATCCAAATACTACTCTCAACAACTCAGATGGTGAAGCATTGGAGGATCCTTCAATGTATTACAGGTTAATAGGCTGACTCATGTATCTCACTATCTCAAGACCGAATATCACCTTTGCTGTTAATAGGCTTAGTCAATTTATGACTAAACCACGCATACCACATCTACATGCTGTACACCATGTACTCCAATATCTAAAGTCTTCACTCGGACAAGGAATTTTATTTCCTCCTACTTCTTCTTTGTGGCTCTCAGCATATGTTGATGCTGACTGGGGAAGTTGTCTCACTACATGCAGGTTTACTACTAGATTTTGCATCTTCTTAGTGCATCCTTAATTGCATGGAAATCAAAGAAACAAGCCACTGTGGCTAGATCATCTATAGAAGTCGAACTCAAAGTTTTGGTCACTCTTACCTCTAAATTGCTTTGGTTGAAACAGTTACTCGGAGCATTTGAAATTGTGCCCTTTGGTGCCATGGTTTTTTCAGATAGCAAATTAGCCATTCAATTAGCTTCTAATCCAACATGTCACGAGTGCTCAAAACATGTAGGATATAGATTGCCACTTTATCAAAGAACATGTTACATCAAAGTTCCTTAACTTGGTTCATATTCCATCCAAACATCAACTATTTGATCCCTTAACTAAAGCCTTACCTCAGTCTCAGTTTCAACAACTCATATCCAAGTTGGGCATCCATGATATCTTTCATCCAACTTGAGGGGGAGCATTAAATATAGAATTAGTTGGAATTAGTTATGACAACTAGTCTGTTTAGATCTGTCAAAAACAGTTACAATTCTCTTCATGTATAAATTTCTTTTCGTCCGTATTTGAATACAATTTTTCCTCATTCTGTTATTCAATGAGAACATTATTCTCTCTCTCAATTTTGATTTCATATCTGTTAATATTATTACGGCTAAAATCAGGGACCCAAATTCTGAGCGTAATAAGCAACCACCCAAGGGAAAGGATAACTGCGTGGGGCCTAGGCAATCCCTTAAAAAAGGCATCTGAAGGTAGCCATGCGATAAAAGTCAACGCCAAAAATAAAGGTAGCCATGTGGACCCCACTGGGAATAATAAGGAGGATTCTAAAAGATCCCACCAAACTCTGCAAGTTATGCTTGATACTCTGAAATATGTGGAGGATAATTCAATTGAAAAAGTGCTTGAGGCTTTGGATTGGGAGCCCGTGCTCGCAGCTCACTCGATCCAAACTGATGAGGAGACTTTAGCTTTCATTGCTACGTTAAAGAATAAATCCATGTAGGGTGGATCTTCCCCAAGACCACCTGACGTGGGCACATCGTATGATAATGATGTCCTCATGAAAGAACCAGATAAGGTTTATCTTGTTGATTCCAATAATCAAACCGATGCTACGAAGGTGACAAGGCCCACAATTAATTATGATTCCCAATGAATGCTCTTGTTTGGAATTGTAGAGGCGTAGGTAGCAAGGGTTTTGTGAACCTAACAAACGATTTGATGAGAGAATATGAAGTTGGCTTTCTTTGCCTTTTGGAGATGCACATGAGTGATCACAGAACTGATAGTATTATCCAAAAATTTAATTTGGATAGCTCTTTATCGTTAAGGCTCAGGGGCAAGCTAGAGGTATTTGGTGCCTATGGGATTCTTCTGTTTGGTAGATTAACGTGCTTAGTCATATGAATCAGTATGTCCACATGAGAATCAAAAAAATTCTGGTTGATGACTGTAGTCAGTGGTGTACGCTAGCCTTCACTCTCAACACCGGGTTTCTTTGTGGAGAGATTTGAAGGCCATTGGGAGCAACATTATAGAACCCTGGTGTCTTATTGGGGATTTTAATGTTGTCCTAAAGTCTCATGAAAGAAGTGGAGGATCTCCTATGGCGTCCGCTCGTGGGCATGCTGCTTTTCATAATTTTGTCTCTTACTGCCACCCGCTAGATGTGGGTTTCCAAGGATCACCCTACATTGGAAAAGAGGGAGGATTATGGAGAGACTTGATAGGTTGCTTGCGTCTCCCAGTTAGCGATTGATGTTTGAAGAAGCATGCATACATCATCTCCACCCTCTTAAGTCGAACCACTGTCTTAGATTCAATTCCCTCTGTAAGAAAGATTAAAGAAGACGCCCATTTCATTTGAATCTTCATGGATAATCCATAAATGAACGAGGCCTGATGGGTTTCAGGCCATTTTCTACCAATCCTAATGGAGCATAGTTGGTCCAACACTATGCAAGCTTATAAAGGACTTAGAAGAAGAGCCTTCCACAGTTGCTGACATTAATGATATGCTTATCACTCTAATCCCCAAGACTGATAATTAAGGTGGTGGCACTTAAAAATTTGCGTTCCATAAGCTTATGCAATGTCTCCTATAAAGTCATCATGAAAGTTGTTGAAGAACTAAAGTCTCACATCAGATAAATAAAGTCAAGTCAATGTGTACATAAGGATAGAGAGATCAAACCCAATTGGTTCGAATTTTTTGAGTGATATACCTCCTATCCTTGATACATACTCTCATTAGACCTGCACTACATATTCTAACATGGAATCAGAGCCTAAATGATGTAATAGTCCGTACGAATTTTAAAAATAATTAAAAAAAAAAATTGGGCCTTTGAGACTAAAGAAACACAAGCCCAAGCGGCTAACAAAAAAAAAGCATAAACCTGAGGTCTTTGAGGCTGACTTGACTACAAGCTAAAAAAAAAGTAAAAAAGGTAGAAATCAAGTTCAAATAAAAAAAAAATGATCTATGACCTACTTAATGATGGTACACAAGTCAGAACTGTAACAATCCAGTTGGACTTGAGGGAGAGTATTAAAGAACTAAAGTCCCACATCAGACAAATAAAGTTAAGTCAAAGTATATATGAGAATAGAAAGATCAAACCCAATTGATTCGAATCTTTTGGGTGATACACCTCCTATCCTTGAGACACACTCTCCCATTGGACCTGCACTACATATTCTAACAAAAGAATTAACCTATTGACTTCGTTCAGTGATGGAGGGTTGGTTAGCTCGAATTAGTGCAACTTTATTCCTAACTAGTATATTATTTGCATAACGATTCATCAAAGAACACAAAATTTGATTTACCTAGTGAATAGAATATAGTTTATTAATATTGGATTTGATCAATATCAATGGAATGCATTTTTTCAAAATGGATTCTTGAAGTAATTCTCATCATAACATCAAATTCATTTCATTGATACATAAATGTACTCACCAATTCAAATATTTCACCGAATCCTTGATAAATGGATTCAATTTGTCCTGTCCCTAAACCTTTTATTTTGTTGAAAAACTTTTTTCAAAAACTTGTTGATCTCTATCCTTCTTACCTGATTTCCAGATGGAGGAATTTAAACCATCTCGGGGCATCAGACAAGGAGATCCTTTATCCCCTCTTTTATTTGTTCTTTGCATGGAACAATTATTCCATATTATAAATGTTGCTGTTGATAACCATCTTTAGGACCCCGTCCAATTATCTAGAGGAGGGCCCAAACTCTCACATTTGGCTTTTGCAGAAGCAAGAATGGATTAAGTGGAAATTATCCAAGCTTGCCTGGATCTATTTTGTGATAGTTCAGGACAGAAGATGAATCAGAAGAAGACTAGAATATTTTTCCCAAAAAATGTTTTCTGCCAGACTAAATCAGAGATAAGCAATACTTTTGGGTGGCAAAGGACTAATGATCTTGGAAAATACTTGGGCGTACCTCTGATTCACAAGCGAGTGAGCAGATAAACCTTTCAGGATGTAATTGAGAAAGCAATCAGCGATTGAGCACATGGAAAACAAAGCATCTATCCTTTGTAGGTAGACTAACTTCAAAGAAATCTATCTTGGCGGCTTTACCATCTTATGTCCCTGTCCATCTTCCCTATCAGATTTGTGATGACCTGGACAGAAAAAAGTAGAGGATTTCTTTGGGGAAATTTTGAGGAACGTAGACGTGTCCATACAGTTGCTTGGAGTGAGGTTTGTCGACTAAAAAATGAGGGTGGACTTGGTTATGTAGTGCTCGTGATGTTAATACTGCTTTCTTGATGAAAGCTTGCTAGAAGCTTCTTTCGAGAACAAATGATTTGCGGTAGCGGTTGTTAGAGGAAAATATAATGTGGTCCAGATATTATTCCAAAAGTGTCTAAGCCACAGGCATCGTCTAATTTCTGGGTAGAAGTTTGCAAGGCCCGGAATTTTGTCAAACCGCAATTGTGTTGGCGTTTTGGGGACGGAAAAAATACCCTATTCTGGACGGACAACTGGCTACCCATCTCTGGATTAACACCCATACATCCTGAGGTCTCCCTCAAGTCTATTCAGGATTATGTTGTTCATGATGGAGGATGGGATTGTGAAACCTTGCAACGCATGCTGCCAACTAATGTCCTTGATTGCATGCGAGGAATTGCTCAGCCTTCAGGGGAAGAACCTGATATTCTGGCGTGGAGTTCATGTACGGATTTCTCTTAAAGCAGTACATGACTCTTTACGCTGTTCTGTGCAACCAAACCCATCTCGAGTTTTTAATCTCGTTTGGAAGTGGAGGGGTCCAGAGAGGCTGAGATTACTTATTTGCGCGAGTAGCTCGAGACAATTTGCTTACAAACTTGGCTCGCTGTCGCCGTAATATTGCCCCGAATCTGTTACGCCGAAGGTGTCAATTGCATAGCGAATCTGCCTTACACTTACTGCTTGATTGCTACTATGCCTGGCAGGTATGGAATATATTTGGCTTTAAAGGACTGTACGGTTTTCATTAGTTCTTTAGTATGGACACTGTAGCTTGGATGGAAGCCAAGTTATCCAACCGGCAATTACCTAGGAATTGGCCTGTGATGTTTGCGGTGGCTATTGATGTAATTTGGAGAGCCCGCAATGCTTATGTTTCTCAGAACAAGTTCATGGATCCAAATTCCATCTATTGATGTAATTTGAACGAGGATTCACATGTCGGGGTGCACATAATTAGGCCAGCTCTTCGAGCATTATTTGATATCCTCCGCCCAAGGGCAGCTAGAAGCGCAATTGTGATGGGGCAGTCATGAATAGGGGCAGTCGTGCTGCTTGTGAAGGAGTGAGTGATTAGAGACCATTTTGGAACTCCATTAGAATCTTATGCTTGAAATCTAGGCTCATGTTCAATCATAAATGCAAAGTTATGGGCTATATATCATGGGCTCAAAATCATGCTTGACAAAGGCTTTGATGCTAAGGTTCAAGTGGAATCTGATTCAGCTCTTGCAGTACACATGCTGCATGAAGGAGTTTCCCATACTCACGGAAGTTATGCTCTCTTAAACAACATTGTTTCGTTGGCAAACCAAGTCCAACTTGAGTGTTGCAATCACGGGTTTCGCGAGGGAAATTTTGTGGCTGATGCGCTTGCAAAGAAGGGCCTTGGATTAACTGCTGGAGTGAGTCTGTTCAATACTGTTCGGGCGTGCGCGCAGCTGCAGTTACTTGCAGATTTTTCTTCTATTCAGTTTAGACGTGGTGGTGATTAGTGTTTTGGGCTTCTAACCCCTTTGTTCCAACGGAAAAAAAAAAAAAAAAAAACAAAAAGCAAGCAAAGATAATTTAGAAATATAAAATTTCAAACAAATTTTTGGGGTGCAAATAAAAAAATAAAAAAAAGTTCCCAAAGTATGCTCCTTTATTTTTTGGTTTGGTATTGGATGCTTCTTCAATCCAAACATTAGGAGGATTGGATAGAAAATTGACAACTAGTCCATGCACTTTATATTTCCTTCCTTGTTAACATGTTCAGTAGAGGAAAGTATAAGCAAACGAGATAAAATTATATTATGTTATTTTATATACTTATACATTAGAGATCTAACATTGATCTAGGCCCGGATGCAATTATTGAATGAAAAATGTTAGTAACATATCTATGTCTAATATATTTTTTTAACTAATATTTTTATTATTAAATAAAATTTATTAAAAATTATAAAATTGTGTGAGTTTTACTTCTTTTTTAATGAATTCTTACTTATGATTTTGTAGTTTTCAATACATTTTAATTAGTAATTAAAAAAATGTTAAAAAATATATTAGAGTGTATTATTAATATTATTCGTTACTGAATTAATTTACCCTTATTAAGGAGTCCCCTTCAAGCTTTAGTTAGAAGAAATGGAGACAATTGGTAATTTGATTGCAGACGTTGACCATTATCCTACCTTTTTATGATTAAAATTTCCCCCTGTTTTACGTTTTTTTTTCTTCCCTTGATTTATTTTTATCCCATTAATGGATGAGGGTTTTATATAAATAATTTAGTTAAATACTTATTTGATAAATTTTTCTTATATAATAATTGACTTTATAATTTTGATGACAAAATTTATTGAAATAAACTAAAAAAATTATATTAATACATTTTTTCAATAAATTTAACAATACCTATTTCCTATATATATATAAATTAGAATAGTCATCTTAAACGAAAACATTTTTAGCTGTTATTTTTCAACAAAAACATTTTTAATTGTCATTCTTCAACTAGAGTGTTTCTATGAATTTTTTTTAAACTTTTTATCTCTTTTAATATATCATTTTTAATATCATTAGTTCTAAATTGAATTTCAATATATTTTACAAAAAATTATCAACAAGTTAAAATTAACATTATATTACAATAATTATTTATTATAAATTTAAAATATAATTTATATGTTCAAAAATATTTATTTATTAGGAACTTTAATTATAATATAATTTATATATTCAGAAGTATTTATTTATTATAAATTTAATTTATATAAAAAAATATTTATTATATGCAATAGACAGGTTAAAATACTAATTATAAATAATTTTTATAAGTCTAAATAAATTCAAATATTTCTCACCATTTAGTTTGTTTAAATTCTCAATATTTAAAATTTATGTTAAATTCCAACTAATTTGAATTGAGTTACGAGAAATTATTTTAGAAAAAATTCATAATACTATTTTTATTAAATTAATATTAAAAAAGGAGATAAGGGCATCTCTTTAAAAATTAGATATTTAGAATTATCTTTTGAAAATGAGTTATTTTTTGATTTTTATTGTTTGGATTGATGAGTGATATATATTTTTTTTACTTAATCCTAGTGAATAATTATCTTTCAATTTTTAAATATACTGATTAAGTTTATTATTATTAATAATAATAACTAGTATTTTAACTTATGAATTGTATAGAATAAATATTTATTTTATATAACTTAAATTTATAATAAATAAATAATTTTAAATATATAATTATATTATAATTAAATTTTGTAATAAATAACTATTTTTAAATATATAAATTATATTTTAAATTTATAATAAACAATTATTGTAATATAATATTAATTTTTAATTATTGATAATTTCCTTTTAAAAATATTAAAATTTAATTTATAACTAAAAATATTAAAAATGATAAATTAAAAGAGATAAGAGGTTGAAATTTTTTTAAAAATGCTTTTGTTAAAGAATGACAACTAAAAATACTCTTATTGAAGAATAACAACTAAAAACTCTCTTATGCAAGATAGTTTTTTTTTTTTTCATAAAAGGAGATAACAAGCTATTTTCCTTTTATTATCTCCTTTTAAACCCCCCCCCCCCCCCCCAAAAAATAATAGCTATTCTAATTTACATTGTTCTTACTGAAAAACGGATTCTCGCTAAGCTCCTTCTTCACAACAACGCTTCTTCCTTTGAACGTCAAAATCAGCCTCGCGTTGGGGAGTGAGGTACTTGCAAAGACACTCTAACGCTCAAGTTAGGGGAGACCTTGGATCAAGCAGGGTTTTAGGTTCTTAGTCAAAGATTAGGGTCAGAAGATGTGCACCTGTATCCCTTATATTACCAGATATTCTTACTGATATTGTAGGATATCCTTACCTTTATCTTTGAGATCCATTGCCAAGTTTTCTCTATTACGCCACTTTCCCACTTACTTGATTTACGCTGGTTTGAGGTGCACACGGTCGGTCATCCATGGTCTATTTGGTTGGGTCCGCCAACCTGCAGGATTCGGTCGGTACAGAAGCCCCCAAGCTTCAACACATGTGGAGAAGCTTATTGGTTCACCCTGCCGCATCAAGCCAAGCTTGGAGCGTTTAGGAGCTTAACTGGCTATGGCAAAGGCATGGCCTGCGCTACAGGATGACTGTCCGGCCGAGTGTGACTCGGCCTACTTGAGATGACTTGTATTGTGCCTTTCTTGCTACCCTGCTGCTCAGTGCTGCAGGATCGAAGCGTCAGGCTTCAAAAGTCACTTCTTACCTTGAGAACCGTCGCGCATGTTTCCAAGCGCATTCAATGCTTGGTGACAGTTACAAAGTAGGTTAATGATGGCCTAGGAAACCACAAACGTCACTTCATATGAGCCTTTGGCTCGCGGATAGTGGTATAAGATCTGACGGCATGGGGGTTTTGGGCCGTTCAGGCCCCTAGTCCCTATAAAAGGGAAGTTGTGCGAGGCATTTCTCTCGCTTTCACTTGTCCCTAGTTCCTATTCGGTCTTCCCTTGTCCGCTGCCTATTCTCGCCTTGTCGGAGTACCTCCGTTGCCACTGTCGTCGTCCCTTCTCTCTTCCCTTCCTACGATCCTTTTAGGTACGCTCCTTTCTCTTCTTACTTTTTTCTTCTTCTTCCTCAATGGCTTCAACTCGTGAGACCCAATGTTCCCCCAATTCAGAACTCGGAATTATGTTGCCTCCTGAAGTTGAGCCCATTGCAGGTAACTTAGAGGTCTCTGGTTCGTTTATGCATTCTTCCTACCTAGAGAGGTCAGAGGGTAGAACCCAGAATCCTCGGCTATCTGCTGAAGGTGCTGTTCAACCCGACGCTCTTGGGCCTAAGAGACCTGTCATGGCCCTGCCCGAAGACGGGTCATCTGGGGTGACACTCGAACAGCCGTTGGTGAAGCGTTGGAAGAAGAGATGGGTTGAGGAGGTCTTCCCTCCTGTTACCCAGAACGGATACGACTGGGGCTCTGAGGAGGTAGGAGTCTACCATTTGAAGTTCCAGTCGACCATTGCTATTTTGTTACTTTTTAATGTTCCGACCTCAAGTTCGTTAGCATCATTACGGTCACCGCATCCAAGGTATTGTTTGCTTCGGTGCGCCTTGGTAGGTTAAGGAGAGGAGGGTGTTTATAAACTACCCTTGGTCTTGACTACTAAGCAATGTGGGACTTTTTGGCGTACCGGAACATATATATAAAAAGAATAATAATAACAACAACAAACAACAACAACAATGAGAAAAAGAGGCACTTCTTCAAATTTAAAAAATAAAATAAAATAAAAGAGAGAGAATGTATAATAGATAGTTTAAAGAGTAGTTAAAAAATAAAGTAATGAATAATTAAGTGTAGGGGTGTAAGCGGGTCGTGATTGACCCGCAAACTTGGCCAATTCAACTTAATCCAACTACATTTTAGTGAGTTAGGTTGGGTTATCGGGTTAAGTTGGGTTTATTTTAAGTTTCCTAACTATAATTGGGTTAGGTATCAGGTTGATGACTTCCCAACTTGATAAACTTGACTCAACCAAACCCAATATAATATAATATTAATAATAAAATAATATGGTTATTCAGTTATTCTAATTTTTTAATTTTTCATATTACTTAAAAATTAAAATTTATCATCACTTATTTGATAGTCACCTCTTGAGTTTTAGTTTGTTCATTTTTATTATGTAATTCAAGTAAAATTGTTAGTGTTGTTTGGGACATGTAATTTATTTTGTCATTTGGAACATGTATTGTATTTTTTTTATGAATGTCTAATTTAGATGGTTAGACTTATACTTTAAATTAGATAGCATTAGATGAGTTGAAATAATTGGGTGCTTCATTTTTTTTTCTTTTTTTTTTTGAATTTTATCAAATTTTCAAAAATAATTAATATTTTAATCATTCAACCTAATTATCCAATCGTACCAAACCTGATTAAAATCGGGTTGGTTTGGTTTGGGTCGCTCCATAAAAAAATGCAAATCCAACCCGACCCGATTATGCTTAATTAGGTTGGGTCTTAAATTATGTCAAATCCGACCCAACTCGGGCTACTTATATCCTTAATTTAGAGAACAATTAAAAGATATAATAGTCCAATCAAAAGTGGAGACCAAAAGAAGGTATTCTCTTTAATATAGTTATAGATTATAGATTACATATAATAATAATAATAATAATAATAATAGTGTAAAATTGATTAAATTGTGGGGGTGAGTGTAGGAATGTCAACGAGATAGGGCGGACATGGATAGTAGCTACCTGCTACTTGTCTTGTCGGATAAAAACTTGCCTCGTTACTAGTGCAAGTACTCGTTAAGCGGATACATACAGATATTTTTAATATTTGCGGGTATTCATGGATATTTCGTAAAAAATAAAATAAAAAATAAAAAATAAAAAATAAAAAATAAAAAATTAACAAATTTATTTTGCGTGTTGTGGATAACCATAATGTGATGCAAATATTATTTTGAATTTATAAATTAAGGAGTTGTTATTTAAAATAAACATTTTGAACATATATTTTAATTATTCTAACAATTATTTTTAAAACAAATAGTTTAAAGACCCACAAATTTATGTTTTTTTTTCTCTAGTAATATAATTGTATAAGATTCTATTTGTAATAAATAATCGTTTTGAAAATTTAGGACAAATTTTATGTAATTTTATCTATTTTAATATATAACAATATTTAAGTAAATATAAAACAACGAATAATAAGTATCCACAGGTGCGGGTGCCATAATATCCGTGCCCGCTTTGTTAATAAATAGATAACAAATATATTATTTAAACTATTTGTGAGTACCCATTTAAGTCACGTATTTTTTTATTGATGACGAATTTTATTTGCAAATATCACTCTCACCGATTTTTTTTTTGGCCATCCTAAGTGAGTGCGAGTAATGGTTTTACCGTCGGAGCTAGTTCTTAACTTATTTAATTAATTAGAATTTAAAAAGAAATAAATAGGTGAGGGTGATGATTTAAATCTGAATAGATTTTGGTGTTGTGTGATTGAAGACAAGAAAAGAACATTGTTGATTCTTGTGGAGTTGGAAATTGAAAGAAGAGAGGGTTGGGAATCGAAGGAATAGAAGGTGGTAGGGTTTGTATTGTGAGTGTGATTGTGACATAGCGAATAGCGATGAGTGAGAGTAACGGGAACAGCAGGAGGCGAAATGTTGAAGATCAAGATCTGGGACTTTACTTCTTGGAGGCGTGTAGGGGTAGGGAGATGAAAGAGAAAGAGAAAGAGGAAGAGGAGGAGGAGGAGGCACCGAGGGAATTGAACCCCATTAACAGCTCCGGTGGTTTCGTGGTGTTGTCCACGGACAAGCTGTCAGTGAAGTACACAAGCGTGAACCTTCACGGCCACGACGTTGGAGTGATCAGGCCAACAAGCCTGCTCCTACAAAGCGCCTCATTTACTATTTTGAGATTCATGTCAAGGATGCCGGCGTGAAGGGCCAAATTGCCATTGGCTTCACCTCCGAGACCTTCAAGATGCGAAGACAGCCAGGGTGAGTCTGTTAGTTAGTGAGTCCTTTCTTGATTGATTTCTTTGAACCCTAACCCTATTCCTATTTCCTGTTAGGTGGGAGGCCAATAGCTGCGGCTATCACGGCGATGATGGTCTGCTTTATCGTGGACATGGCAAGGGGGAAGCTTTTGGCCCAACCTATACATCTGGTGATGTAGTCGGTGCTGGAATTAACTATGCCGCGCAGGAATTCTTTTTCACGTAATCTACACTACACCACTCACTCCTCCTTATCTACTTTCTTCTTTCAATGCTATTAACATACCATTTCTCTCCTTCCTTCCATGCCAGCAAAAATGACCAAGTTGTCGGCTCTGTTTACAAAGACATGAAGGGTCCCCTTTTTCCAACCATTGCTGTTCATAGCCAAAATGAAGAGTATGTCACTTGTACCGCTACTGCTCTCTTTACGTACTTCTATTTATTTATTTATTTATTGGAGTCGCCACAGCCTCTTTTTCTTTATCTCCAAATCCTTCATTATTTTCATTTTATTGCCAACACTACTTATTAACTCTCTTTACTTTCAAATAGCAGTTTCTTTTAATCGTTAGTTGAGGTGTTTAATTTTTATGGAGTGTGTTTCATTTATCTCTAACAGGGTGCACGTCAATTTTGGGCAGAAACCATTTACTTTTGACCTGAAGGTAAGAGCCTTTTTTAATATTTTCTTTATTCTTATTTCTTGTGTACATTTCTCACCTTAGACTTCAGCATGTTACCCTACTTGCTAATGCAATGACATGAATATTTTGTAACTTTGTATTTATTCAACAAGTCAAACCTTTGAATTTACTTCCAGTGCAGTTACTGAATCCAAAATTTTATCTTGTATCATGGAAAAGTATACTTTTGTTCTTATTTGCTTTGAATTCATTGCTCAATGTTTTACTTGCTACTTGTTTTTTCATTATTCAGCCCTCAGATAGGATTCTAGTCAGATGTTACAATACAGTAATATTGACTTTAATTTTCATCTTTTTATTTGCCTGTTTGCCAATTTATTTTCTTCTGTGCATTTTCAAAAACTGAGAAGGGTGAGATTCACACCTAGCAGAGCAGGATTAGGCATGTTCCTGAGAAATCTGTTGATTTTCTGCATCTTCTAACCTGAAGGTTTTTGACCAAATGTAGCTTAAGCTTGTAAATATTTCAGCATTTTTTCGCTGAAACTATTTGGAGGTTTGAATAACAAAATATTACTCCTTGTTTCACTTTTTAAAATTTTCCTGGTGATCTTTTCCCTTCCCCAGTGAGGAATTGGTGATTAAAATTTAAAACGGTTGGGAAATTACACTGCTTATGTGATTGTAATGGTACTGGTACATTTTTTACTTTTATGTTAAATGGGTTGTTTTCAAGGTTTAGTGTTGTGAGGATCAGTGTAATCAGAATCGCATAATTGTGATACAATTAGTGTGATTCTGCAACTCACCTATACATATCTCTTCTTGATTCATTTTGGCGCTTCAATTGTAGTCTGATTTGCCAGAACTGCAAGAATCCTAATTTGGTAGCAATTCATGTTCGTCTACCTTTTTTGCTACTACTTCTTCTATGTTGATGTTCTTGTTAGTTTTTTTCTTTTCCATCTAAATATCATTGTCATCATCTTCTTTGTCATTGTTGTTGTCTTCATCCTCAGCATTGGAGACAGTGTGAAAGGTTGAGGCTGAGGAATTGAAGGAGGCTCAGAATGAGGGAAAAGGCAAGGAATTGATAATGAATTGAGAGGATGGGAACATTGATACTGCTAGTTAGCTGAGTTCCGGCAACCAAGTTTTTGGGCTGGACAGGGTTTTTTTTTTTTTTTTTGGAGTTTTGTTTTTTGTGGGGAACTACCCCCACCAACACAGCATGATTTTTCTCTAAACTTACTGAACACACACAAATCCATTATGTTTATCATTAAACACCCAATTTTACAGTGATCCCACAAGCTGTGTTCCAAGCTAGGATCGGTAACTGGGGGGAGGGTGGGCTCCTGAACACTTAAAAATATATAATTCTATGAATTAAATCATGATTTGGACAACCATGCTGGTAACGAGTGTGGATGGAGGGTGTAAAGGTGGGACTGATGATAACTTGAGTGTTTATGGCAATGACCGTGGTGGCTAAGGTTTTGATGTGGTTTCATTTCATTTTGCCAGTTTGTTTCAAATTTCCTTGAACATGTGTGTCTTCAGGTGATAAAAGAAATTCTTCCTTCCATCCCATGGTTTTGAGATTTGTTCCCCAAGAAATCTTAGCCATTCTTCATGCATGGAATTTTGATTGGACAAATACAAAATAAACATGCTCTTTGGTGATGTCTCTACTTTCTAAAACCTAAATTATATGGACAAAACCAAAGTAATACATGGGAAGTTTAGATGTTCTAAATTTTTTTATTGTGATATTATTCCTCATAATCTATACTATGTTAGCAAACATGAATTTAAAATATTGTTTAAAATATAATATTAATTCAGTATACCTATATTTATATTGTTGAAAAATCTCAATGTACTTATATTTATATTATTCAGAGTTGAATGTTTATAATGTTTCATCATGTGAAAAACTATGTTTTATGCTATTTTTAATAATTGATTGTGAATATTATGGTTCATGATATTTTTTTGATTCAAAATTCGAAAACAAGCCTTTGTGCTTTGATTCACAATTTGGCAACCATGGTGGGATGAATTAGAATAGGTGTGTTGTCTCAGCAGGTGTTATTGGGCCCTGCTATTTTGAAGCTGTTTTTTCATTTTCCTTTTAAAAATATAATATCCTTAAAGGTGAAAAATTGTGTGCTAGTCTAAGCATAAGAGGTTCTCCAGTAGGATTATAAGTTCTCCAGTAAGCACCTTGAGGAGAGAACATTTTCTTTTGAGAACCTTATCATACATCCTACGCATTTAAGATAGTACTTGGATGAAATGGTAGATTAAATGATTTCAATGTGATTTACTACCTTCACAAATATCAATGTCATGTGAGCTTTTTGTTTAAAAAGTGACCAAGTTCATAAAATACAAATACATATGCTATATACTTCTATTTATAATTATTTTTCTTAAATTTTTATATTATTGGATCAGGAATTTGAAGCACAAGAAAGAATGAAGCAGCAACTGAAAATAGAGGAAATTTCTGTGCCACCAAATGTCAGTTACGGGTGAGAGAAAATTACCTTTAAATAATTTTGGTATTAAACTCTACTTTACACTACATTTTATTTAAATTGATTATGTTCTTTATTTTCAATCTTTTTTAATCTTAGGTAGTGCAAGCTTACTAGGAATTCTAGATGCCCATAATAACTAGGATTAGTGTTATTAAAACCGGACCGGCCCGGCCGGTCTGACCGGAAATCGGACTTGTGGCCAATTCGGTTCACTTATTGGATCGTCTATGTATTTAACTTGGTTTTGACGTCATTAAATCGGTCTAAAATCGGATTCAACTGGGGTAAACCAGACTCAATCGAACCGTCCAGACCAACAAATGTCTCATCGTGGTTTTAGAAGAAGTGTAGTTATTCACATCGTCCAAGAAAAGTAGCTTGCAAATGCGCGTGAATCGAGCTCACGTGGCCCAAGGAATAGAGCCTGCAAATGAGCATGGCTCGAGGAAAACGCAGTGTAGGCAGTACATCGTGGAATAGGCAGCACTGATACATTGACTTATGACAAAAATAATGAAAATGCATGAAAGCTGGCCTCGGTCCCTGTCCTTTTTACTTTGCATATTTAGGAGTGATCACTAAGCCACATTTATTAGCTGTACAAATAGCAAATAAAATAAATATATTTATATATCTTTTCACTATTTATATTATTATATTTAATATTAGTTCATGCAGTTCAACCAGTGACTCACCGGTTCGACCAGTAACTCATTGACCCAGGATCTTTGCCAAGTCGATTACTGGTCCAATTTTTATAACATTGACTAGGATCTTTCTTGGGTCTGTATTTGTAGTTAGTAACAGGGTAAGATTATGGAACTAAGGACAAATTCCCTAAGAGTTTGTGTCCTAAGAGTTTGTGTGCATATGGATTTAAGTGCAGATTTTTCAATTACATTTCCCTCAAATTTATCTGTTAGAAAGGTTGTCTGGGTGCTTTAGTCATCTCATCAGATCAAATGACAAGTTTGTAAATTTAACAAATGAGTGTCTGAAGGTGTACCTAGTGGTTCGTTCTTAGAGGTTTAGTGCTGGAAGCTGTAACCATTGAAGTTTGAAGTTTGACAATGCTAAAAGAAATTAATAATTGAAGCTCTCAGTGTAGTTTTCCAAATGAGAATCTAATCTTGGTTGATGAAAGGCAGTTATTAGTTTCATTTAAATAAGATGCCAATAAACTAGTTCTTTTTCAATTTCAATTTCTCCTAAGGAAAAAATTGATTATTAAGAGATTTTAGACTTGTATAAAATATTGTGATTTTATACAATATGGAACCATGTCATGTTAAAGAAATATGAGCTTTGCCGTGTTTGTGGAAGTAGATTTATATTTCTCGTTTCAAATTTATCTTGTAGTGTTGTCTTATGTCAAAAACGGGAAAATTCTTAGTGATGAATATGTCATCAACTGTTTAATTTAATCGCCTGGTGTTTTAAATTATGTTTTCCTACCTTTAACATTGTCTAACTACTTTCTTTATATTAAATAAAATTGTCTGATTGCTTGAGATTAAGTGGTCTTGCTATTTTTTTTCCCATTCCCATTTTGCAGATATCAATATTTGCATTAAAATAACAATGCTAGTTATGTAGAGCATAGCATATGCTGTAACATATTGTCTAAGAGGCTTTAGGGTGCTTTTTTCCTTTCTAATGTTTGTAATATAACTGGTGTGGCTAAATGGTAGCTGTTGAAAATCAGAATCATATATTCTGTATTTATTATATAGCGGTTTATAGGCAACTCATATTTAGTTTATAGGAAACCATATCTGATTTAGAGGAACAAAATCTCTTTTAATTATATGCATTTATTGTAATAAGCTTATATAAACCTAGCTCTGTGGTGTAATTCAAACACATGAATTCACTCAATATATTTCTCATTTTCTCCCTTTTAACATGGTATCTAGAGCCTGAGAGGCCCCCTGCCTGCCGCCCACCAGCTGCTTGTTGCCTACTGCCTGACTTTCTGGCAAGTGACAATGACTCTTTTGTTGACTTTCTCGTCAGCCATTGCTGACTTTTTGGTGACATACCTTGTGCTAGTTTCTGTTTTAGTCCGATGATCAACCTCGGGCAACTCTTGCTACTTGTGAAGGTTTCCTCTTTTTCAAGTATAAATATTTTCGGTCTCCAATTATATTGGTCTGAAGCTTCCAAATGTGGTTTTAAGAAGGTCAGACCTTGCTTTGCTTGCCAAGAAACTTCTCTTAAGCTAATGGTCATTTCAGCTTTTTGGCTAAAGCTATCTTTCTAGCAATACTTCCTGACTTCTTCAGCATCCCTGAGTTGTCTTTCAAACTATTGTTTTTGGTGGAGCTTAATTTTTATGTTTTCTATTTATTTTTTATTTGTAGGGAAATGAATTGTTTTCGTGTAACAAGCTAAAAGCTTAGTAAGTTTTAGCTTGAGGGGGAGTGTTGAAAATCAGAATCATATATTCTGTATTTATTAAATAGCGGTTTATAGGCAACTTATATTTAGTTTATAGGAAACCCATATCTGATTTAGAGGAACAAAATCTCTATTAATTATATGCATTTATTGTAATAAACCTATATAAACCTAGCTCTGTGGTGTAATTCAAACACATGAATTCACTCAATATATTTTCTCATTTTCTCCCTTTTAACATGTTGAAAATCAGAATCATATATTATGTATTTATTATATAGCGGTTTATAGGCAACTCATATTTAGTTTATAGGAAACCTATATCTGATTTAGAGGAACAAAATCTCCTTTAATTATATGTATTTATTGTAATAAGTTTATATAAACCTAGCTCTGTGGTGTAATTAAAACACACGAATTCACTTAATCTTCTCTCATTTTCTCCCTTTTAATAGTAGCCATGGCATGGTGGAAATTTGACAAGATACTATATGAAGGCTATGGCATGGCAGTTTTCATACGGTGGGTCATGGCAGTTGCCATTCTCATGACGCCCATGGTGCTCATGGTGGAAATGGCAAAAAGAAGCCCCAAAAAACAAACAAAAAATAGGAGATTTTCATTATATAACCCATGCCCATGAATTTATGAAACCCTACTGACAAAAGTTCAACCATTTGGGTCACTCCTATTCACACAATTTTTTCTTTCCTCTTCCATCTCTGACGGCGACCTCTATCTCAAGTGATCCATTTTCTGGTAGAGACCTCCATTCTTTGGCTACTTTCTTCAGCAATCCACTTCCATCTCTTTGTTCTCCCCCTTGCCCCCCAATTTTCTCTACCAATTTCTTGCTACCGTCTTATGTAACCCATGGCCATCTCTGATTTCTTTTTATTTCAATTGATTTTGCCCTTTTTATCTGCTTTTTCTTATTTTAGGCCCTGTTTTGAGTGGTTGCAACTTATAAGTTTCTAGTTTTTGGTTTTCAAACTTAAATTTGAAAACAAAACCTGTTTGGATAAAAGGGGGTTGAAAATGGTTTTTAAATGAATTTTAAAACTATTTTAACTCACTTTTAGAAATAGAAAGAAAAAGCTTTTCTAAGTTCTATTTTTAAGTTTTTAGTTGTCTCATCCCTTTCGATACTTTTCTCCATCCTTTACCTCTCCCTAGTAGTGTTATTGATAGTGAATGGTGGATTATGGAGGCCAGCAAAAAATCCACCATAAAAATATAGTGAATGGTGTTGAGGAATATGGTGGAAGCATGGCGGGTAGAATAAAAATAATGAAAATAATGCACACACACACACACACACACATAGACAGATAGAGAGGACAGAGGTTGAAGTAAAAAAATAGATAGTCAGAGAGGTTGTTGGGTGGTCGCTGGAGATGGCCGTCACAATGCCAGTCAAAGAGGACAGAGGTTGAAGGTTAGAGAGGTCATTGGAGATTGTTGTTATAGTTGTTGGGTGGTTGTCGGAGATGGTGGTCACAGTCGTTGGGTGCTTGAGGTGGTGCGATGCTAGTTCAACTTTGGTGTGGTGGTCGTCTAGCTCTGGTGTGGTAGTTGTCTGGTTGTGGTATGATAGTCATCGAAGCTTTTGTGCAGAAACTGATGTGCGGTGCCTTGTGTAGTGCGAGTTTGCAACATAATATCAGAGGTGGTCATGGTCAAAGCTTTCTTTTTTTATTTAGGGGTTTCTAACTAATGGGTTTTTTGTTTGGTCTGGGTTAGGGTTGGGTCACATGGCACAACCCATTCCTCCCCCTGCCCCTTTTTTTAAAAGGGTTTTTGACTTTTTTGGGTTGGGTTTAGTTCGGGTCACACGGCCCAGCCCATTTCTTCCCTTGTTTTTAGGGTTTCAAACCTTTTTTGGCTGGGTATGAGTCGAGTCACATGACCCAACTCCTTCATCTCTTTGTTCTTGCCACAGCCCGCCATTAAGAACCTGCCATGCTATCGCCATTTCATGGTAGCCTGAGTGATTTTTGCCACCGCTTTTTGCCATGGCGCCACCATGGCCGCTATTCAACAACACTACCCTCTAGTCTTCTCTGTCTCTTGTTCAGTCTTCATTACTCGTTTAGTCTTTGCTAGAGATGGGTTTGACTCAACTTGAACTGAACCCACCTTATGAATGTAGGCTTGGACTTTAAATTTTGAGCACAAATTAAATATGGACTTTTTAAACTTGATCCCATCATGGTTTGATCTAGGCTTAGCTTATAAAAAAAGGTACAAATTGGGCTTTTCACTTGGCTAGGGTCTCATGTTAGAAGTTTGGATTGAATTTGGGCTTTTTGACCTAATTTGCTATAGCTTGCAACCCATGTCAAGCTTGTGACTAACCCAACCCGAACCCACCCAATGAAATCGATGACTTAGGCTTTAAATATTGAACAAATTAAATCTGGGCCTTTTTAATTTAGTTTAATCTGATCATGACCCAATTTGGGCTTAGCCTGCAAAAGCTCGTAAAAATAGGGCCTTCATTAGACATGGACCTTGCTTTAGAAGCCCGAATTGAATTTGGTCTTTTTGGCCTGACTTACTGTAGCTCATGACCTTCATTATACTAGGTAGCCCATTTTGTCACCTCTGGTCTTCGCCTTCACCTTCACCTTCACCCATTCATTCTCCACTACCTGCACCCCCTCCCCTGGCAACTCCACCCCTTGCTTCTGCCCCTTCATTTTTGTCACAACCTGCTACTCCCCCTCTCATTACTCCTCCACCAACAACACCTCCATTGACAGTTTCTCTATCTGCACTAACCCCAATGCCTCTTTTGTCTTCATTAACCACTTCTTTAGTTAATGCCCCTACAGTCTCCCCATCCTTAGTTTTTGGTCACAGCCTCCCCACTAATCATGTACCATTTCGGATGCAAATGGAATATTCTTTTCTTTTATGTTCTTCTCTCACTCCAGATCCTCTCATCACAACCTCATGTGAAGAGCCTCACTTCTTTTTAGTGAATTTTTTAAAGGAAAATTATAGGATTGACCACAAGTGTTTAAAACTGGAAACAAAAAACAAAACTGAAACTACAAACTAAAAATTGAAAATTGGTTTAAGTTTTCAAAAATTTAAAACTAAATACCATACCAAGTGGAGCCTTAGTTACTCCTTTTTTGGGGCTTTGTTTTCATTCTGTCCTCCCATTTTTCTAACGAACTTATGAGAATTATGATGTTGTCTTTAAAATTTATGAATTATGATATTTTTAGTTTATCGTTCTTGACATATGTTTTGTTTTATTTAGCTGCTTCAGTTTTTTTTTGGGTATGTATACATTACATGTTTATTATAGTTGCCATGCTTTTGCTATAGGCTGCAACACCATCCACCATATTTTTATGGCAGATTTTTGGCTTGCCACCATGAACTACCATCCGCCATGGTGAGTTTGATGTCAAAAAACTAGCTGCTAGAATATTAAACAGGACTTTAGGGTTTGTTAATTGTTATAATGGGTAATTGGTTGTAAACTTATAGTTCAGGTAATTGAAAGAAAATGGGGAATATATCATAGATTTTAGGGGTTTTATATTGGTAATAGGGTGAGTTATAGCTTTATTCTTCAGTTGCAAATAGTAATCATGAGTTTTATCCAGAGAAGGGAGGAGAAGAAAACAGGGTAGCAGAATACCATAGATTGAGTAGTTCTAATATATGAACTGTGGTTTACCTGTTGTTTTTAATGTATCTTGTATTGAGAGAAATTTAACTGACAGACATAACTACAAGAATAAAGGATCCACTAGATTGAATACGGAGGAGAAGCAAAGACAGTGGGGTAGTGGAATACCATAGATTGAGTAGTTCGGCTTTACCTGTTGTTTTTAATGGATCTGATCTTATATTGTATTGAGAGAAATTTGACCGACAAACATAACTACAAGAATAGAGGATCCACTAGTTGTAAATTAATTTACAATATAACATGATTGAGACTGTTATTAAGCTCAACACAGGTCCTATGAGAAATTCAATGCATACAGCAAAAACTTGTGTTATGGTTTACTAATTTACTGGGAAGTACAAGTCTTAGGCAAAGGAAGACTAGTCTAATGTTGCATACTGTAGCTTTTTGTGGTTTAGGAAGGTTGAAATTAATTTGTTTAACCCTAACTGTGTGACATCCATGGCTTTCATGAGAACCAATATTAATTAGAAAGTAATAAATATGTAATTGATATTTCTCAACTTTGATATACATTTTTTGTTAGCAGAATTGTGCGCTCCTACCTGCTACACTATGGCTATGAAGATACATTGAATTCATTTGATGTGGCTAGTAAAAGTACTGTTCCTCCTATATATATAGCTCAAGAAAGTGGAATTGATGAGCAGGAAATAACATATGCATTAAATCACAGAAAGACTCTACGGCAGGTACATTATTCATGGAACTAAAAAATAACTAATTTATATTATATATTCAATTCTTAGTTTAGACCTTTTCACTACCAATGACAAAAGTTCAATTCAATATTTCATATTTTATTGTTCATAACTATTGCTGTTGGCATACTCTTGCTATGATTGTTGCTAGTAACAATTGTTACTGGCACCAGCTACCTAATAATTACAAAATGTTACCCTGTTGTCTTTCTGTTTCCTGTCCTCAAAATTTGGTGAAAAGAATTATGTGAACAATGTTATCTTGTTTTCAATATATACATGCGTGAACACACACACACACACGAGGCTTTAAATGACGAGCCCATGGACAAATATGACTGGTTGCAGAAGGGGACTTTTTCCCCCACAATGTTTTATATAATACTGTAATTAGTTTGTTTTTATCTGTCAATTTCATTTAGTCATATAACCCTCAATCTTTTGGAGGCATGCATGCCACTTGAATGTAGTTATACCTGTGTTGTTACTCTGCAAAAATCTTCTATTGAATTTGGGAGAAGTATTAACGTTAGTCTTGTTCAGTTTCTCATTCTGTTTTCAATGGGAACTAGGAAGATGACAGTGGATTTTATAGTAGTGAAAATAGTTTTTCCCAAGTTATTAAACTCGAGATTTTACCTAGGATTGGGGGAGGGATGAAAACTCGTAACTCAGGGATTGTAACTTGGATTGTAAGATCTTATGCTCTTACCTAAAATGTGAAATTATACTTATATATACGTATGTATAAAAAACAATATAAATAAAGAAAATAACCTCTAAATCACAAATATTAAACAAATTAATTAGAGAATAGTAGCCTAAAAATCATATAAAATGATAGTACAATAATATTTACAATATAATTATCATATCTTTAAATTTATCACCATAATATAATTTTATGTTAAACATTTTCATAATGAAAATTAATGGAGAGGTGTTAATTTTAAGCTTCAGAATTGGTAAATCTTAGAAAATGGGCTGAGAATTGAAGGTTTGTGCTAGTTGCTATAAAAAAATATATAAAATTACAATTTTGATTTTAAATTGACTTTAAAATTGAAAAGTGCGCAAATCAGAGAACCCACTTCGCATGACACCACAACCAAATAGAGACGCAATCAGAGGTGCAGATGGCGACCGACGGACCCAGGACGGGGGTGGCCGTGACATCCCAGTGTGGCGGTGGCAGCACAGGGTGGAGCTCCAGCAGTTGCAAACAAAGGAGAGTTCGGAGATGAAGAGAAGTGAGAACGGGAGAGGGTCGTGAATCGGGAGAGAAGGGGTTTGCGAACAGGAAGAAAGGGATTTTGAAAGGAACCCATCCAATTTTTTCACTCTCTCTGCCTCGTTGGGTATCAGCGATCTCACGATTGCATGTGGAAGATCGCAATCCTGCAACGATCCTGCTCACCGGCAATCCTAGCAATGATCCAGCACAGAGGAGGGGGAGGCTAACATGTAAAATCGTGAGCTCCCACGATCTGACTTTTGAACAACATTGATTTTTCCTGTTTTCACTATTTTCTTGACAACATTTTGAAAACAGAAAACAGAATGAAAACTATATTTTTGTAACTATTAATGAAAACATAAAACATATAAACTAAAAAAGAAAACAAACCAAACACCCTTAAAAATTCAAGGCAATCTTTGTGTCTGTGTCTTCTATCCGCCGAATAATGTTTTGTAATTCTCAATTATGACATATTTTGATTATTTTCATTTGGCTATTTCTTTGGGGTCTTTGTTATCATTTTTAAGGGAGGCTGGCCTTCATATTTTCACGCAAATTAAACATTGTAGTTTTGCTGTCCTTTGTTTTGTTATTGTTGGTATGATATCCTGACTGTATATACTTGCTGATTTACAAACTTAATTTGGCTTACCTCTTTTCTTTTCAATGAAGCTAATCAGGAATGGGGACATCGATGTTGCATTTGGTAAATTGCGTGAATGGTATCCACAGATTGTTGAGGTGGGCTCTCAGATTATGCTCGTCTCCCAGTTGTGTATATCCTGTTCTGGTGCAAAGCTAACTCCATTTGAACTGATTAAAAATGCAATTATGTTTGCTATGCCGTATTTATGATCTTTAATCTATTTGTAATAGAAATTGATTTAAACTGATTCTTTATAAAAGGAATTTCAATGGTGATTATAATTGATAATGTTTTATATTGTGCTTAAATTGTTAATTGTGTCATGTTCTGTTTTATAGTTTTAATCATAACATAATGGAGGGTATGCTGTGGTATGTTTTCCACTGTTCACTCTCTCTGATTTTATGAACTTTGAAAACTTATTTGCATAAGAATTTGTGGTTATGTGGATATTGGCTGTTAGCACTAGTTCTTTCCTTTGTCATTGTTGTTTTTTTTGCATCTATCCAAAGTGGCAGTACATAGCCAAGTGGACTAACATTTTCAAGTTGAAAAACTTTGATCTTCAAGTCATAGCTCTAATTTATTTTACCTTTTTTTAAAGGATTCAAATAACATAGATCAAATTATGTGTGAAATTTTATATTTGATATTTCTCCTCTGTAAGAATCTTCTTTCATTATATTTACATAACGAGTCATGATGATCAATTCTGGTTTCTGCAGGACAATACATCAGCTACATGTTTTCTGCTTCATTGTCAAAAATTTATCGAATTAGTTCGGGTATATTCCTTTCAATATCTATTTTTGTAACTGTCAGAAGTCTGTCCCATTTTATTCCTGTACTTCAATGGTATATCTGTAATTAAGAGGTTTTCTATAATATTTTTTGTTTTCATTTAATAGTGGTCATAAATGTGGATTTAGGCTGTTAATTCTCATGTCTGGCGCTCTGTTAATTATTTAAGCTCAATTGACATTCTTTATTTATCTTTTGCTGTTCAAAATGTCAAATATATCTAGCTTTGATTTACAACCCCCAGGTAATGTACAGAAATTGAATAATTTATTAATATTTTTTTATGTTCTGTATGCAATATTTAGGTTGGAGCACTGGAGGAGGCTGTCAAATATGGAAGAATAGAATTGTCAAGTTTTTATGAGTTGCCTGTCTTTAAGGATTTAGTTCAGGTGAATTTTCTTATCTTTAAAATTATTACTGCTCCACTAATATGCCTTGCTGATTTCAAATTTCCAAGGGGTTTGCTTATATGTTGCCTTCAGCATACTAGATTAGCGCGAGCAATCTCATCTCCCCTTCGTTATTGGCTTTTAAGCACGAGAAGGAAATCAGTTCTTTTTGTGTGTATATCTCATCTGTTTCTTCTAGGTCTACTATAACTGTTGCATGTTTGAACTGAAATTTAAATTGCCTTAGGATTATTTATTCTGTAGGACTGTGTTGCTTTGCTAGCATATGAACGGCCTCTGGAATCCTCCGTTGGTTATCTTCTAAAAGACTCGCAGCGTGAAGTTGTAGCTGACACAGTAAATGCCATGATATTGTCCACAAATCCCAGTATGAAAGAATCAAGACATTGCTTGCACTCCTATCTTGAGAGGTTACTTAGACAGCTCACTGCTTGCTGCTTAGAGAGACGATCGTTGAATGGAGAGCAGGGAGAAGCTTTCCAACTTCAGAGAGTGCTTAGCAGTAGTAAAAGAGGCTAGTGCTAGGTGACACATACGTCTATTGATCTTTTTACGCCACTGTTCATATTGTCCCGGGATTTGTAACAATACCAACTGCTGAAATTGATCTTAGCGTCTCGTATACCGTAGGGTACCCCCGTCTGTTTACTTGATGCATGTTCATTTCTTTGGCTAGAAAAAGTGGGGAGGGGGTATCTCTATATGCATTCAAGCTTGTATACTCGTCATCACTAAAACAATGGAAATGGAAAAATGAACCAATCAATGATTTAAGGTTGAAAAAAATTTACAGAGATAGGTTTTTGCCTTTTTGGATGCATGGACAAGTATGTGTATATTATTGTAGTGCAAATTAGATTATTGTGAACTAGTTTCCTACCAATGCGCCGGATAATTTGAATAATTTGTTATTTAATTTTTGCACATAAAATAATTATCCACATGTTATAACAAATCTAAATTAATTCTCCACTAAAATAAATAGAGATTAATTTTTCTAAATTAATCTGATTTCGAAGGCTAATGCCATTATTTTCCCCTTAAATGGGTTTGAAACTTGAATGTGTCATCCACGTATATATGTAAATAGATTAATTTGCATCTACATCCAGGTACTACAAATAGAAGTTTCTTATCATAAATTCATAACATAGATTATGGAAAGTTTGTTGATTGTACTGCCATATGTGTATCTCGGGAGATGAAGGGAAGAGCTGAAAATTGAAGCTTAAAGTTGACGAAGGCTGTATCCCAACATTTTATTAGTGTAATATATTTTTGTAGTATCTTAATATATTGACTCCCATGTGTATTAATTTTATTAGTTCTCAATGTAACACAATGATTACACTTGTGCATTTTGTTAGACAGTAGATATATTTAACAATCAATTTCTTATTAGATTTCTTGACATTTCTTCATTTGGCATACTAAAGTATTTTACCAAATTTGATAAAGAAATTTTGTTGCAAGGTCACTAAGCACCCTCTTTTACTTCCCTATCAATTCTGCAAATTCTAACCTTATTTGTTAGATATATATGTTATGTATGACATTATTAGCTTAACATTAGGAGGTTTCACACACGGGGCAGGAGAATTTATGTACAGGATGGGAAAATAGATCATTTCTTTTTTGGGGCCTAAGATGTATCCAACTCCAAGAGCCACTTTATGCCCCAACTAAAGGAGGTAAAGCAATTAAGTAATGATTAAAGTATCGGAAAATGTTCACCCAGCGTCTACTTAAATACATGGTTAATTATATGTGTAAATATGGTTAATTTTATTTCATAAGTGGTTAAGAGTAAATGAATGTAATTGTATATAATTATTAATATGGTTAATATCAACAACTTCTAAAATATAGTTAACCACTATTAGATACTTTAATACTCTCATGACACTATTAACCACTTGTAAGATAAAGTTAACTACTATTAAATATTTTAATAACCTCATGATACTATTAACCATATAAAAAATTGTGTATATTTACATTCATTTCCTATTAACCACTTTTGAGGTAAAATTAACCATATTTATACACGTGGTTAATCATGTGTAACAGTCAATAACCTCAAAACATTATTAATCACTTGTGAGACAAAGTTAACTACTATTAAACATTTCAATAACTTCATAATATTATTAACTACATACATTGATAATTATATATAACTATGTTCATTTACACTTAACCACTTGTAAGATAAAGTTAATCATATTTTTATATATCGTTAACCACATATTTGGGTGGACATCGAACGTACAAATTCCAAATGTATGTTACTCTTTTTCCAAAGCAATTGTCATTTGTGAACATATGTACTGCACTAATTTTTAATAAATGAAGTGTGTACAGTCAAGACTGAGCTGTTGGAACAATTCGGATAATGACATTCAAAATTGGGAGCAATTCGATATACAGGATTGTAGTTAATAATATCAATCCTTTGAAACAGGGAAACGTCAGAAGTTTTAAAACCTAAAAATAGAAGTTCCATTGTGTGTCAATCACCAAAGAGGATTCCTGCATTTTATCAGCAATTCAGAACTACATCCAGAATCGTAAAGCTAAGTTACAAAAACAATTTAGTCATGACAATCAAAACTTGGAGATATTGTAAAACTTCAGTTTCACAAAGTGATTTTAAAGATTGAATATGTTTGTCTTCCTCCTGCCATTCCAACTTGTATATCATGTGTAGATCGTTAAGCAAGTTTGGGATCATCTGAAGCTTTGGGTTTCTGAAAATTAAAAAAGAATAAGAAAAGAGAGTTAGATATATGATATGTTACTTTGTAGAAGTACTTGAAAACAAAATGGAGAAGTTCAGAAAATTTAGAACTTCTAACAGCCATGGTACAATCATGTAGAGAGAGATTTTGGCGTCATACGGTAGTAAAGGTTTTAGTCACCCATGACCTCCATGTCACAAGGCAAAAGCTATCAGTCGTGTTTATCATGTAACTCAAAATCTTAACTGAACCCATTGACAGCATTTTAGTCTTTTCATGATACATTTAACACTGTGGGTCCTTCTATTAACAGAAGATAGGTGCTTCATGTCTAGAAAATGGAGAGGCTAAAAGTGTAGGCTTGAGTTTGGGTAGAGGAGGTGTATGTAATTCACTTGAAATTATACATTTTCAAGGAAAAAGTTTCCTCTAGTGTAAGGATGACTGTTGGAGGGGAAAGGGTGGTTGTATTCTAAGATGTTGAATGCATTGGTAGATGAATTCACTGAACTATTCTTAGTGAACAGACTTGTTTTGCTTATCTCTTTGGGCCTTTTTCTCCTACCAATCACGGTACATTGAGAAGAGCTTTAGTAGAACCTTCGGATTCACTGTAGCTGTTTCAACCATGAAAAAAAGAGCAACCAAGTAATTGGCCCCAAAATAACTTCTTGTATTAAATGCAGCTGCTAGCATGCAATAGAATGATTCCAACTAACATGACACATCAACAAAGGGTTCTATTAGGACTTAAATGTGATCGAAAAACAAAAAAGTCATATAGGAAACATATGCACATCAATGTGTTTCTAAAAACCAACAAAATCACATAGCAACAAATTGAACGATATAGAAGTCTTTCCTTATATTAATGAGTGGAGGACATGTCATTTCAGCAATCATTCTCCACTCATTAATATTGCAATATCGCAGGAGCACATGACATATTTATGCTCCCAGCTCTTGTTTATGAACTATGATAGGGGAATGTGGGGAAAAATGTTTAACAGAACACATAAAGATTCCTCAAACTCTCAAACATTTGCAGTTGTAGACTTGGCATATTAGCGCAGTAAGAACCATAAAAAGCATCCTTGCTAATGTGATAGGTCTATGGGTTGAGAATAGACCCATAACAAAGGTGCAGGCTAGGGTGGGAGACCCTTTCAAGTCTCCCACCGTGGGAAACAATTTTAGAGCCATTAGATTTGTTAAAATTTAAATCAGTAGTTGAAATTTTTTTTCTTTTTGCTTTTTTCTTTTTTCTCTCTTTTCCTGATGTACCCTTAGCTTCTTTGTTCAAGCAGCAATCCCTCTTAGCCAGGTACATCGCCAACCATAGTGTACCGTCGCAGGACCACTGTGAGGTGCCACCAAAGGCAATTTCCAACTGCCTTTCCTTTTTTTTTTTTTTCTTTCTACACCAAACCAAATCTGCAAATCCCACCTGAGTCACAAATAAGGATGGCAAAAAAATCCGTGCCCGCAGATATCCATAGATAAAACCCGTCACGGGTAGAAAATGAGTATTTTAAATGGGTACCCGCGGATATTCTAAACGGGTATATCTGCTACCCGTTTATTAATGGGGCAGGTACAGGTATCATGGTACCCGTACCAGCGGATACCTGTTACCTGCAATTATATATTTACTTAAATCCCCTTACATATTAATATAGATAAAATTACATAAATTTATTCAAAATTTTCAAAAAGATTGTTCATTATGAGAGAAATCTTATACAATTATATTATAAAAGAAAAGGAACATAAATTTGTGAGCATTTAAACCATATTTTTTTAGAAAAATTGTTAGAATAATTAAAATTTATGTTCAAAGTAATTATTTTAAACAATAACTCTTTAATTTATAAATTCAAAGTGATATTTACGGCATTTTATAATTGTCCACAACACACAAAATAAATTTTTATTTTTTATTTTTTTTAAAATATCTGCGGATATCCATGGATACTCGCGGATATTAAAAATATCTGCGGGTATCTGCTTAACGGATACCTGCGTGGGTAATGGGGCAGGTACATATACGGATTTTATTTGGCAGGGTGGGTAGCGGGTAGCTACTACTCGTGCCTGCCCCGCCCCGTTGACATCCCTAGTCACAAAACATCAACTGGATCTACAAATAGCAAAACATCAACAGCATCACCTCCGCCCATCACACGAAGGCGATAGCGAAAAAGCCTCGCACGAAGTCAGCCATCGCACAACAACTAGCAACTTGCGAAACCATCACCTAGAAGTTCGAAACCAACAACCCACACTAAACCAAATCTACAAACCCACCGGAGTCGCGAAACAACAGATCTACAGATCGCAAAATGTCAATGACGTTAGGAGCCAAAACTGCCACAGATCATAAAGTGCAAGTGTGACGATGATTCCGAGGCAAACAATGTACCCCTAGCGGAGCAGGATCGGGATCCCACCAGTGAAGGCAGAGAGGACGTCAATGACTGCAAAGTTGAGGAGGAAGGAGTTGATGACGGAGAAGCGTCGGAGAGAAGTAGGACAGGGGAAGAAGAGAAGAGAGAAGAAGTAGATAGAAACAACAAAAAAGAAGGGTAAATGAGGAAATGGAGGGAGAAAAAGAAAAAAAGAAACAAATCTGAACCGTTAATTTAAAAATTAAAAGATCTGACTGTTCAAATTATCTTTCCTATGGTGGGAGACTTGAAAGGGTCTCCCACTCTAGCCTGCGCCCCATAACAAAACCCACAAAAAACAACCAAACACACATATGGAAGCTTTATGTGTAGGGAAGTCAACGAGGTAAAGCAGGTACGGGTAGTAGCTACCCACTCCTTGTCCCGTAGGATAAAACCCACCTCGTGTTTGTCCTGTTATCCACGCGGGTACTCGTTAAGCAGATACTCATAGGTATTAAAAAATATTTGCCGAATAAAGATATCCACAGGTATCCGTGAATAATCACGAATACTTCCTTAAAAATAAAAATTAAAAAATTTATTTTATGTATAATGGACAACTATAAAGTGTTGCAAATATTATTTTGAATTTATAAATTAAAGAATTTTTGTTCAAAATAATCATTTTGAATATAGATTTTAAATATTCTAACAATTTTTCTAAAAAAAATAGTTTAAAGGACCCCAAATTTATGTTCTTTTACTCCTGTAATATAATTGGATAATATTTTTCTTGTAATGAACAATTGTTTGAAAAATTAGGACAAATTTTATATAATTTTATCTATATTAATAGATGGGTAGCGGGTATTTTTGTTTACATTATTTGCGGATACCAATTTAAACTATCCATTTTCTACCCGTAACGGATTTTATCCGTGGAAATCTGCAGATGTAAATTTTTTTACCATCCCTACTTATGTGAGGAAGAGATGTGGGGCTCAAGGGAATCATCATGATTCATGAGAGAATCCCACTGGTTGGCTATTAGGGAATGTTTGCACAATGCACAACGATGTTGCGTTCTATTATAGGGGTCATGGGGTATGGACAGACCATTAAGGGTTTTTATTTTTGTCATTTTAAGAATTAGGATCTTGTTGCTCTGGATAGAAGGTTAACTCCTCCAGCTCTTATGCCTTTTTGCTGTGATAACCAGGGAAATTCCTTCTGCTAGATGGGATCTTATCATTCAATTAATAAAAAACCTTACAGTTCACATTTTCACTTTTGAACCTATCAGTGTCCTTACCAATGTTATGAGTCAAAACCAGTTTAGTTTAAAATCTGAAATCTTTTTCCAAGGTCATATATTACCCACAGAACGTCCTTAACTAATTAACAGATTGTATTAAAAGGCAAAATTTTGGATAATTTTCATATTAAAGTATATAATTGATATTTAGAGTTTAAAATGACAACACAATTTTCATTTGACGCCTACGAAGAAAAGATCGTCACGGGAAAAAAATTGAAGACCTATGAATAAAAATGTCAAACAACTTACCAGGGAGATAATACATTTATAGGTTCCTGACCGTTTTGGGTTTTTTTAAATAGATTCTTAAACTATAAAAATTTGTAATTGAGTTCCTAATTTTTTCTAATTTTTGTAATTAGGTCCTTGAAATTTATATACCGTTAAATTTGACAGAATATTCCTTATTCTCATCTAATTACAGGAACCTAATTACAAAATTGAAAAAGGTTAAGGATTTGATTACAAATTTTATAATTTAGGGACTTATTTAAACACTACTACGAAAAAGGCTTTTTAGAACAGGATTTTAACTTGGTTGTTAATAAACCAAGTTGAAACCAAGATGCGGTGGCAGTTTTGCAATTTTAATGAATTTGTTTAAACCGGTTCACACATAACTGAGCTAAAAAGTTAATTTTAAAAAAAATTATTTACTTTTTAAACCGGTTCTCCACTAATTGAACTAAAATGGCTAGGCGTGAATTTTTTTAATGACTTTAACGTTCTTTAAACCGGTTCTAGAAGAACCGGTTTAAAAAGGGGTGGCTTTCTAAACCGATTCTAGTAGAACTGGTTTAACAAGCCACTTTTTAAACCGGTTTGTGATTGAACCGATTTAAAAAGTGCTTTTTAAATAGGTTCAATCAAAACCAGTTTAAAAAGTGTCTTTTTTTCCTCTCTTCCGCTCACTTGCGTAAACTCATTTCGTGTTCTTTAAAGCTCCGAACCTTTCCTCTCTAAAAAGCTCCTCCATTGCGCCATTTTTAGTGGTCATAACTCCTCCTTAAGCTATTTTCCTTCCTCCAATCTCTGTCTTGTGTCTTCTTCAAAGCTCCGAAGCTCCTTTGTGTATTGAAGTTCATGTTTTTGAATGCATTGGGTAGCTCGACGCTCGTGAAAGCTCAAGCTCAAGCTCATTGGTTGCTTAAGCTCAAGCTTGTTGCTCCATTGGTAACTTGGAAGATGAAGCTGGAAACTCGTTGCTCTATTGGTAACCTCCAACATAAAAATTAGAAGGATCAAACTTAGGCTCGCAACCCTGCATCTAATCATTAGGATCCTTAACCTTAAATCCTTTCAGGCAATAGCAAGTCCTTCCGACAACATGATCATAACTGCACATGTTGTTAGCTCCGCAAATGCCATGAACGGTACACGGTTTGGAAATAAGTTGCCACGTCACCTCCCACATCTTATGCTCTTCATTGAAGCTATACAAATGCAAGTTATCGTCAGGGTCCATCTTGAGCCTTTTATACACTTTTCTCCGACAATTGGTGGAAAAGAATTGAAACCCATTAGAGGAAGTGAACTGTCCAAAGGAATCTAAGATGGCGGTTTTAGTTACATTGTAGGTGGATCTGCCTATGTCAATCGAAGTATCCACGGGGCTGGCTAGTACACGTTGGGAAATGTGGGACCTTTGTAGAGTAAACAAAGAACGTTTTAAAGTTTGTAGAAACTAGAGGAATAGTTCGTTGTGCTTCTTGATGAAACCAAGCTTGCTCGCTTTGTGAGTGGTTGGGAAGAAAGAAGGGTGTCTGTTGGGGAATCAAAGCTTTGCCAAACGACAGTGCCGTTTGAAGTGACAAGAACGAGGTTGTCGTTGTTCGTTTGCTTTAGATGTAATTGGAAGGAGGAGACAGTGGCGGTTGTCCAGATAATGGAAGGAGGAGACACTTTTTTAAACTAGTTATTGCCTTAACTGGTTTAAAAAGTGACACTTTTAAAATCGGTTCAAGCAATAACAAGTTTAAAAAGTACACTTTTTAAATTGATTTTAGCTTGAATCGGTTTAAAAAGTGTTACTTTTTAAATCGGTTCTATTTTGAACCGAGTTAAAAAGTGTTTTTTAAGTCGGTTCAACTTCCGATTTAAAATGACAATACTTTCTATATTGATTGTATCTAAAACGGTTGTAAAACCGATTTAAAAAGCCTTTTTTAACTAATTTAAAGAGTATTTTCTACAATAGTGAAAGAAACCCAAAAACTTCAAGGACCTGTAGATGCATTATTCTTAAATAAAACTTAGTAATGAGAGACATGTCCTGTAATTTGGGCACCCTATAAATTTGCTTCAAGGTTCCTCTTTGTCCTAAAATTTAAAAGAACCACTGAGTTACCTTGTACAATAATGCATTTATATAGCAAATTATATAGTAAAGATTAACTAATATTTAAGGACGAATAGGACCAACAGACCAATTTTGACAACTATAGTTTTTAAAAGGGGTTATAACTTTTTTTTCTATATGTAATTATTTTAGAAAATATTATTCCCTACATTTCAAAATAAAAAAGTTTTAACACACAAAAATTTATATTAAATAAATTTTTAGTTTTTTTAATTAGGTCCTTAACCTTTTTCAATTTTTGTAATTTGATCTCTAGGCGTAATTTAACAATTTGTAAACTGACTATTAACCTCAGGGACCTGATTACTAAAATTGAAAAAGATTACAGACTCAATTATAATTTTTTATAGTTTAAGGATCTATTTAAATAAATATAAAAAGTTTAGAGACCTGTGGATGTGTTATTCCCTTGCCAGGCTTTGCAATGATTTTTTTTTTTTTCTGGTGGCTTCAACGTTGTGTGTTACAAGAACCAAATGAAGAATGATATTACATAGTCATAGACATAATACAAAAGAAAGGTTTAAAAAATTGACCTTTTAAACTTGAGATGGTCACATAGACCTGAACCCCTTGAGCTTCAACGCCTAAAATTTGAAAAAGGTATAATTGCATCTTACGTTCTCTAAATAACACAACATGAAAAAATGACCAAGAAATTATAAGGATATTCGGTTAGGCAAATGAACATTGGAGATGTCAGGCACGCAAAAGATAAGAAAGAGTAAAAGAGAAAAAGTAGAGATTAGTGCCCAAAGCATGCAAAAGATAACATAGTAAAGTTGAAAAATGCCATTACTAAAAGCAGTGTGCTGTCTGTGACGGCCACTTCTTTCACCAACTATCAAGTAAAATTCATTAATTTGAATAAATGAGATTTAATATGAGTTTTTACTTTTGAGACATCTGGATGGTCAAGTTTGTGCCCGTTAACAACCTCTTGTCATTTAACCTTGCCGCTCATAAAAGCTAGTTCTTCCTTTCGTTGATTCTTCGAAGAAATAATCTACCCTCCATACATAAGCACCTGAAATCATATTATTTGAAACAGTTTGAGAATTAGGGAGTGAAATTACCACTTCTATATCACATCAATATTGGAAAAACTATGTTTGATTTTATTTTAAAACTATAGTCATGTTGGTCCAATAGTGTTGAATACAAAAATTTGCAAGTAGTCAAATGACAAGAATTGTATCACCACCTAAACGTAGAGTCTATACTTAGAGAGAATTTGAGTTGTCAGTATTAACTGCTTAACATGACCATAAATAAAGCCCAGAGTATCAAATTTTTTTAAAAAAGCCTTCGGTAGGTATTGCCAATTGATATATATATATATATATATATATATATATATACATATATATATATATTATTGAAAATCAAATTCAAATCTTTTGTATTTATTGAATAGCAAGTTTGTAGAAGTCATATTTGATTTTTAGGAACAAAATCTCCTATAATCATTTGCATTTATTATAATAAGCCTATATAAATCAAGCTTCGTGCTGTCATTATACGCATAGTTTCAACAACTATGCTTCCTATTTTCCTCTTTTAACATGATATCAGAGCCAGTTGAGGCACCCTTAGAAGTCGTGCCTACACGGTGGACCCACTGTCCCTAGTTACAATTTTTTTTTCACTGTCCATCTTTTTTGGTGAAAATCCTCTATTTGTTGTCATCCTCCTCCGTCCTCTGCCAGTCCTTTGACAACCTTTTCGACCAACAACCCCACCATCAATATTGTCATCCACCTGATCTATCCAATGGCATAAACGGCAATGTTCCAACTTAACATTAAAAATGCTTTCCTACATGGTGATCTTAAGGAAGAAGTATACGTGGAGCAACCACTAGGTTTGTTGCTTAGGGAAAGTCATCTATCGTGGTTTATCAACTTCACAGATCTCTGTATGGATTCAAATATTCTCCCCGAGCCTAGTTTGGCAAACTTCGTAGCGTGGTACAACAGTTTGGTGTGATTCACAATGAAACTAATTACTTTGTTTTCTATCACCATACGACCCAAGGATGCATTTATCTCATTGTGTATGTGGACAATATTGTTATTATTGGTAGTGATTGGCAGGGCATACTACACTTGAAACAATATCTTTCGCAACAGTTTTAGACTAAGGACCTTGGTAAGCTCCGATATTTCTTAGGTATCAATGTAGCCAAATCCAAGGATGGTCTGGTGATCTTATAGAGGAAATATGCCTTTGATATTCTTGAAGAAATTAGCTTGTTGAACGCCAAAGCTGTTGACACTCCTATGGATTTGAATGTCAAACTTCTACCTAGTCAGGGGGAGCCATTGTTTGATCTAGAGAGATATAGGAGATTGGTTGGAAAACTAAACTACCTCATAGTCACTCAGCTAGACATTTCTTTCACAGTTAGTGTGGTTAGCTAGTGCTTAAATTCTCCTTGTTAGGACAATTGGGATGCAGTGATATGTACGGGTGGGCACAAATCAATTTGGTTTGGAGTTGCATTATATTTTGATCTAAATTAATCAATGGTGATCAATTTGGATCGGTTCAATTTTCAAATATTTTTGTCATCAACCTGAACCGAACCAACCCAATCATGTTCAAATTGGTTCAGATTGAGCTATCGGGTTTATTATTAAAATAATAATAAGAAGAATTTGCTGAATTGGAAACAATAATCAACATGCACCCACAAATTCGACCCTTCCCCCAAAATTTGCACGTCCATCATAACACAACACATTGATGCTCCAGCTTCAAAGCTTTAAGAACCCACTTCATTAAAAGCTGCAACAAGTGAGGGGACAATGACGTGGGCAACATTGGAGAGGTGATCGTCGTGTCTCCAATCATTTCATTCAAGCTCTAAATTACAAAACAAATGGTGGGTGGTGTGGGACCACGCTCTTTTGAAACAAAGCAGGTGGTATTTGTGTGATCTGTTTGAATGTTTTTATATGCCTCCTTTTGAGGTCGCTGCAGTTGTAGGTGTGGTGGATTTGTGGGACAGATTTGGGAAGGAAACAAGGGCTGAGACGTAGAGGTTTGGATAAATTGTTGCCTCGCATAGGCATCGATTTGGAGCTAGTTGTTCGGTTCTATGCATTCAAACTTGATATCCAAACCGAAGTCATTAGATTTGTCGTTTTTAAATTCGGATCAAACCAATTATCTAGACCAACCCAGATTTTCTTTTTAGTTTGGTTCAGATTAACTGGATCATCGAGTTAATTTGGACCCATGCCCACCCCTAATGATATGGATCCTAAAACACATTAAAAGTGCTCTAATAAAAGGACTCATTTATGAAGACAAAGAACATGCTCGGATAGTTAGTTACTTAGATGCTGATTAGGTAGGTCCACCCCGTGATAGGCAATCCACTTATGGGTATTGTGTGCTTGTTGGAGGAAACTTGATATCCTGAAAGAGTAAGAAACTGAATGTCGTGGCAAGGTCCAGTGCTGAAATTGAATGTAGAGCCATGGCATTAATAACCTGTGAACTCATTTGGTTGAAGTAGCTTCTCAGAAAGCTTCGATTTGAAGAGACTATGCAAATGACACTAATTTGTGATAATCAAGCAACCTTGCATATTGCTTCTAACTTGGTGTTTCATGAGAGGAGCAAGCATATCAAGGTAGATTGTCATTTCATCAGGGAGAATATTGAATTAGGAGACATCACCACCAACTCTATTGATCAATTGGTAAATGTTTTCACCAAATCCCTAAGAGGCCCTAGAATTAGCTATATATGTAACAAGCTTGGTACATATGATCTATATGCTTCAACTTGAGGAGGTGTGTTGGAAATCATATTCAAATATTTTGTATTTATTGAATAAAGAAAGAGAGAGAAAAAGAGAGTTGCTAACGTAGGTTGAGTACATTAACAAGTTATAACTAAGAATTATCTTAAAATATACCCAAGGTGTAGATTGCTAACATACTTCAACTAAAAAACAAGTAGTTGGAGTATGTTAGCAAATGCTTGTAGGGTTTGCTAATGTACACCTACTATTTTTTTAATTAGAGTACGTTAGTAAGTTATAAATAGGATTATCTTAAAATATACTAATGATGTAGCTTATTAACCTACTCCAACTAAAAAAAAAAGCCTTCCTCGAATGTCTACCAAAGCCTGTTGAATAATTTTTTATGGATTCTACCATTTCACCAATTTGAATTAAATAACAAGCTAATGAATCTATTTCTTTTTGCCATTGAACTTCCCAATCAATTTCTTCACAACATTCATAATTATCAACTTTAGATAGATCCCATTGTATTCCGGAAGCTCGAAGCATCGATCCTAATAAACCCCAATTTATTACTTCCTTTTCATCAACAACACCTACCCCCTCAACTCGTTCTAAAACAATAGGATTTCGCATAATAAGTTTTTGATATTCAACAATCCTTGTTAAAAAAATAATCACATAAATCATAACATTTATCTACCCAACCATAATGTAGAGCAGCCGCCACCTTCCCGATATGAAAAAAAAATTATGCATCATTCTCATACCCGTTGCAGCTTTGAATAGATCATATATTAATTCTCTTTCTCTGAAAATATAGAAGGGGTTTGCGCGTTCTGAAAAAAATAGAATTTTGTGTAATAAGGTTTTGATATAGAAGAAAGTGAGTATACGTTAGCAAATCTCATATTAACGGTGACATAGAAAATGACTATAATTTACTCGCAATAAATTGAAAAACCTAACGTATATTACTACTCCTAATTGAAACTGGATAATTCCTATTATCTTATCACACCATATCAAACAATCCTGTATTGTTATATATATATATGTCACCGTTACTCGATTGTTCTGATGGTTTTCTTCCCTTATCAGCAAATGAATAGGTGAATAAGGGCAAGTGACCTTTTTAAGCAATAATCACATATGAAATATTATAATATTCAAATTAACAGCTTTTGTGCTTATTATGGGTTCTGATTCTATGACTACATACTGTAAGTGTACGTCATATCAGATACATGAACCTAATTGATGCATATATGCATGCCTGTATTTCATTTACTTTAAATGTATAAATTTGGATGTAAACTGTAGTTTTTCTGTTATTCCTTTACCTCAAACATTACTGTTTAATACACTATATATGTTTAAATGGTGTGTGGTTTCAATGAATTATTTATTAAAGTGTGAATGTTTTAAATTGGGCTAGTAACAAAAATCTGAAGTTGAGGCCAATTATGTGGAAAGTCTGCTTTGTTTGGGAAATTACACTAACCTCCTATTTTACTAGCTATTCTTGTACTCTGATTTCATTTTCTATTTAAGAAATTACATCTACCCCCTATTTTTATACGAACTCTACAAAAAGTCTTCCTATAAATAACAAAGCAAGGGAAGTAGGAGTAATTTATCAAAATAGAAGCGTGTCCTTGTGATCTGTGGTTGTAATAAGAAATTTGCTAGCAAACTGAACTCTATTAATTGGAAGGTTCCTGTGCAGATGAATAGTGTACAAACTTCGAGCCATTCTCCACTGTAAAGTAGTAGATAGATATGTGATTCAATGAAGTATTTTGGAAATGATAGTTACACGTATGTAAGTGTGTTGAATCTGGATCATTCAGAAGAATCAGAACAAAGTTGCAGGGAAGCTAGGGTTATTTTGATGTGGTAATGGGAGACTTCAAGCAAACTTTCACAATCAATTCTTTTTACCAACAAAATTAATTCTATCTAATTTTAAAACTTGGCACTACTCTACTACTATTAGGAAATTCACAATGTTATCATTTTTCCATTGCAGAGATGATAACAATGGAGTAATAATGTAATGTCTTATATTTAATTCTGTTGTATCACATATACAGTGTTATAATTGGTTAACTAGCTAGTAGTAATATGGTTCTTTAAAGAAAATTACATAGATGATGCAACATATGGCAAAAATAATGATAAAAAGATCAATGGTGATGGCAGAAACTGCCTGATCACTAAGCTTCATATTCCTTCCACCAAGGCGGTCAACCATGTCTGGAACAGATTCCCAGTTCTTGACTTGTTGCTCGCGAGGATCCTCTACTTTCATTTTCATCTTCTCTGCGTGGCGGCTTGCAGCCTCTTGAGCAAGGGTCCAATCATAAAATCTTCGACTCTCTTCATTACTAAGAACGTTGTAAACCTCTCTTAATTTCATGAATTTTTCTGAGGCAGTTTTGAGAGGGAGGGAAGTTGTGTCTGGATGATACTCCTTTGACAGTTTCCGATAAGCAACTTTGATTTCTTCTAAATCGGCATCTGGTGATACTCCTAAGAATCTGCTTGTGTTCCGTTCCATTGATGGTGAATGAGTGATGAGAATTGAATTGAGCAGAAACGATAACAAGTTAGTTGTAGTTATAGAGTAGAGTGACTCACTCGTAATGAGAACCTGAAGAAGTGGTGAGGAAATCAGCAAAGTCATCACCCAACATGTTATTGGGTTTCTGGGTCTGTTGCTGTTTGGTACCACCAACCCAACCTTCATCTTCGTTGTCCCAATGGATTCTGGTGTCAACTCCAGGGGGTGCTCTCTGGGGTCTGCGAGACGCGTGGACCTGCAAACTAGTGCAACGAGCGCTGTTTGGGGTTCCTGTCCTCAAAAACTTTGCTTCTGGGTGTGGGTGAGGGTGATTTCCGTATAATACTACAACCCGGGCAGGAGCTGCTGCGGAAGCCATGGGAGAACAGAATGGTAAAAAGCTCATATCGCAATACCTTTCATTTGTGGTCTACCTTCTCTCTACCGCTTTCTGTGGTTCACACCTCTTCAAACTTGACACTTTGCTTTCAAACTGCCTCTGCCCTTGTCATTTACCCATGTTCCAAACTCCCAATTCACCAATCTAATTGAGCATTGCACATTTATTTCAGCTCAATTCAAATATAAATTTAATTTTGATTCATTTTTAGTATAATTTTTTAAGAAAATAGGATATATACCGATGTAGTGTAAAGCACTTTTACACTTATTCTACTATGTATAGTAAATTTGTTAGTTTTTACATTAATTACCTTAAAAGTTAAAATAAGAATGGTGATGTTGTATAGATTAACAATGTAAAATTTTTTACACACACTCTAATTTTTTTAGTTTGCCTAAAGTGTTTTTTGATTTCTCAATTGATATTCATGAAGTGGATTATGAGTGGATCATGTCGATTGTTTTTTTTTTGGTGAAAGATATCTATCTATCTATTTATCTATTAATATTTATAAAGTTGTTGTCAGATAAAAAAAACTTTTTCTGCCTAAAATAAGGACAATTTTGACAATTTATTTTATAATTACTATATTTACTCTTTCAAAATACTATTAAATGTATTAACCATTGAAAAATGGAATATGTGCACAAAGGTCATTCATATATTATCATATATCTTATATATATTGGAGGTGTTTTTTGTATCGATTACTTTTTCTCTTTTCTACTCTTTTGCATTGCCTTAATTGTTCCAAAATACATAAGCGTTTTAGGGTTTTTTTTTTTTGTTATTCTCACTTCTTATTATTTATTTATTTGCAATGGGGTATTCATCTGAAATTTTTTTCTCTGTTTCTCTTACTTATACTTCTTCTTATTCAAAGTTTGTTCTTTATTTATTTTTATTTTTCTTATTTTTACTTCTTCTTATTATCTATTTATCTGTAGAAGTGCAAAACGTTCTCTTGGTGACGGATGAAAAAAATTTATAACATAAAAGGATTACTTTGACTGATCCTGAGTTATTTTTAGTTGGTGTTTTAGTCAAGTAGAAAAAATCCTAATAGAATGATGTTATTTAAAAGTAATTTTGACTGTCACATGTAACACTGTGGGAATTAAATTGTTGTCCTTTTGGATTATGTTTATAAATTAGAATAAAATTTATTCTTTAGTTACAAATATTGAAATAATATAGATTAAATAAATATTAAAATTTCAATTTAAAAATCTATTAAACATTGTCCAATTAAATAATTATTTATATTATGTTTAATAATTATTATTTATATTTACTAATTATTAATAATAATAATGAGCGAGAAAATTATGTTATATAGCAATAACGTTATAATAATCACATGGCCCTATTAAATAATTATAATTATTTACATAATAGATTAAAATACTAATTTATTGTTGTTGTTCTTTTTGTTGTTATTATTATTATTTAGAGTAATTAAATATTGGGTTATAATTATGTTATAATTTTTATTATTTAGAGTAAAGTACTACACAAATTTAGAATAATTAAAGAATTTGGTTATAATTACGTTAAAATTAGTGATTTGTTTTTAATTATGTTATTTAGAGCAATAATGTTAAAATTAAGGATGGATAAGTACTTTAAATAAAAACAAATTGATATTAAATGGAAACATATTTAAAAGATATGCTCAAGAATTACAACTAAATAAGGATTTAATTAAATGGAAACAAATTGATATTAAATGGAAACAAATTTAAAAGAAATGATGGGAAATTTTTTGTGGTTTTCATAATAGTTACCTTTAATATAAAATTCATATTCTTATCGTTATAAGAATCCAGATAAGACCCAAAAAAATTAGATATTTATAAATTAAATAGGGGATGACAATATATCAATGTAGAATCGGATAAATTTATGTGGTGTATAAATTTTTAAAAGATGTAAATGTAAAATTGACCACTAAATAAAGATATTTACAAAATTATATTTACATGGTACATAAAAATAATAAAAAATATAATTAAAATATCATTATATATTGTTTAAAAGATATACATTATTTTTATTTTTTTCATCAGAATATTAAATAAAATGTTCATATTTTATTAATTTATTCTTCAGTTACAAATATTGAAATAATATAGATTAAATAAATATTAAAATTTTAACTTAGAAATCTATTAAGCATTGTCCTATTAAATAATTATTTACATTATGTTTAATAATTATTATTTATGTTTACTAATTATTAATAATACTAATAAGATAAAATTATGCTATATAGTAATAGCGTTATAATCACATGACTCTATTAAATAATTATAATTATTTACATAATAGATTAAAATTCTAATTTATTATTGTAATAATAATAATAATAATAATAAGTATTATTATTATTATTTAGAGTAATTAAAGATTTGGTTATAATGAAATCAATGATTTGTTTATAATTACGTTATTTAGAGCAACAACGTTAAAGTTGATGATAAATAAGTATTTTAAATGAAAACAAATTGATATTAAATAAAAACAAATTTAAAAGAAATGCTGGGAAATTACAACTCAATAAGGGTAAAATTAAATGAAAACAAATTGATATCTAATGAAAACAAATTTAAAAGATATGATGGAATTTGTTTTGTGATTTTCATAATAGTTACTTTTAATATAAAATTAATATTCTTAGCATTATAAGAATCCAAATAAGAACCAAAAAACTAGAAATTTACAAAATAAATAGGGGATGACAATATATCAATGTATAATTAGATACATTTACGTGGTGCATAAATTTTTAAAATATATCAATGTAATATTGACCACTAAATAAAGATATTTACAAAATTATATTTATGTGCTGCATAAAAATAATAAAAAAATATAATTAAAATATCATTATATATTATTTAAAATATATACTTTATTTTTGATATTTTTTATCAAAATATTAAATATTTTTTCTTCTTCTTTTAAATAGAATATTAGATTAGATAAGATATTAGAAAGAGAACTAACAGTGTAAAGTAGTTTTATACTGTCATCCTATCACAAACCACCATTTGTTGTAAGTTTGTTGACTTTTATAATAAACACTTTAAAAGTCATATTAACGGTGATTCCTGATTAGTTGACAGTATAAAACTTTTTTATACTAACAGTGCATAACTATTAAACTCTATTAGAAATATTAGATTAAATAAAATATTAGTAATATTAGATTAGATAAAATATTAGTAATATTAGATTAGACAAAA